>VSDK01007030.1:105512-152760 GCA_009767595.1 Symbiodinium kawagutii | reverse complement strand
TCCTCCTGCTGCTGCTGCTGCGGCTGCTACTACTACTACTACTACTACTTCTACTTCTACTTCTACTTCTACATCGTCGTCGTTGTCATCATCACCCTCGGGATCATCATGACCACCACCACCTTCATCATCATCATCATCATCATCATCATCATCATCATCATCATCATCATCATTGTCATTTGACGCAATCATCATGCTCACGGAGGGGGCTGCGCCCTCCCTCCCCCACTTCCCTGCCTACTTTTATCAATCGAAATCATCAGCATCATTTTGTCATTATCACCACCATCGTCGTCATGATGACAATTATTGTTTATTATTATTAATTATCATAGTAAGCTTCGTGATCATCATCATCATCATCATCATCATCATCATCATCATCATCATCATCATCATCATCGTCATCATCATCGTCATCCTCATCGTCATCATCATCATCATCATCATCGTCGTCATCATCATCATCATCATCATTGTCATTTGACGCAATCATCATGCTCACGGAGGGGACTGCGCCCTCCCTCCCCCACTGCCCTGCCTACTTTTATCAATTGAAATCATCAGCATCACTTTGTCATCATCACCACCATCGTCGTCATGATGACAATTATTGTTTATTACTATTAGTTATCATAGAAAGCTTCGTGATCATCGTCGTCATCATCATCATCATCATCGTCATCCTCACCGTCATCATCATCATCATCATCATCATCATCATCATCATCATTTTCGCTTATACCATCATTATGATCATACATACATAAATAGCAGGAAGGTTCTAGCTGCAAAAAGTTATAGATACCATTGGAAAATGCAAGGTTCCAGCCCCCAAATCAATCTCACTCTTGGTATCTCTTGCTTGATATTTTTTTAGGAACCCGATGATAGTGTTTGTTGATCCGTTTTGATCATTGTTTTTGGCTCCCAATGATAGTTGTTCGATCCTCCAACCGTTCAACGGATTCTGGAACACGTCAAAGAAATTGCTGAGCGTATAGTCAAGAGTTGTAAGCACAAGGAGGAAGTGTTTTTCAAAGTTACCTCGTAGCTGGCAAAGATTGAATGCTTTGTTGAACGCATGGTTGTGGCTACTGTTGAGTACATCATGAAAGGTCTTATTGAAAGGCGCGTCATGGTGCATCCCCCTGAGTTTTGCCTCGTTCCCCCCTCGAGTTTGGATTACCATCCCCCTAGTGTTTCGAATGGTTGGACAAAGACTCAGTGTGTGCAGAAATGTAAGAGCCTTATCCGTCCCGTCCCCTGCAAACCCTAAATGCAAGATAGCATAGTTGGATCTTGGGAGGGTATGATAGTGAACGGTTGGATGTTAAACGAACAGTTCCTGGCCAATTCGACCCTAAATGGAAGGGAAATGAAGGGAAGATGTGGTAATGGGATGGGTGAGCGATTTTGAGCTGTATGGGTGACCCACCTGCCCTTGCGGAAGACGCGACTGAATTCATGTCAATTCTCTATGCATCTACGTTGCATACTTGCAGAATAGTTGAAATCTGACTGAAGCCTGAGAGGAACTGCTGACCGCAAAGGGCCATGAGACATGCTCAGACGTTCATAGCCGATACTGTCACGTGCTACTCACAATATCCTGCAACAAAATGCGCCCTTGGTCCTTCATACCCTGAAGCAGGTAAGGGATGCTGAGTGCGACTGACAATGCCTTGAGTTGCCGGGGGTCAGATGATTCAAATTTAACGGAGAATATATATTGAAACAATCAATTTTAATCAATAGAATGACATGAATAAATAAGGTCAAGCATCAACATGCCTTTGTGGGGGTCCAATCGATGAATCCAACAAAGCAAAGGGGTTGAGCGCTCGGCCTTTGAGGTCTTGAGAATTCTTGAGATGTTTCGATTTCAAGAAATGCAACCTGTAACGCCGAAGCTATGCGTTCTCACGTGTAGTGGTAGCTCAGTGCAGCCGCTGTGGAACAGTGGGATCCATACTGCGCTGAATTCGTGGCATGGAACGAGACATGAACATTTCCGGATTGAGACATATTAAGACTGAAGGATATGATGGTGTACAATCAGAATCAGGCAAAGAATATCACAATGTATGTCCACGCACCCATGCGTATGTATCCCGAACGTGTTGTGAAGTCATGAGATTGCATCTTGAACGTGGTGTGAAGTGATGGGAAAGGCCCCACAGATTTGACGCAGTGTCCTGCACTCGAGTGTAGTAGAATGGTGCAATGGCATGTCAGACAAGCCATATAAGAACCCAGTGACCGATATTGCCCTGCTGTATGCTGCACGGGAATGCAATGTACCCTGAAATTCAATGGATTGGAACGTGATATCACGTAATGTCCAATGCAATACATACAATAGAGCGTGATATCATGTAGGGTATAAATGATCATACATGCAATGCATATGACGTGCATATAGTCAGTGTCAGTCTATGTCTATGTGTAAGTATACATGAATGATATGCATACATTTGGTGTCAAGTATATTGCAGGACCTCATGAATCTAGTTTGCATGGAGTCATCTTTGTTTGAAGTTCCATGCCGCCTCGGCTTTGGAGGTGAAAGCTGCATTAGACACATGGAGAACACCATATTTTTCGAATCTAGTGACATGTCATGGAAACTTCCGAATTTGGAGCTTCCAAACTTGATGCGAAAGGTGCATAGTGGCAAATTCAGACGTACAGAAATCCCGCAAGGGATGCTTTGCGTTAACCTTGGTAGCCAGTTGTGACAAACCTGTTGCGATCTCAAGCCCCTCGTGGGCCATTTTTGCCACTGTGCTTTTTAATCCAACGCCGCTTTGTCCCACTTCGAAGTGGTATCAAAGCTGGCTTCGTTTCCTTGACGGTCCCATTGACCTCCGTGAGAAAAAGACATGCATTTCGGACTCGCGCATCCCATGACCTAGCTGCATGTGGTAAGACGCAAGACATGAAAATCTAGACATAGAAATCATAGAAATCCTTCCTGAGAATTCTTCAAATGTCTTTTTCGGCATTTGGAAGACACGGTGCAGGTTGCAGAGAGTGCCGAAAAGCGTGGCGCATTGGCGGCCAATGCTGAGCAGCGAGTTCAGGAGGCAATGAGGGTAGAGAGGGCGAAGGGATTCCAGGGAAACATTGCGCGGATTTTTTTTGCAGTGACGAGTGGTCTGATGACACCCTCCAATTCTGAAAGCATGATTTACGAATAAAGAAAATCCACTTGTATTCATATTCACTTCCTCTCTTTTTGGATTTTCTTATTCTATTTCTGTTTAAATTCGGTATCTCGAAATTTTGAAACTGGCGTATACTGGCATGTGGTTCCCAATGTTGATGAGATGGCCCTGCTTTCAGAGTTTGGTATGTATCCTGAGTGAGATGCTTGAAGAATGGAGATATCCTACAACATTTTACGAAATGCATGGAAGATGAGGGGGGTTGTAATATGGCATCGGTTTGCTATTCCAGGACTTACAGCACTAAATGTTTGCATTGTGCAAGCACAGCAACGGACGTTGTTCAAGCTGTACATAGCTTGTGTTTTGGTGTTGAACAAGTACTGTTTTCAATTTCAAGGGCAGATATATAATAGAATCGCTGACTGTAAAGATCTTAAAAGGGTAGTTGTCAATCAATAGTAGAAAGTCCTTCACAATCTGAGTTTGTCGCAACCGGTCTCGCTTTGTTTGTGCTTTCATGTTTGGGGTGTTGCTGGATGTTGATAGGCTTCCTATTTGCATGCAGATTCGCACTTTGCTTTGGAAAGAGGCTTGTTTGCTGGTTTGTTTTCATTTGTTTTCTTGTTTGTTGTGTGTTCAGGATGCACACCATGCAGTGCTACCCTTGGCTTTCTGCCCTTGAGATTCATTCGTACTCAAAGAGGTCAAATGCATAAGTACCATTAGGATTAATTACTTGCCATTGTACTTCAATTGGTGAGTCAACCAAGCGGGACAAGTGCAAGTTGGTGCTTCAGTCATTGCATTTGCAATCCTTGGATCTTCTTCCATGTTAGCTCATTTAACCCAACCTAAAACCTTACTATCCCAGATACTTTTGGAAGGCTATGAACTTGAGCAGAGTCATGGTGGAGAACGTACGGCAAGATGGGCACGGACGGTGTCAAGCAGCAGAGGACCTGCGAGCAGAAAGCGACAGTATTGCTGACGTTGGAGCAGCTGACAAAGCTTTAGAGCCCTAGATTGACAACCTACCCGGATCTACCCTCCAAAGCCCAAAACTTGCTTTGAGCAGCTATGCTTTTGGACTCAATACGTTGGATTTCTAAAGAGCCCATGGAAGAACATGTTGCACACATTTGCCGGCACACATTGAAAGGCAGACATCCAAAGAGAATCCAAGGATGCAATCATTCCTCAAGTTCCATCGTTAAAATCCGTACAGTCGGGTGACGTTGTGGTCGACTGTGGATGGCTTCTTATGAGAACCTCTTTCAAGCGTTTCACCTCTGAGCGAAGTCAGAGCCGGTAAAACGTGCAGAGCCTGTAACTACAGGTAGCAGACATGACTTTCACCAACTAACGGAGACAGTGGACCTACAAAAGTTTGATTTGCGAAAGCTTTGCGGAAGTTTTGGGATCTAGAATGTGGCGAACCTGTGAACAAAGAACATTACTTTCAACGCTTTAACCTTTTCTTCCTCAGTAAATGGCCACTTCAAATGAGCACTACTCAAATTACTCAAGCTCATGGAGAGACTAAAATTCAGCCAGATTCAGGCACTGGTGGGAAGCTTTCATTCACTCTGCATCCAGGAATTTGCCAAAGAGGAGGAGCACCGAATTGCAGCTGTTGTGGCATTGCCATGGCCTCAGATTTCGAGAGAGAGACACTTTTTGACGGTTTTACGATCTTTGCTTTGGCAAACGGTTCCTGGGCCGTTAAAGAAGAAAGAGTTTTTGTGGAACAGATCGGTCCAGATAAGTCCAACTGATATCTTATAGCATTTGAATGCAGGATATGATGATATATGATGATACATGATGATATATGATGATCTATGATGATCTATGATGTTCTATGATGATCTATGATGATGTTTGATGATATACATGATGATAATATGATGATATATGGTAATGCATGATGATATGCGATGATATGTGCATTAATGTTCATTTACGAGATTTCTGCATATTGTGCAATTTGTATATAGTACATATATGAATGATATGTTTTTGACCATGTGCGCAACAATGCCATCATTTCCTCATATGGACTGCAAGGCCCGGTCTGAAATCTCAAGCTGGAACAGATGTGAGCCAGACTCGAAAACAAGCCTGAAAGAATATGAGGCGTAGAATCTAAGAATGATAAGACGCGAAAAAACATCCAGCGTTCTATCTTCCAAATGGGAAATTCCTGATCTACAGTTGGATTTCAGGCCTGACTCGCATAGAATCCGAATGGCTCATGACTTTACAACTGGAAGCTGTCTTGGGTGGTTTTCACTCCTGACATAGGCGCGTGCCAAAGAATCATGCGAAGCAAAATGTTTCACGCTATGAACGGTTTCACCATGAGAGATTTGAAGCTGGAAAATCGGAATGGTAGCGTTCCAACTGGACCTTTGCAGCATCGAACGCAGCATCCACTGCGATGGATCCATTCCACAAAGAGTGAAGCTGCGATGCTGTGGTGGCTCAGAGGCGAGACGCCCAATGAGTTATGAGATCAACATGCGCACACCAAACACACGTCTAAGAGCAAAACACGTTCGCACCAAACTAGAAGTCACAAGATTTGTCTAAACGTGCCGCTCATTCTACTTCTACTTACTTGCACAAGCAGAACTTCCAACATCAACATCAACTAAGTCACTAAGTTGCATGTTTTGACATGTTTTTTCACCTCGTACATTTGATTCGCGGTGTGGACAAGTCATCAATGCTGCAGCCATGGCGCTTACTTGATTAGCAAGGAAAGAGCAAGGACACCAAAGGCTGTTCATTGCTATGTCTATGGCTTGAAAGGTGGACTTGGATCAGATTTGATAGACTCAACAATTTCAGAGCTGCCACATGCTGCCACGATATGTCGCCAGGAATGGAAGAAATCCGAAGTGAATGGATCTATTCACACATTTATCCAGATGCTCGACGGCCAGGCTGGAGGGCCTGTGGGATGGGGGGGGGCCTGCCCGGTGTAGGTTCACAGAAATTCTAAAAAACGAATAGATATAGTATAGTTTAAATCAGTTTACACATAATTGGTTGAAAACAGAAATTGCATGAGATTGTTGAAAGGAAGCAAAACGAAGCAAAGCTTGATGTTGCGCTGCTTACTCTTCTTTCACTCGAAGCAGATATGTGGATCAAGAGGTTGCTTAACTGATCGTTTGACATTTGTGCATCGTATTTGCACTCCCTCTGAAATGAGTCACCACAACATTAACCAGAAATGGCGTGGTTCCAGGTCTACAATGACAGGTTTTGCTGCCTTCTGTGTTGAGAAACATTAGCACTGCGCATATAGCATTGTCAATACGCACCTAGTCACATACATACAAGGTTACATGCATACAGAATCATGAATAAGTTGAGCTTGTTTACTTTCCACACCCAGCCAGAGCTGCGGGGTATAGAACATTATTAAGTACAGAAAATCACTCATTTGCAGTTTAGAAGACTGTTGACTGGTCGAGAGGTGTGGCAAAAGGATGTTGAGCCAAAATGGGGCATTCAATCTCGCACAGATTTTGAATTCTGTTGCTGTACAGAAAGATGGTATATACACACACTGCGGATCATACATTCCATGCATCAATGTCAAGATGTGTCTGAAATTCTTTGTGCAATCCAATAGGGACGTTTACATGATCTATAATTAGATACACTGACATGTCCAAACACAACGTGTATAGATCTTATTTCCATGCCTATTTGGGGCATGATAAGGTCTATCTGACACAGCCTTGAGGTACAGTTGTGACGGAGCGGCTGGTCTTGCGCGAGAATGGTTTGTGCAGGTTGGAAGGGTTCTAGATCGCAATTGAGGACAAGGAATTGTAAGGATGAGTTTGCAAGGATTGTAAGGACATGTAAAGATTGGAGGGATTGTAAGGACATGTAAATGAGAACTGTGGCCGTTTGTCACTGTGAGAACGCCAATGAAAATTGTGGAACACGTGAGTTAGACATGATGGGACAAAGTTGCTGAAATCCTTTACCAAAAAGCATTGTTTCCGCTGGGAGGTGGAGCCGATTCCTCGATACCAACGACGTTAAGGGCGTCAAAGCACAGGGTGAGTTTTGGCGGCGTGAAGCGGTGAAGACTGTTCGTGGCTTGGCCATAAGGTATGACGGAAGGGCTTGGTGCCATGTAGATTATACACCTGTATGATAGCTGAACAGAACTGATCTCGGCAGGAAGTGAAACAGTTGGCTCGAAAGTCCAAAGAGGCTCCTTTTCCCGGACTTCTAAACTGTGAGAAATGAGATTATGAGCAGTATGGGTCCATACTGCCCAAGTCCTGGATAAGAATCCCAAATCTGTGGTCCAGGGTCCCTCAAATTCTTGATTTGAATTGCTTAAATTTTCCCGCGTTCCCAGCTCGAGGGCCGCACAATCCCTTAGCAGCTTCTTGATTCTGTATTCTTATTATTCTTTTTGGATTTTCTGACTTTGTCATTGGGATACTTGTTGAGACACCTCCAATGATATTGTTTGCAACTTTAGAAATGAAAGCAGGAACTTTACGGACTTCAACTTGTTCCTCCAAGGAGAACAACTTTTCGGGGCCTGAACAGTTTTTTAACTTTTCGATTGGGATCTTGTTTAAACCACTGCCAAAACATTTTTCAATCCTTGAAAAGAATGCCTGTGGCTTCAAACTGGGCCAGCGGGTCCCCGAGACAGAATTTTTTTCGGGGCCCGAAAGTTTTTTGTGTCCGGAGGGGTGTGCCGGAACGAAACTTAAAGGCAGCAATGCGCTATGAGAAGAGAAGGATTTCTTTTTTCCAGGCTCGGCTCGGCTCGGCCGGCTTAGTTGGCAAACGGGGTGGCCTTTAATCAAAAAGTCCTTGGCTCAACCGATAAATTTTTTTTTGAGTCATTCTTGCTTCCCGTTATCCAGCGTTTGTTTTCCTTTGGGGCATTGGCGCGGGTGCTTTTTGAAGCAAGTGTTTTTATTTTGTTCCATTTCTGTACACGCTGCAACATTGTCCTGCAGACAAAAATTGGTTTCCCGTCCGTTTCTTTTGATTTTGACATTGGGATACTTGTCCAAACACCTCTAGTGATGCAGCATTATTTGGGATTTGGAAAGTGGAAGCAGGAGCTTTACGGACTTCAGTTTGGAATTTGAAGAAAAGACATTCTTCAGGCCTCAAAAAGTTTGGCTTGATTTTGACATTGGGATACCTGTTGAAATGCCTCTAGTGATATTGTTTGGGACTTGAAATGTGGAAACTGGAGCTTTACGGACTTCAGTTTGGAATTTGAAAAAATGTTTTTTTTCGGGCCTTAGAACGTTTTTTTGGTTTTGACATTGGGATGCCTGTTGAAATGCCCCTGGTGATATTGTTTGGGACTTGAAAAGTGGAAGCAGGATTTTTACGGACCTCAGCTTGGACTTGCAAGGATTTTTTTTCGGGCCTCAAACAGTTTTTTGATTTTGACATTGGTATACAGTATACTTGTTGAAATGGTTGTAAAAATAGTGTTTGGGATTTGAAAATTGAAGGCAGGAACTTTGCGGGCCTCAACTGGGTCCTGCAAGAATTTGATTTTTGACATGGGATACTTGTTGGAACACTTCTAGTGCTATTGTTTGGGACTTGGAAAGCAGGAACTTCATGGACCTCAATTGGTTCCTCCAAGGAAAGCAACTGTTCGCTTCTCACGAGAAAGCGCTTCGCAGTGTTACCCCAAACCAGGGCTGCTAAGACTTTGATTGCCTCCGTGAGGGTCCCTGAAATTCTTAGCCGAAGAAGCAAGTTATTTTCAGACAAATAGGGGTGGAAACAAATCCGACCCCCTCACATTCTTATACAAGAGATTCTTATGCAGTACTTTCGCTGTATGTGTTCTGTAATTCTTTTACGCAGGATGGTAAAGCCTGGCAAGACGTCTCTTTTTTCTGAGGCTTCTCAACAAAGCTCGGCGATCCCAGTAGGGACTTCTCCCTTTTTGGTGAGAGGCAAGCGGTGAAGAACCGAGCGCTATTTGTGTGGCTGTGGGAAGTGGCCCCTGTGCTCATGGAGCCTTGGATAAAATTTTGGTCAAGGCTGCATCATGCACACCATCTTTGAATTTTCAGAAGGAAAGAGACAATCTTTGAATTCTAAATTTCTTCAAAAGAGCGGACAATTGAGGCCTGGCTTTCCTTCGCGTTCAATCCGCTTTCCTTCACTTTGTACACAACAGCTGGATTACTGGCCGTGATTTGGCATGCCTTTCCTTGGGATGGTACGCGGTACGTCATGTCGAAGGCTCTGTGGGGCTTGCAAGCTTGTGTGCGTATGTGCATGCTAGCTGGATAGGTGACACGTGAAACTATGTGAATCGTCCTCAAACAGAAACCTTTGAAATCCTTGAAATCTTTGTCCCGTCCATTGCTTCTACGTGAGGCTGCAACAGTTGAACCGCTGGTTTGGGCGAGCATTCTTGCAGTCCGGAGCTTTGTTGCATCGCTTAAGGAATTCGGAACGCAGAATTTCAAGGCATTAATTAAGCGGCTTCGAGATGCTTCGAGTAGATGAATCATTCATTTGTAACTTGCATCACTTGCATCCTGTCAGTCTACACTGGACAATTGATGATGTTACAGATTTGGTCCCCATGCATCCCCATGCCCTTCAGAAATGTCATACACATGTTTGACCCTGATATCGGCAAACATGCTGAGGGACCGTACGGACCGACTTATTCGAAACTTAATTCTGATTGGATGTTTTATGTTTTCTCCGACAATATAGCTTTCAGAAATACAGTGGGGTAGAAGCATTGAAAAGAACACACCAGGAGGAAACGTGAAGTTTCATGTAGTTTCCGCGTGCTTCACATTGAGAAGATGAGGATGAACAGGCTGAACAGGAACTTTCAAGTGTACATTCGAGTGTGCATGAATTTGCATGAGATAATGACATTCGAGTTGACAAGTTTAAAGAACTTTGTGACATTTGTTGAATTTTTTTACATTTCCAGCGGCACAACGCGGGGAATGATCCGTCGCCAAGGCCTTGACCTTCATAGTTTCTCTGGGTGCCTCCTGGTGGCTACGCCTCGGTGGGAAGGAGGTCGTCAAGGAGATGCCGAAGAAAATGAAGAAAAGGAAAGAAAAGAAAAAAAGAAGAAGAAAAGGAAGAAGAAAACAATAAGAAAAGACAAGAGTAGATAAGAACTATGAAGAACTATGAAGATCCTGAGAAGCAGCTGTAAACCAAAGCAGGCTATTGCGCTTTATCGCGAAGTGCGTCAATCCACTAACAGAAGAACTTCAGCCACAACTTCACGTCATTTTGAAGCATATAATAGGGTAATAATTATATAGAAGCATAGGCTGTATACGTGTCATATTGTATTGATGAAACCAGTCATGATATCAGACTTATGGACTGCGGAAGCTGCGCTAAAGCTTTGCTGCTATTTGGGAGTTATTTCATGCCAGCATTTGTGATAAATTTGTTCAAAGCAGAATGCATGTTAATACAGCACATTCACATTCACTTTCTTCATTTTGTGCTTGAAGTACCCCCAGTACTTGTTGTCGCAAACTTTGTCCTAGCGGAAACTACTCAGACCCTGGTCCAAATCCACCGCTGCCTATGACTGCAGGATGATGTTTATTCTTCTGTGAGGCGCGTCGCCTTTTCTCAGGTTTCAGATTTTAAATGTTTTAGTTTTGCAAAAACATTTACTTTCTATTGACGGCAATTTCTGAGCTTTTCCACAACGCACCGGACGTTGTTGTCCAAACACTTCATTGACAATAACGGTCACCTTTTTTTGCTTTTGTTCATTCTTAGAGATTGTTATCTCTTCAAGTTTTCAATCCCGAAATGAGATGAAATGGGCGTTTCTGGCGAACCGATTGTGTGACAACAAAAAAATGCATTCATCATCGCAATCAAAAACAAAAGTGTTCGACGACTTCGCGATTCAGGCCACATGCAGCTGCCATCAGTCGTTGGCGTTGGCAACGCCCGGCCAACGCCATCTTCTTCGGTCTTTTTGGTCTTTGGTGCCCCAGATTAAATCCCAGTAATTCTTGTGATTCAAGCAGCTACGTGCATTGCTCTGAAAAAACCAATCTGTCACACTTGGAGCTTCTCTCTGCCACAGGTGTATCTTCGTGTGCATCATTTGCCCAGTTTTGGCCGCGCAGGGCCGCAGCATCTCTTGTGAGGCAGACTCCTTTGGGTACAGAGAAAGAATGAAGAAATGCATAGAAATGCAATAAAAGAAGAATCGAATACTAGAATAAAGAAAGAATGCTTTGCCAAAGGAGCCGAGATGAAAGTAATAATAGAATAAGAAGAGAACAAACCAATAATAGAATGTAGAGATGTATAGAGATCGAATGATAACAGAATAGAGATGAATAAAGAGCAAGAAAAGGAGCAGAAGGTGTTTTCTTTCAATTTTAATCAATTTTATAGATCCTTTTGCTTTGACTCCTTTGCTTCGGTTTGCAGGTAGGTGGTTGCGAGAGTTCGCCCGGTGTGGTCGTGCCTTGAAGCAGAGCCATGGGAAACACCGTGTTTGATTTGGTGCTTGTCCGCTTGACACAGTCCACATATCCACATTGGTTTACAATAAAACAGTGCACATCAGGAGACACCCAGTAGATCAAGTAACTACTGCACTTACATTTTCATGTGGCTGAGAAAGACCTCCATCAAAACACAAAATGAATACAACAAATACGGAAAAAGGAATCAAATTGCTTTGTATTTTCTGTGTGTTGCTGTGTTGGACCTCCTTTTTGCATGGCAACAAGGACGGAACTTGCGGAGTGGGATCATGCAGTTGCGGTGCCTGGGCCGACATGCACTGCACCCAAGCGGCCTCGCTCAGTCCGTACTGCCTGGTAGCTTGGCAGCGCAGATTGGAGCTGACCAGAGCTAAAAGACAGAGGCCTCGCTGCGATCAGTGCGATCATAGGCACGCTCGATCCTTTCAGTGACTGCATAATTTGTCCGATGTTGCTCTGAAAACACATTCAACCAATGCATCTCTAAGTCCTGGTTTCCACTGCTTATCACTACTTGTATGCCATACTTCATTTGCAAGTTGAGAACAGCCCCCGCAACCATTTTGCTGGTCAAAGATCACAGTGACGGTACACTGTTCTTACAAGCTTAGTCACGTCGCAGCGACGCCATCTCGTCGTCTTTTTACTTCTCCTGGTCCCCCTGGGAATGACAACATGTTTCCTACAATTTCCAAATGTTTCCCTTGGAAATGTCGTTGAAGTTCCAATGCACATCGTGCCATGTCTTGAACTTCGCTGAGGCACGAGATGCGCCACTTTGCTCAGAAGACTCGTCAAAGGCCAGCGGCGCTCATGGCCTGCTGCTCTTCACAGCGTGTCTGGGGCACCAAAGGGAGTTGCAATGCTGCAGTTGGGTTGATATGGCTTGAGTATCATCTCTAGGGGTTGATATACTCTTTATATCTGTTTATATTCAAGCTGCGTAGAAAGCCTGTGCCTTGTACGTTCTGGAGCAGTCCCGGACACAAAGTATATTTATAAGACAGTATATGTAGAGGATATCAGAGCATCTAGCAAGAGAAAGAGAAGATAAGCAGATTCTGCAGGTTCAGTGGGAGGAACGGAACATCGATTTCTGATGGTTGAGGATATGATGGGATAAATTGGGTCCGCGCTTCAGTGCTGGGTCAGGTGCCATCAAAGCTGCAACCAACATAATTCAATGTATGGAAGAGCAATGTTGGAAGAAATGAAAACGATTGCGATGAGCACATTCTTGGATGAGCAGAATGAGAATACGTGGGCTAGAATACAATCCATGCATATCCATACCATCAAAATTCCGAACAAATTAGCGACGCATGTCAGCGGTGGTCATGACGCAAGGGCACAAGAGATATATGAAAGGGAATCTGCCTGGCAGATATGACACATTCGCAGTTGTTGTTTCACATACATAGGCCTTTCAATTTGCAAAGTACAACTTTTTTCCACACTACGATCTTTTACACGATACTTTCGTGGAATCTGTGCCGAGATATATCAGACATTATCAGACACACTTGTGGGCATGGGTTGCTTGCGGCCTGTCCACTGTTGGATCAATGCATTTGTATCAAGACGTTCAATGCATTTGCTGAGGCAATTTGAATATACCTGCATAATTTTGCGTATGCTTTTGCTAAGGAGTGGAATTGCGGCCTCCCTGCTCCTTCTGTTTCTAAATTGGCTTGTCAACCACTTGGCCATCATTCTGGCATGGAAGAAGGCCACAGCTGTGATTTCGTTTGCTAATTACGTGGACAGTCTGTTGAAGACCTAAATGTATTCCAAAGGTATTCCAATGTTTACATCAATTACTTATTTATTACTTACATTCCACTTATAAATTCCAGGTACATTCAACTTATGTCATCTGACTGCAGCGTCCAGTGTCCGGAAGGAACACTTTGAGCGTCAAAGATGGTAGTGACTGGTAAGAAGCGCTGGAGCAAAGCTGCAAAACCCAACGACGATAAGGTTTGCCTTTGCCGTGCGACCCTGTTGACATGTGCAGGGTGAGACCGATCCATCGCCAGCATTGAAGGCGGACAACGTGCCGTATCATCGGAGCTTTGGCAGATGAACAGGATGCACAGGGAGCTTTGCTGTCAAAGCACTCAAAGACAAGACTCGGGCTCTCAGAGATCTTTTGGGTTGTGGCTTTCTCTTTTTTCTCGGTGGTTTTGCTTCCCACTGCTGCGTAGCAAAAGATCTTTCAAGTACTTAGAGAATTATCATTTCTGTACCGGGACACGCTAAGCTCACGAAATTGGATTTCTGCCCTGGCATTGAGGATAAATGTGACCTTTGATCCGCCGCAACGTGGCTCACTGGTCTTCACGGTGGGTGCTGACGAGGACGAGAATAGCAATTTTGAACGTCCGTGAATGTCCTAGGTATCTTATATTTGTATAACTAGGTTGTATCGAAATTAAGATTTGAAGGTTGCAACACCCTTGCTGCTTCCAAATCACTTTGTGAGTCATGTGACCTTAGCTCCTGTTAGGACGTGGGACAACTCACACGGCTATTATTGCCTGAAGCCCCACCCAGGCCACTTGTCATTTCTCAGACTTCAAATTGGGAAATACTTCCTGGCTAGAGATTTATCAGGTTTTTGTTTCTCGATTTCTTGAGACTTCGAACAATTCACCACCTTGGCTCGTTGTGCTAGATGTGTTTTTGTGTTGGCTCTTGACTGTCCCTGTCAGTGCGTGGGCACCAATGGCAGCTAGCGCCATGGAGCCCCTCTGGCCGGATGAGGTGCAGTGCGGGCGTAGTGCAGTAGAAAAGGAAATGAGAAAAGAGAAAGAAAACATTTCGAAAGAGAGTGAAAGAGAAAAAGACAGAGAAAGAGAAAGAGAAAGAGAAAAAAAGAGAAAGAATGAGTAGAAAGGAATGCAGTAGAAAGGCAGTGAATGGCCTTAGCTTCCGAATTCTCTCCGAGTCCTAAAATCTCAACATGGATATACATCGGCAACATATAATAGACTCAATTGGTGAGAGGGGAAACTTGCGGGTAGCACTTCACTCTCTTCACTTTCGTGATAAAAGTTGCGATAACTCCCTCATCCTGCATTTCCGTGCCTGATGCCAGTCGATTGGCCCCGTCGCTATGAACATGATCAAACTTTACTGCATTTGCATTTCATCATATTTCATCTAATTTGATTTACTGATGCTTATGACTAAGTTATTTGGCTTTGCTTTAGCACCAGTTGTCATGCCATGTGCAACTTTCATTTTCACTGTGAACCAGGAGCCGCAGATGCTACTCAGAAACCCCACAACGAACGAAGCGCCGGAGGATGTTCAATGGGACTGAGTTCATTCTGTCCCTTGCCAAGAGCTGGAGAGCAAAGCACTGAAATTGAATCACGATGAAGAGGAGGGTAGTGCTAGGACGACAACACTGGATATATGATGGACATATTCAATAAGAAGAATACGTCAAAGAACAAACAATGACAGTAATGGATAAACTGAACAGCTTTCAACATTTTAAAAGTTCGAGGAACAACTCGAGACTCTGTGTCCAAAAGTTGATAGATTCTGCAAAGGAAAATTGAGGGTTCTACTTGTGGCAATTTTGAAGCTTTTCCCAACCTGCCACTTAATTTGAGTCTCTAGATTTTCAGGCTTGCAGGGAGCTCCTTCATCCCTTCACCTTCCTTTCCTTTATCGTTCCTTCACTTTTCCTGCATTGTCCTTTCCTTCATCTTTCCCTCATCTTTCCCTCATATTCCCTTTGTATTCCCTTTGACATATCACGCTACATCCCAGAAGAAAATATCACATGAAATGTCAGAATAGACCACCCAATGAACTGATACGATTTGCTAGTATGTGTCTGATATATTAGTTCATGAAACAAGCCACAATGGAATGGCAGAATTAATGTCAGACCAACTGTTTTAGCTTAGGACATGACATGAAGGATGTCATGACAGAATACCAGGATACAGTTTCTTCTGAATATGTAAGCAAAGTAGATTGCCAGAACATGTTTTTGCACATGATCCAAAATACAACATGTGAGACTCACATGACTAAACACCAGTAATCGCGTACGTCAGACTCTACGTCAAACCAGATATCAGGTCACTGGCCACCGCTTTTTGTCAATACATATTTCCTTTCTTCTTCCAGATCAAAATGTAGGGGTGGGGTTGCTCGAAGCACAGTAATTTCTGTGACATGTTTTAGTGCGGCTCCACTGAAACAGCCAGTGGCAGCCAATGCGTCCGGTCTCTTGATGTTTGTTGAGGCTGAAAGAGAAAGATGTGATTCCTGTGTCATGAACAGGAAGAGAAAAATGTTCCAACGAGTCTCACAGTTTCACTTGAAGTGTGACAACTGGGCCAAGATGCAAACGCATCTCTTTCTGTATATATGGAGGCAAGGCCTAGCCAAATGTTGTGAAAAAAGAGATTTGAGTTGTCACGAATTGTTGGTATTGTTGGATAGTGTTGGTGATCGTTATACGGGTCCCTAGAAGACTGAACCACTCGTCCATTTCAAAGCTGTTCCTGTTGACAGGGGAGTACGATTGAGTATTTTGGAATGCATTCTTCACGTTTGCCTCAAGCCTTGCGCAAACTAGATTTAAGCCTCACAGGAGATGAAACCCCAATGGGTTTTCAATTTGCAAAATTTGCAAATTGAGATGTATAGCATGTAGGAGTCTCTCAAAACTGGTAGTTGTCCCAAGCGTATCCGAATGCCCAAACAATTATTTTTTTTCAACTGGGACCCATCAGCGGATCGTGAAGGGTGTTCCAGTGTTGATCAGTGTTCCATTTTGAGAAGATTTGAGAACCTAATATGCGCACACAGACCATACTGATACCACTACTATACCATGCCATACCATGCATTACACTACCTGACCCCGCATTGCATACATCACTTTTTCCGTACATGATACACACAATATCCGTTATATATACAGGCTACATATGGCTCACACACACACACACACTGTATATATATATATACATTGTGTGCGTTGATGTGTGTGTCTATATCATTTGGGGCCCAAAATTTGAGGAATGACAACTACTGTAGCAGTAAGCAATGGTAGTTTCAACCTGAAGACTGAATAGAGAAACTGGGAATGACGCCGTTGATTGCTCAAGACAAAGACAGGGTCATGAAAGTAGAAGCCCTTTTCTTGACCGGGTTCCTAAAGCTGTTGGAAGTTGGCTTCAGAGGGCGAGATTACGTTAGAGAGGGTGACCTGGTTGAGTGCAACACCACCTGCACGTGCGAGGTTGACATTCCAGCCTGTCCCAGGGCTGACTTCATCACACCCTGGTTCCTGGGGTTCTTTACCGGTCTTGTGCTCTGTGCGGCCATAGGTCTGGTGGCATTTAGCCTACAGCATCTGAGGAATGGCCGACGCAACAGCCCGAGACGCTTCGGTGGAGGAGTTGTCCAAGGTCTGGGTAGGACAGACGCTGGCAGTGTGGTACGATGACGATGACATGTGGCATGAGAGGTTGGTGGTTTGGCCCTCAATGGAGACCCCTACAAGCTTCTTCATCCTCACCCCCGATTTAGATCTATATGCTGAGGAGTTGGATCCGAGGGTAGCTGATGGACCTAGTCGGGTTCGGATCAAGGGAGTCACTTTCAAGTATTGGAGCCGCTTTAGGGAAGACAGGTATCGGTTTGATGAGCCCATTGATGATGAGGAGTTCCGTGGACATATCACTAGAGCCATTCAGGAAGTGAAGGACTCAGGCCATTGGGTTGAGAACAAGGTTCCCAGAGTCATGCTGGACAGGCGAGGACGAGAGGTGGCTACTTCAGCATTTCTTCCTGGAGTGATAGTGCTTAGACGTCTCACCCGCCGAGGAGAGCCAGTACCGCGAGTTGAGGAGGGCTTGGGAGCTGCTCCCCAGTATGTTGAGGACATCGCTGAGAAGATACGACCCATCGTTGAGGCACCTGAGGGCTATGTGTGGATTGCTGAGGAGGCTAGTACCCTCTGTGGGCTTGGTGAGGAGTTGCAAGTCCGCAGGGGGCCAGGAGTGATGGTATCAGATGATGTTGGCTTGCTTCGCATTCGAGGAGTTTGGGTTAAGGGCAGGCTGAAGAAAGTTGAGGAGGTACCTGAATTTGCAGAGGTGTTGAAGAGCCGCTATGGTCAGGAGGCTATGCCGGCCCTTGAGGAGTTGGGTCCAGGAGGAAAGAAGGAGAAGGACTCTGAGGAGATAGAATCCAAGGAGCCCGAGGATGCGCGTGTTTTGGCCGTCGACTATGACGCTCAAGGCGATAGGCGCAAGGAGTTTCGTGTCTGCGTTCGAGAGATGGTCGAACACTCCTTCTCCGATTGGCCTCATGAGGGGCCGATGACGACTCTTCACCTAGCCAAACATATGCTTCGCAATGGAGGATCGGCCAAAGGATGGCTGAATGAGTGGGCTCGCTTCAAGGAGGTTGGAGAGCAGGATAGAGTGATGTTTGAGCTGAGGACGTTGGTGGAGGCCACTCACCTTGGTTCGACTTATGATCAGTTGAACCTCTGCTGTTTAGCTTCGTTTGAGACGTTGTCCCGTCGGGTACAGGCCATTGTCGATGCCCACTCAGCAGGTTCGAAGGGGAACCCCGATTGGGCTTCCGCGAAGTTCATCACCAACTACAAGGGGCCTGAAGATGCTGTGTCTCCGCAACTTCTCAGTTGGGCCAGTCGTCGTGGCAAAGAACAGGTGGATCTTGCCAATGCCAGGACGAAGATGCGCGACTTGAGGAGGAGCTATGCTGGTGAGGAGGCTCAGGCCGCTGCTGATGGGCTGCCTTTGTCTAAGGCAGCACCAAAGCCAAAAGAGGAAGCCGGGAGGGCCCTTGCCCCCCCGGCTCAAGAATGAGTGGCTTTGCTCCTGGCTGGGGTCCCCTTGACCCAGGGTCAGGCCTTCATTCAAGGGGATGAGAAACTTCGACCTGGACCAGGAGGCCGTGACCTGTTTCCCTTGCCTTTGCCACCGGTTGTTTGCCAGGAGTCATCATCTTTGTCGAGGAGATCGCAACAGAGGTTGAATCGCGAGGTGAGGTTAGAGGAGGATGTGCGTGATGCGGTTTGTTCCCTCAACTGGATGAATGGTGGGCAGGTGGCTGAATTCAATGGACCCCTTGATGCTATGCAGAGTGAGGTGTTGGATCGGGTTCGTTTTTTGTGCAAGCTCTCCTCAGACCTTGGATCTTTCACAGAGGTTCTGAGGCCGGAGGCAGCCCTTAGGGCGCTGCTCCAAGGGCGGTCCGAGTATCATGCTCAAGACTGCCTTGTGTCACTGGCGCGCTTCACGCTTGAGCGCATTTCCTTGCCCGAGACTCTTGAAGGAGTCCCGGGTGTTTCAGAGGTTTTACCCAAGGAAGCCCTTCACTATCTGAAGTCGCCGGAGCAGATGGTCAAGCAGGAGTCACTGGAGGAGCCGGCGATTGAGCCTTATTATGATCCGGCTTTGAAGGTGAGGAGAAACTACAGGAGCCTTATCACGAAACTTCATAGCTTGGGGTACCTGGGGTTTACTCGACGCCCAAAGGCTAGAGCAGGCATCTTCTTCGTTCACAATTAAGTCAGATGGAAAGAAGATACGTATGATTGCGGATGCCCGTCCAGCCAATCAATTGTTTCGATCGCCCCCAGGAGTCCAGTTGTGCACTTCAGAGGGCTTCTCACGAATGGAGATCGAGGTGCCATCAGATGTTCATCCAGGTACCCAAGCTTTCAAAGACCATTTAGAACAGAGAGGTTTGTACTTCGGTTTAGCTGACGTCAAGGACTGTTTCCATAGGTTGAGGCAGCCCCGTTGGCTTTCGCAGTTTTTCTGCTGGAGCCCAGTGCCAGTGGAATGGATACCCAACCTCATCGGAGAAGATATAGATGGAAAGATGGCAGTTAAAGGAGATATGGTCTTTCCTATGCCCTTGTCATTGTGTATGGGTTTCTCTTGGTCCCTCTATTTTGCCCAGCGCGCCAACGAGAACCTCATGACCAAAGTGCCCGTGCTTGCAGGTTCAACGCCTATATCCGATCGTGGGCCTCCTGTTGTCTTTGGCCCTGAGGAGCCAAGGGCGGTGAGGCACTTCGTTTATGTGGATAACCTTGGTATCATATCTCCGCACGAAGGTGTGGTCAAGCAGGGTTTGAAGGAGTTGGGCCCAGAGTTTGATGATAGAGGGTTGGTGCTTCATCCAGGCGAGATTCAGTATGAGCACATACATGCACTTGGCGTGGATATGAAGGGGGACCTGATGGCCGCTAGGATCTCTTCAAAGCGGCACGCGAAGGTCAAGCAGGCCATTCTGGGAGTGATCAGAAGGAGGAAGATCTCGGGACGATTGCTGGAGATAGTTCTGGGTCACATCACGTTCTGCTGCCTTTGCAACCGTCAATTGCTATGCATCTTTTCGACTATTTACAAGTTCATCAGAAAGAACTATTATCAGCCGGTCGCTTTGTGGGATTCAGTCAGAGAGGAGTTACTTGCCTTTAAGGGACTCATGATATTCCTACATAGCGACTGGTGGAGACCTTGGAACCCCCTGGTGTCAAGTTCTGATTCATCTCTGGAAGGCTTTGGAGTTTCTACAGCCTTCTGGCCGATTGAGGAGGTGAAGAAGGTAGGGCGTACGGTGGAGAGAGCTCGATTTAGAAAGGCCTCAACTACCAATGCTCGTAACAGTGCCTTAGGAGCTGCAGGATTTGTTCAGGATGAGGTTACCAGGATGTGGAAGGAGAAGGAGATAGATGATGAGGAGTTTATTGAGGCTAGTGGTTGGGAAGTCAATCATGAGTTTGAAGAAGTGCCCGCCAGGTACCTTCGGAAGCAACTATGGGAGCCGAGACTTTGGGGACGATGGAGCTTCGAAGCCGGGATCCTGGAGCTGGAGGGAAGGGCGCTTGTGAAGAGCCTCAAGAGGGTGGCGTTGTCGAAGTATGGGCATGATGTTAGACAAGTACTCTTGGTGGATAACATGGCGGTTGCCCTTTCTTTTGACAGGTTTCGGTCTAGGAACCACAGGCTTCTGCGTCAGATAAGAAAGTTTTCATCTTACCTTTTGGCCCGAAACATTGCAGCAGCGGTTAGATGGATCCCCTCCGAACTGAACAATTCGGATGAGCCAAGTCGTTTCTTTTCACCTGAAGAGAGTAAGCTTCTGACGGATAGGATCCCGCTTTGCAACGATGCCGGGAAAGCCAGAGGGAAGAAGGGAGAAGATCTTGAAGCCCCCGCTGCCAAGGAAGAGGTCAACGCAGCCTGTGGGAGTGAAGGTGCCCGCCTTGAAGGGAACACCGCAGGACAAGAAGAAGGCCAAGAGGACGATAGCCTTGGAGCCCACGGACCCTGCTATCTTGTTGAGGACACCGAAGGACGGATATCGGCCAGGAGTGGCCCAGCACTTCAGCCTGTTGGGTGTGGACTTGCCCAATTACAAGGCCGAGGAGAAGAAGAGGGACCGTTCGGTGTCAAGCTCCAGTTCAACGAGTGCCCCGCACCCTACCCGACGACGAGTGGGGTCAAAAGCCTTGGTGAACAGGGCGCTGGGGGATTCGGACCTCAGTTTGCTGGAGCGCAATGCCGTGGGGCCACAGACTGCCAAGGTGTACGAGAAGGAGATGCAGGAGTTCGAGGCCTTTGCAATCCCTCGAGGACTGGACTGGAGCAAACCAGACGAGGCCGACAAGCTGTTGGTGGATCACATGAACCTTTTGTACCTGGATGGATACATGTCCTACAGGGGGGATCGGTTGGCCGCAGCAATCCTCCACAACAAGCCGGAGTTCGGGAAGTTTGGCTCGAAGAAGTTGCCAAGGATGTGGAGGGCGGTCAGGGGATTCAGGAAGCTTACCCCAGGGCGAAGCCGGTTAGCTTATCCCTTAGCAGTCTGGTCAGCTATGGCGGTTCAGTTGAAGAAGCAGAGGAGGTGGTGTCCTCGTATGCCAGGCCTTCAGAGATGCTACGCATGAGACTTTTCAGCTTGGTGCGACCAGTGGAGGGTGTGAGCCGAAGCTGGTCGCTACTCCTCTCGCCTCAGGAGTTGCAGGAGAGGTCAAAGACAGGAGAGTTCGACAGCAGCGTGGCAATGGACAGTCCATGGATGATCCCTTGGATGCACAAGTTCTTCGAGCACATGAAGCAGGGCCACCCAGAGAGCCCACTTTGGGACTTCAGCTACGACGAGTACAGTCGAGAGTTCCTGAAGGCGGCCAACAGCTTGGGTCTGGATATCACTCCGTACCAAACCCGCCATTCAGGACCAAGTATAGATCGGGCCCGGAAGCTTCGAAGTCAGCGCGAAGTACAAAAGAGAGGACAATGGCGAAGTCAGAAGAGCATTCAGCGATACGAGAAAGGGGCAAGGTTGGCAGCAACGTTCGATGGACTTCCGCAAGACCTCCAGACTCATTGCCTCCTTTGCGAGCAAAACCTTTCGGAAATCCTGTCCGGACGACGTGTCGAGCCCAACTTTGTAGCAGCCCAGAGCTCGAAGACTGCTATGTGATGGACCTCTTTGGCGGCAAGGGAGGAGTTGCCAAAGCTTGCCGCCGATTGGGATTTGCGGCTAAGTGGGATCTGCGATATGGAGACAACCATGACATCACAAACCCTCGCACTCTCAGCTACATTCTTCGTGAGATAAAAAGAGGTCGAGTCCTTGCAGTGATGATGGCTCCGGCTTGCGCCTCTTTTTCAAGAGCTCGTGATCGAACCAAAGTTATCCGGAACCATCGTTTTCCTTGGGGCATTCCTAGGAGGTTTTTATCCGAACATGAGAAGGAAAGTATTCAGGTCGGCAATGCAGTTTTCAAAGCTTGTTTCAAGATCATTGACACCTGCAACACCCACCGTATCCCATGGCTCCTAGAGAATCCCCTGAGTAGCCGTCTGGAATTTGCCTAAGCTACGAAGTCTTCGCAATTCCCGAGAAGTATATTCACTTCATTCAGATTTCTGCCAATTTGGAACTCCTTGGAAGAAACCCATTTTATTCCTGGGTCAACACGTCGTGGATGTTCACCGCCTTCAATGCCCGTGCCTAGGTCAACATGGGAAGTGCAGTCGGACTCAACAGCCGCATTTCCTCCTCACAGGCACGGGACCTCAGGGCATCCCTTGGACCAAGTGGGCTGAACCTTACCCACTTCGTCTTTGCCGGGCATTGGCACACGTGTTGACTAGCTGCTATCATACAACTTATTCCTTTTAACAATCCTGGTCAACATCCTTATGCTTTGGGATGCTTTGGGGAGGTGACAACTTGAGGAGTACAGTTGTCAGTGGCAGCCGCTGGAGGAGTGGTTGGAGAAAGGAAGTTTCATACAGCGACTGCAGTTGTGTCACACCTCGCTTGAACCAAGCGAACCGAGCCAGTTGAACATGAAAAAAGGTGTGACCGCCCCCCCTTCTGCTTCGCCCTTATTTGGGGAGGTGACAACTTGAGGAGTACAGTTGTCAGTGGCAGCCGCTGGAGGAGTGGTTGGAGAAAGGAAGTTTCATACAGCGACTGCAGTTGTGTCACACCTCGCTTGAACCAAGCGAACCGAGCCAGTTGAACATGAAAAAAGGTGTGACCGCTGACAGTTGCATCAAACTGAAGTCTTGATATTCTTCAAAAAGATGAATAGATTTCGACCTATATATCCTATACAGACATTATGCTCAACCCACACCCACATTGCAAAACTTGCGGCGACCCAAGGCCAAGGCCACAGTTTCATGTGTTTTTTTGCCTTGCAATCATCGCTTTTTTGGCTCCGTTCTTGGTGTTTTACGCGCAGTTTTTTTTGTTTGATGTGGATATACTCAGATAATCTCAGGTAGGTATGTTTTGCCATCAACAACTGCAGTATTTGTCCCAGAGATTGGGCTTTCGTCGCCCTTGTCATTATCAATTGCAAGCATTTTTCGGGCACTTGTTGCTTTGGCACCAACAAACTGAGCGTTTTTGCAACTTCCAATATGACGAATCTATGAACTTCCTGCACATTCGAAACTTGAGAGTTAGAAATGAGACCAAGAGACCTAGAACTTGGAAGCCAAGCTGGACTCGACACAATCCCGTGATCAAGTATCCTTTCGTTTCTTTTCGCATTTCGTTTCGTGTCATTTTTTAGGTGGAAAGCTGGCAAGCAGGGATTCAATTTTGAGATACTGAAAGTACTACTTGGCATTCCTTTGTAGAGCTGAGCTTATCCCAGCAGTAAACCCTTGGCCTCCTTGTTCTGAGTGTTTAACGCCAATTTCGCTTCTGTTCCAGAATTTTCCTATAGGCCTAGGAGTCTCTTTTATGCCAAACCTGGACTTACATGGTTTGAATATGTTTGAATCCACATTAAACGGATTTTAATACATCAGCTCTTTCCGTCTAAGACAGCCCCTGTTGAGAACACATGGACAATTTTTTGGACTAATCAAGGGATTGCGAGACACTGGAGGGCACCCACCCTTAAGGGCAAGTGAACAATCACCCCTCAAGTTTAGTATTTATATAGATCAATTTATGTAGTACTGGAATATGGGTTGGTAAAGCTCTTTGAAGAACCCATGTCTATGTTGAATGTATGTTCAATGTTCAAAACATTCCCTGTATTAAATCTTTAAGATCATCGAACATGTATGCATGACACGAACACTAAACCTCGGAAACCCATTCCAATAAGCATAATTCCCTTCGAGAAACTATAGAAATCTATAGAATATGTTGGAAACATTTTGACAGCAAACTTCTCTCGAATGGCCTTTCAAGATATGTGATGTCCAGGAAGAGTTTTCCTAGGTACATGATAAACCAAATGCAAAAGTAGAATTGCTATCAAGAGGATGGTGCCGATTTGCATGAGACTGAGAGGAAGAGAAGAACAAGAAGAAGGTGATGATGCTGAATTAGAGGATCAATTAACTTGAAAACCGATAGGTCAGAGAGAGAGGATAGCCCATGATTCACTCGAGACATCAGAGCGGAAAATCGACCCAGCAAAGGCACTGCGTTTTTTGTCTTCAAGGATCCTTTCAAACAAGTATTCAAAAAGCGTCCCTGAACCTTTTGGAACATTTCTGCTTTTTGAGTCTTCAAAATCCTCTTGTATTGAAAATTTAGCTCCGCCCTGAGATTCAATGGATTCTGCCCCCTCTTTCTTTAACTGAGTCCTTGCATCCTGCCATAGTTGTTATGGCATTGAAATTTTGAAAGTATTTTGGCCAACTAGTCAACATCTTTAAAGTCCAGATTGAACAATGAAAACAACGGCTCCACGACCGTATGCAGCACTTGCAGACAATTTCGGCAGGGAGATGTTTACTGTAATTAAGATTTTGAACCAACTTCACAAAAAATGTTGCTGCTTCCTTTAAACTAAACATACTGCACCAGCTGTGGCTGTGTGGCATTGGTCGGCCATGGAGCTTGCGTTGTGGTGTCTCGGGAGAGCGTAATGGAACAACTGCCTGAGTGGTTCATTCAAAATCTCACAGCGGAGGAGCTGGTCGAGGCCCACAATGCAATCGATGTAACCAGAAGAAAAGATTTGCAAACCTCAGATCCAGAAGCACAGAGAAACATAAGAATTGCATAAGAATCGCATAAGATTGCATGAGATTGCGTTTGAACATGTTGGACATTGACTTTGGCTGGATCCTTGCTCCATGATTTCACCATACTAAAGTATGAATCCTCGCAATTTACGACTGGTATCCGTGTACCCATGGCTGATGAAGCTTCATTTACACAAATTCATGTTGACATAGGTTTGTGATTCAAAGGTTTGCAGCGGAAGTGAATGACGACGTTCGCTCTAGGCGAGAAGAGAAAAACTTCAGCATCTCGAGCTTTGGAAAAAACTCAATGCTGGGCAGCTCTACCAGGTGCGAGAAGGGGGAAGGAAACGAAAGGAAGATGTTCAACAATGTTGTAAAGATGTATAGAAAAAGATAAAACAAAAGAGGTAGATGTACATAAGAATAACAGAATTTGAACAAGTAGAAGAAAGCTGACTTGCCAAAAAAGGCACATGGGGGTTGCTGAAGCCATTGCTGCGATTAAACCTGACAGAAATGACAGAAACCACGGATGTCAACGAACGGAAGTCCAAGTCTACTGACATTCATTTGGACGCGTCGAGCTTTGGTGGGCAAAGATTGATGGCTGCCTTGAGCACAGAATGACAAGACAAACTTGACCTGTCATTGGACTGCAGTGATTTGAAGATTTGGACTTTGGAGTTGACTTAAAACTTAAAACACTCAATTGAAGTATTATTTCAAATTTTATTTGAAGATCGAATTAAGGTTTGAAGAATTATTTTGACTTGACAACGGCAACGCTGCAGGTGACCAGCGAAGATGTGGATGAACTCTTCGCTATTTTCGACGTCGAAGGTGCAGCGCAGGGAGATCAAAGAGATCGATGAAGAAATCTCAAAGATGTTTTCTTCGTGCTTTTCTCAGGAGGCTTTTGAGGAGGTATTCCAAGGTATTCTAAGGCTGTGGTCCATGCTGAAGGGAAAGCTCAACGGAATGCTTAAGGGAGGGCAAGGAGGTGTTTTGTTTATTCGCTTCAGACAGTTTTTGGGAAAAACCACAAGCACATCAAGCAACGTGGTCTTCCAAGTGGCTTGGAGTGGAGAAAACACATGGCGATGCCCACATCACAAGTATCGCTGCATCGCCTTGTGTTGATTTTCACACAGATGTCCACGACACCGTTGGTTGCAAAGACTGATTCAATTTGATACAATCAATTCAGAGCCTAATTATTTGGAAACTTATGAAGTCTCATGATTCTTCTGTGTTTTTTCCAAGCCTAGCAACCTGGAGCTTGGACTCAAAAAGCAGACTCAGGGGAAGCTAGCTGAGCCTTCGTATGTTGACCACAAATTTAAGGGCAGTGGGAGCCTGCTGATTTCCTTCTTGGGGCAGCTGGTTGTACCATGTTTTACCTGGTTTTAAGGCTGTTTGCAAAGTCTAAGTTGTATCCACTAAGCTTTGTCGTTGGAAGCTTGACAGCTCGGCAACACGGATTTGTGAAGGTTCCGGCGAGATCTCTATTGAAGAGCTGATGGAAATCAACAAGGCCGCAGCTCTCAATTATTTCAACAGTACCGAGTCTTCTTTCCATTTCAAACCTTGAATCATGATTGGTGCAGCTTATAGTTTGGAGTTTTCTAGCAGATTGTTTCGTTTCAGTTTTTGGTAACCTTTGCATGGAATCTATAGACATCAGTGAGACGTCTACAGATGCAGAGTGTATTCGCCCTGTTTCCATTTCGTTTCAGTTTTTTTAAGACAGGGAAACCACAAGGAAGCATTGTTTTGTTTTTTGTTGCAGATTTTTCACCAGCGTTCGGAAGGTGTTCATTGAGCCTCCGTCAAGTTTTGATCAGGTGAATGGCCTGGTCTTAACGAGCGAAGACGTGCAAGCTCTCGGAGCCACGGCACAGAAAGAACAATCATCTCATTTCATTTAGTTTTTGGGTTTTCTATCATGCTATCATCCTGTTTCTCTCCTTGCTATCTTCATCTATCATCCACGTTCTGGGAAGGTTTTGCATTGGTTTTGATTTTGTCTCAAGAGCGACAATGATGGAAAGTGTTGAGCAGATTGCAAGAAGTTGGCTTGAAGATGTTGCATTGCTGTTGGATCCTTTGACAACTTTGTAAGACGTTGATTTGGTCTTTCGCACATGTCTGGCAACAAGTCGCTACAGGAAGAGATGCTGACAAGGATGGATCTGGTTTGATTAGCGCCAAAGAGCTTTACAAAGCCATCATTCAGGGAGAGGCTGGGCAGAGCAACAGTTGCAGGGTCTTCAGGTTCAGCTGTTTTTCATGCTTGTACAGCTAATTATCTCAAGGAGGAGTGGGACCAGATGAAAGAGTTTGTAAAAGCTATCAGTTGCACTGGAAGTTGCAGAAACAAGCTGTAGATTTGAGTTGCACTACTCCATTACGGACACAAAGTGTATAGTATCGGCTGAACACAGTCAGAAATTACGACTTCAACTTTGACTGCAATTGCAATAAGTTCTTTCCCTGCATGATTAGACTTGAGCAATTGAGCACTATCAAACTGCTGCTTGACTATGTTCTATCATTTTTTTCCGTTTTTCCGGGCTTCCTTTTCCTTCAATGGTTGAGGTCGCCTACAACCTTGTCAAAAAATCCATCAACCAAGAGACGTTTGCTCAGCAGCTACCCCATGGAGCCACTTGGACTAAATGGAAATTCAAACGCCTGAAACATCCGAAACGGATCTCAATGGTTTGTCACACTTCAATGTTAGCCTTTTGAGCCTTGCCTTTTTCTTCACTCTTTTTCTACAAGAAGTCACAAGCCACATCCATATCATCCAGCACTTACCACCTAGACCTTCCATTTTCTTCGTGGCAGCTCCCTTTGCTCACGGGTAAGGAATGTCTAATCGATGACCTTATTGAGTGGATGCGGACCCTCGGTCATGTCACGGTGCGTTTGGTGAATTGCAGAGTCTGGCTGTCTCCGTCCAATCTGAATTGCCTGAGAGACCCTTAGATCTAAGCTTTACTCAACAAGGGTTGATCTATTATTTGAACATTTGATATCATTTGGCCATGTTGCGTTGGCGTTTTTGAATGAAATTCAGGCACATGCTCCCTCGCAGAGATAGGCTGTTCGAGTGTGGGAGGTAGAGTCGTATGAAAAAGAATAAGAATCTGAACAAAACCACTTGAACCCTTCGTACCATATTGCAAGGTCTTTGTTTTAATTTTTCCCCCTGTTTGACATCACGAGGTCTCATGAGGTGCCAAAACTCATTCTTTCACATGCTCCGCAGTTTTGAGTTGGTCCCCAGTTGATTGTATTTTGAATGTACTCCACTGAGTAACCTCCTGGACTCGTTCTAACAACATGATCATGTTATACCTACCGTGTGCATCCTCCATGCGCACTAATCATCTCAGCCATTGT
This sequence comes from Symbiodinium kawagutii, assembly GCA_009767595.1. NCBI lineage: Eukaryota > Dinophyceae > Suessiales > Symbiodiniaceae > Symbiodinium > Symbiodinium kawagutii. The sequence continues at coordinate 124,095 of VSDK01007030.1, read as the reverse complement.
TGTACAATTGGCCAAGGCATGAATACGAGACGGATTCTGTCCCTTGGCTCCGACTTGCTCTTTTCATATCTTTTCATTATTTTTGTCGCACTGTTAGTTTCCCTATCAAGCTCAGCAGTCATGCAAATGTTTCTCTCATTTTCGCTCTTGCAGCACTTGGCAGTCAGTTTCCAGGAATGTAGGAAGAACAAGACATGGATACAGAATGACCTGTGGACCCGCCTGTCATTTCATCGCTGATAACAGCCAAACATAGCCAAACCAATCCGCAGGGGCAAGAGTCTGACAGTTCCACAAACATCATAAAGCCTTATCCATCCGCGCATACAGGATGGCCATTAGATGCCAATAGATTGAATCAGCACCATATCTCAGCGGATTTCGTGGGTGTGCTTTCTGTGTTCATGATTCCTGTGTTTTGATGGCAAAAGCCGCGTACAGGACCGAAATGAATGTGAAGTTGAAATACAGAGATTTCGTCAAAAATCAATTAAAACTGATTTACAGTATATGTGTTTCGTACGTTTACTGAGTGCTATAGAATTTCATCTCTATACTAGATTTGAACTTCATTCATTAGAACAATTCAAATCAAACGTCAGCATGGATGGAACCCAACGTGGACAGCCAGCCCCCCACCCTGGCACCAAGGTGCAATGATGGGAAGGTGGCCAAATCATAAGAATAGTATCCGTTGTGAACGTGAGTGCGAATACCTGTACAGTTTTCTGCCAGAAGGGAACAAACATCTTCAGAAGGGAGCAAACATCTTGACAAGGAGCAGGTATCAAATACATAGAAATCAAAGCCCAAAACAAGCTGAAGGAAAAGCTTGAATTGGATTCGTTCGATGATGCGTTGTTGCCGCGGTTTCTCATGCATCGCAAGTTTTGCCGAGGACCTTTGGTCCTTGCCGCAAACTCTGTTCCTTTTTGCCATATTTCAGTATTGTGCTTCATCCAAGATTCCCGTGAGAAGCTCGACTGCACGTCATAGAAAGGTAGCTTTGTAGCTGTTTGAGAGGCCATACTGCGTTTTGATGCATTTTGCGTGTGTGAGAGACAGAGCCAGAGCTGAATGTTGTGAATTATTATTTGCTGTCAAGGATCTAATTGGAGGATGTCCAAGAACTATGACGCGGCTTGGCTGCATTTGCCATATTGTGGCCATTTTGCGTTTTTGAGCTGATTTTAGTTTGCTCAGGTGCACTTGCAAATTTGATATTCCAGAATGCTTTGCATGGTTTCACATATTGATTTTAATGAGCGTCCAGTCGGTGAGTTTTTTGGCATTCACCTCGGCAATTCCAAAGCAAAGGTCGCTGAATTTGGTCAGGTCCCCAGCGAGCAGCATTACAAGTGATAGAAAGCAGAGGAAGTGAAAGGAAATGAGAAAAGAGAAAAAGATAGATGCATAGAAAGAAAGAAAGAAAGATAGATAGATAGATAGGGAGATAGATAGAAAGAAAGATATATAGACAGATAGATAGATAGGGAGATAGATAGATAGGGAGAGCGCTAGGTAGGTAGGTAGATAGATAGATAGAGAGATTGATATATAGAAAAAAAAACATGCAAGAGAAGATGATATAATATAAGATAATACAAGATGATACAAAATAAGATGTCATAGTTCAATATTAACCTTGATAAGTTGATAAACAAATAAGATATTGTAATTCAAGATGCAACTTGATAAGTTAATAAAACAATAAAATGATATGATATAAGGGATAGAGATGCAAGTGATCTGCATCAGCAAGTTTGGTAACAAGTTACTACATGCGCCTCTTTTTCTAGACTCCCACCCAGCCTTGCTTGAGTATTGCTGGTATACGTCAATAATTATGAATACAGGCATGGAAGCAGGTTGTTTGGCCGAGGTCATCCTGTGAGTATCTGAGTCTTGTGTCCATTTTTCGAGAGAAGAAACATTGAGAAACTCACTCTGAGTCTCTGCGGAAGCTCCAGGCAGCTACAAAAAGAGTTTCATCTACGACTACACCTCGCTGTGGGACTTTCTCAAAATGACTTTCCTTGATCATCATGCCCACCAGGACCCGGGAAACACTGGCAGTTTGACATTGGATTTACCAATCACCAAGGCAGTGACTGCAAAGATGAAGACGTGCAATCGCCATCAATTGCCTGCACTTGCCACATGTTGTTGCATGGCGACTTTGAACTACTTCAGTCTTCCACGATCTTCCTGTATTAGCAAAGATGATTTGTTCCGAATCCAGAGTTTTTGTCTTTCAAACTATCGCTGTGCTTAAGCAGGATCTCCACCTACACACTCCGGGCCGTTACTTTGTGCGCAATCAAATGCTCGGAGCATCGCGTTTTAGGCGTGGCTTTGCTCGGTTTTTTGTCCTCGAAACTGTGGTTTGAATCATGAAGATCATGTGTACTCACAGTTCGGAAACCACAGTTTGGACATAATTTTAATGCGTTTTGACATGTTCAGTACATCTCAGAACCATTTAGCCACTGGTCTCAACAATTTGAGGAGGTGATGCTGTTCAGCAGTTCCCATCCAATCGATGCTTCATTTGCCCTCCTTATGCACTTTGGATATCAAGTTTTCTCAGCATGCAAGGCGGATTTACACTCAGCCAATAAATTGCTCAGTGCCTGACTATTTGAAGCGGTGTCTTGACGAAGCACACCAGGTACACTTTTGGATATATAAGTTTAAGATAGTTTAGATCAACATAATAAGCATCCAATTTATCCTAGATTTCATATCTGAAAGCGTCCTGATTCCAAAGTTGTCCCCGGATCCGGATGTCCTGTAGCCTGTACTCACTGCGATTTGGAACGATGTGTTCCTGAGAGAGCAGGTAGATTTATAAAGAGTGCCAAGATCATCCTACACAGGACATCCTAGAGACTTTGCAATGTTTGGCTTCCATTCGCATGTTCGTTCTGTAGTTTTAGAACACTTTAAGGCACTACAAATACAAAGATCCATAGATCTACCGTTTGAATATTTCTTCCAGTGCCAACTTTGATGTTTGATGTTCTTTGTCGAGAGGCTGATGGCTCCTGAGTCTCAGGAGCCCAGGGATTCGGTGCTGTAAATTGTAGCGGCATGGGTCTCATGCGTTCTGCGAACTCAGGGTTTACTATGCCTTTCCGCTGCTTGGAGCTGGGATCTTAGATCCATTCGCCTCACAGCTGAAAGCTGATTTGCATGTGCTGTAAAGGAACGGCATGAAGTGCAGCGCATGCTCCACTGGTGGATGACTGTGGATGTTGTGCTGCATGCTGAATGTATTTTTGCTTGACTGCCGAGTTAAGCTGCTACAAGATGGGTGAGCAGAGGGTCGATGACCGCTTCTTGCTTTATCATGAAAGAACCTTGGTGAAACCAGCACTTGACTTTCCAGCGATTTCCACATTTGGAAGCATGCGATTGCATGTTCTTCGTTTTTTTCCAAGAGAAATACTGGTTCCACTTGGCTCCTCCATTCCAATCGCTGTGCCGAGAGAAAACCGCTTTCCTGACATGACTGGTGCCTGGGGCGAGTAGAGTGCAGTGGGCTCCTGAAGGACTGGCTGTGCTCCAGCAGCGGATTTCAGATTGGACTGATGAATACTGGTGGCTTTGCTGAATTGAGCCAACTTTCAAATCATTTTCTCTAAAAAGAATATGAATTTATTCTCAAAACCTCCTGTCTCCTCTTATATGTTCTTAAATGTTCTTAATATTTGTTATGATCGATGTGAAGGTGATTTTGAAATCAGCCGGAAAGATGCTAGGCCAAGTGAGAATTAGTCTTTGGGGCATTTCAACGATTTTGTTCTGTTCAAGCACAACAGTCGCTACCAAGCACTTTCAGCACTAGCCTACGAAGGGAAACACAATCAACTTGTCGATGAAGAATGATAGGCCCTCGATCAATTGATGATGGCAACAAATAATACTGATTACTGTACAGTGAGTTTGGCCGTATGTCATGCCTTGGCTCAGGTTGGATGACAATACGACATCACTGTCTGTTGACACTGTGTACATGAATCCTGCCCTGGGCACGCGTGAAACTCAGTTCAAGCTTGTTAAAACCGGGCTGATGGCAGCTCAGCGCAGTCCTTTGTACCACCGTCCGAAATTACTATCGAAACGAATAGGAGGGCTGTGACATGAAACAGGTATTCAGCAGCGTCCTCCAATGTCCATTGGAGTCTGTTTCAACCCTTTCCTTCCTCCTGCCGTTTGTCTCTCTCATGTGTCCCACTAGTCTCATGGCCTTTCAAATTTAGCCCAATACATAGATCGTTTCATGACTCCCTTTCACGTTTTCAAAGAAGCCAAAAAGCATCAAAAAGCCGCTTTGCTTGAGAAAGCTCAAAGATAGTCAGGTGGACTTTTGAGCAGATCACTTGGTTCTTCGAGAATAATGGCATCTTGGCATTTCATTGGAATTCTGTTGACATTCCATGATGTTTGTTTAACCATTACAGAAGGGCGACAGGAATTTGATAGATTTTGCATGTGTGCCTGTAGACTATGTGGATGAAGTGCGGCCGATAGAGAGGGCCAGTGCATGCCAGTGCTCTTGGCTAAGACTTGTTGCTGCGAGGCTACTTGCACAACGTTCAAACCACAGAGACTTTTTTGATCGACCCATACAAAGAATGGAGCAATTCGATTCTAGATGCGTACCTTGGAGGCACCAGTAAAGTTAGCAGACTCCTGCTAGAGCATGTTAGCGTTTGGTAGCGCTTTGCGAGGTGCGCACAAGTCGCTCTGCACAATCCCTTCCTCGGCCCTCCCCCAGCAGCCTTTCTTAGAGATAAAGTTGGCGCACAGGTACATGTGTCAGGACCTTGGCTTTTGTACAGGCACGAGTAGAAGCATTTCTTGAAAGGATTAAAAAAGCATCTATTTCTTTGGGGGGCAATGCAGCAAGGTATGCTGACACTGCGCACAAGCGATTCCTGGGGAGATGTGTGCGTTGTGGTATGCAGTCTGGGTGGCACCTTTAAGTCTCTGTCGGCAGCTTCTACAGATTTTTGCACACTGCATTGTCCTGGCAGTTCTTTCACAGCAGCTTTGCTTCTCACTTTTCAGCTGCCGTTGCATGCTGTCTCCTTTCTTGTTCGCAGAATTGAAGCGGTCACTCTATGACTATAGTCTACCTTTTATAGCTTTTTATATCTATTTATCTACTTTCAATTTGTTTTGCTTCCACTCAGCGTCACTTCGAGTCATGTAGACTCGGGATGACTTGGAGTTTTGGAGATGGACGGGTGTTGGTGTGAACATTTGCTTCAGGTCAATGTGACACGGCATGCCATTTGTTGTCGTGCATGGCGAGCTAGAAGGGCTGCAGTGTGGGCAGACAGCATGCAAGCATGTAAGGATTTCTTGTCCGCGCTGGCTCCACATCAAAATCTATCATTTATATACATATGAGGTACATGACCTCCGAAGTGAAGGCTTGTAAGGTGACTCTATTTTACTAGCGCCCTCCATTGTTTTTGTGCTGTTGGTATTGCATTGCTTGTGCTGAGCAAGTTCTACTTGTCGATGGCGGTGCTGAGCATCCATGTTTGTGAATGCGTAAAGGATCTACGAGAGAATTCATGATTCTTGTAGGATCTTCATCATCATCATCACTCGGATTTTATATTTCGAGATGAAGGAGTTGCTTCCTGCAATGGCGAATCTTTGCAGCAACCTTTCGAATGCCTTCAACCCCTTGTGGGGAGCTGTCTTGACATGATACTTCTCCAGAATCATTGGCTTTCGGATCAATCGACAGTCATATCTGGAATATTGTGCAATGAAGACAGATCAAGCATGGACCATGGACATCAGGGCCATATGAGGATACATGCAGGCAAGAGCAAGATCAACAAATTACAGGCTAAAGTTGAAGATACTGAAGGGAAGACTTTGATATTATGGAACATCATGACTATGATATGGCTATATGATGACTAGATGTTTGACCAAGGGTGTGGCCAGAAGTGAAAAACCAAGCCTTGTGGCACGTGTTTGGATGATCCCAGGACTGGATTGGACGGTATAATGAACTACTTGCAATTGTGGAACGTGGTGACTTGGAACATCTTGTAAGTGCTTGCCTTTGATATCTTGCAATGGCATAGGGTGCTGTCAAACTGTTTCGATTTGTACATGGGGGGAGATCTAGAAGTGTATAAAAATGATAAAGAAAGGACGAAGGAAAGAAGGGAATGAAGAAGTGAAGGGAAGAAAGCCTAAGTGAAGGTTATGTGAAGGGAAAGAATGAAGGTTCAGCGAAGGTTTGATGAATGAAGTGGCGGTTTCAAGGTGCAAAGTCTAAGCCTGACTTTGAACGAATTCCAGTGGCGCCAGGTCGATTGGCTGACCATCATTTGGGGAGTCGTATGCACCAGAGCAGCAAGATGGCCAATGTCGAGGGTTGAATCGAAAGCAAAGACATCCCATTTGAATCCATTTGAAAGAGACGCAGCGATTCTTTGTTACACTCTTGCAATTGCAGTAATTGCGGCGTACGTCCCTTTTCTTTACATGGGCCTCTCACATTTTTCACTGAGACCAAGGCCAATCAAGAATGCATCACAGAAAAGAAGGAAATAACAAAGTATAGAAAAGCCGAGAAGTGTGATCAGTCTTATGGTTTGATTCTGTTATTTGATGAATGTGCCATACCGCGGCAGGAAAGTCTTCATGAACACATTCCAACAGCAGAGACAAGAAGACAGCTAGAATGGTAACAGTTTGATTAGGTGCGACGATTTAGGATTGGGAACCATTCAATGTGTCTCTGGTTCACGTATCATATTGGAACCATTTACAATATTTGATCATACAGTGTTTGGATCCCCTCGGCTGAGTACGTTCATTGCTGAAGAGAGCCAGAAGGCACACAAACACAAAGCAGAGACACGAAGAGACAGAAGGCACAGCAAGGAGCAGGAAAGAAGAAGCAATAAGCAAAAAGAGGAAAGAAGGAAAGAGAAGAAGAAGGCAGAAGGAAAGAAGAGGAAAGAAGGCAAAACAACTGGACGAGGGGAGACCACCGGAGCCATGCGACAAGCAAGAAAAGCGCCAGGAGCAGAGCAGCCCGAAAGTGGACAAACCATCCAACAGCGAAGACAAGAAGGACCTAAGATGGAAGGTTCACAGCAGCGAGAAACCCAACATGTTCCTGCAAAATGATGTTAACCACGACGCTGAATTCACTCCCCAAAAACAACAAGCGGAGTGCCTTTGCGACACCAAAAGTCGGCAGAGGCACAGGCAGTTAGCGCGACTCGTGCATCGTTGAGAACTGTGCATCTTTTGAGGGACTGTTTCAACTATACCCTAAATATCCCCAAACTCTAAACTTTTATGTGCATCTTCTTTTCGGAATGGTGGTACCAGTGACCCAACCTGCCACTGGCACACATTGTTGGATATGCCGTGATTCAGCGCAGTTCCGCATTTTTGTGAGTATGGGAAGTGGATGGAAATGGGAAATTTGTCAGGCAGATCAATTTCAGGTCAGAAGTTGAACTTCTGGCCAAAGGCGTTGGACTTCTAGGCCTTCAAGCAATGTGTACAAACTTATTCAGTGGGGTGGAGCAAACGCACTGAAAGGAAATGAAAAACACGATTGAGACAGCACTCTGACAACAAGAAAACACAATGATTCACTGGAAAGACACAAACACAAGACCAAAGAAGCATGACCAATACGCCAGGAGACCATCAAGAAGCAACACACACACACGCACACTGCAGCTTTGATCAAGACGTCACCGCAGGGACATCATGAAACCCCCTGACGGAAACCGATGGATAATGAGACATCGAGACACAAAGACAAGGCCGTCTGGAGAGTGTACACGGAGACAAGGCCATAAAGCTACTCACGAGGTACTCAGACCAAAGAATCCACCAAATCATACGAGCTTCGATGTCAGATTTTAGAATCAATCTTTAGAATTTAAGATATGATGTTTTCTATGTTTAGATATTGGTGAATTGTTTGAATTAAGCTGGTCTACATGATTTTGTTATTGATAACTAAGCACCTTGGATAGAAACACATGGGTGCATTGAGGCCCGCCCATGGCCTACCATTGCCCTTCACTGTTTGGGGGCCTGATAGCTTGCACTCACTGGAGGAGGATACTTTGGATATTCGAAAGGTGCACCTGTAACATGGCATTGGACATTGCATGAAGTCTTCATCTCATGTTCAGCTAGACTGAGGTATTGGTCTGTGGTTCGTCGCTGTTTGGCAATTGCAGAGCCTTCAGAGTACCATCGAAGAACTGCCTCTGCCTGTCTACGATAGCATCGTACCTTGCAAGAACACAACGGGGACATCTAAAATGAAGCATTAGAAATCTGGATGGAACCACATTTGCATTGCATCTCATGTTATATATCATTCAAACAGAATCAAAAGGAAAGTTGGAAAAGTTGCAGTTGCATAGATATGCAATTCCTTTGCAACGTTTTTGCGGAGCCGGTTTGTGGCCTTGGGAACATTGTGGGCTGCAAGACTTGAGGCGGGAGGCATTTGAGGAGGCATCTCATCATTCTCACGGATTTTTGTTTACACTCTTAAAGTTCTCATTAGGCTCCTAAGGCATTTGAAGCTTGGCAGCGTGGGGCTCCCCTTGAAGTCTGAGGTGCGAGCAAATCAAACCTTTCTGGCTCCTTGGGAGGTGTACCACAGGGTTTCCGGAAGAAACGAAGAGAATTCAATAATTTCACAAACAGAAATTAGAGAACGATGAAGAACGAAGGATTTCAAGAATGAAGAACAGAGAAAATAACAGAAAGGACAGAAGAGCGGAAGAAAGATGCCCCAGATGCCCCCTTTGTCCACAGCGGTTGAATGGCATGTCGCACAGGTGAACATTATCATGCCTCACGAGGAGTACTACAGCCGCCTTGGAAACATGTTCAATGCCTTCCAGGCAAACGTTGTCCACAGTTGATGCCATTAATCTAAACTTGGCATTACTTAACTAATTTAAACTGGATGCTCAATGATGCTTAGACATTTCAGTGAGTTGCCAAAATGCCCAAGTTGTTCCTGGTCGGGGTTTTTTAGATGATCATACAACATATTACAACCCAGCAAGGCCTGTCAATCAAAAAGTAGGAAGGTAGTACAGTAGTTGCCCCCTTTCGAGTCTGCTTCACTTGAAAACTGTGTCAGTCACAGCCTTTGAACTTTGAGATATGGGTGTTTCTCGAAATAGGGGTACCCCCAAATCATCCCATATTAATTCTTGTTTACTAGTAAACCAACCATTGTTGGGGTTGCATATCTTCACAAACCCCATCTTAAGATATTTGCTAAAGTAAAAACGGATGAGACATTTGGATGTCAAAGGATTTTTGACAGGAATGCTCGAAATAAAATGAAGAAACAAATTACAACACTCTGGAATAGAGTGTAACTAGCGTTCAGAGATGTTCAGAGTAGAGTGAAGGATAGGACCAGGATAGGATAGCTGAGAGAAAGAAACACCGAGTAGTGGACGAGTAAAGAGGGGAAAGAAGAGATGAGAGCATTCAGAGCTGAGAAGAGAGTAGAATGGAGAGGAGAAGGAGAGTAGCTGAGAAGAGAGAGAGAGAGAGAGAGATAGAGAGTGCTTTCAAAAAGAGGGCAGTTGCAGAGCGAAGAGGAGAGGAGAGAAGAAGAGAAGGAGAGAAGAAGAGAAGGAAAAAGAAGAGAAGGACAGAGAAGAGAAGGAAAGAAAGCGAAGGAAAGAGAAGAGAAGGAATGAGAGGAGAAGGAAAGAGAAGAGAAGGAAAGAGAAGAGAAGGAAAGAGAAGAGAAGGAAAGAGAAGAGAAGGAATGAGAGGAGAAGGAAAGAGAGAAGGACATAGAAGGAAAAGGGTCGGAGAGAGAAAAGGACATTGATGATTGGAACATTCAAGAAGACACGTACTGAGATACAATCCTGACAAAGGAACTGAGATACACACTAACATGTAGTCTGACATATGATTTGGAATATGTGTGGGTACTTCATTTGGCATATGTGTTGTGTTACATTCTTCTCATTTGGCTGACACGACGGTATTGACAGGCAAGTCATTTGATGTATTCCGTTGAATCGTTTGGCATATCCGACTTATCCTTCGAAGTATGGCAGCCTGACAAGTATTTGGAGATGCTAGAGCCATCATGTTTTCTGGTGTGTTTGTATTTGACATGTATTCTGATATTTTGATGCGCCAGTTTCGTTTGCCATCTTGTTCGGGCACCATTTGACAGAACATCCCCGAAATGCATCTTCACATTCATGTTCATTGATCAAGTACTCTGATATTTTCACCTGATATGCATGGTGGCATATGACCTTTCACTCACCTAACAAATCCTCTGACATGTTCGATCTGACATGTCATTATGTCATTTGACAATCTTGTCTCAGATCTTGTTTGGCATGTGCATTGGACATGTTGTATTGCACATATTCTGACACTTCATTTGAAATATTAATCCGACGGTTTGCGCATTTTTGACTTCCCGTGTTCTGTCATTTTCATTTGACAATTCTATTCTGAGATTATACATGGATAAGCTCAGGTCGCATGTGCTGTGCAGACACGCATAGAATACCCAAGGGATGAAGGAGGACGAGGACAACCACAACACGAGGGAGGGTGAGAAAGATGAGGAAAAAGGTGAGTACATGACAGTACATCCAAGACTAGAAGTGCATGTTCTAGTGTAAAAGTGTATAAATGTTCCGGTGATGTATTAGAAGCATAAGTATTGTTAGAATCATTTGTTTGATAGCTAGAAGTAGGATAAGATAACGTGATGATATAACATCTAGAAACCCTTACCTGCGGGGGAGAAGAATGCAGCGCACAACGCAAGAGTGTGTGTTTTCTGCGCTCCTTGTGCTACCTCACTCTATTCAGCACGTGTCAGCTTTTCTTCAGAAACTTTTGCCCGCCATGTTTGGCATGTCTTCCTTGTGCGGGGTCCGGTGGGTATTTGCACACGACAGGGAAAGGGATGAGAGAGCCTGTGTCATGCTTAGAAGATTCGTCTATATGGTCGAACCGGAGAATCTATGTGCATCGCAGTCCATGACTGATCATCAGCAATCTGAACGGAGAGTCATGGAGCTTCCGTTTGGCTTCAGTGTCTTGAGCATTTTCTCCAGGCAGTTTCCATCTGGACTGAGTCTGTCCGCCTTGCCCTGACCCCAGAGAGAGGAAGAGACAACACCTGAACGAAATCCCACAATTTGCACACAAAATGAAGGATTTGAGATGACAGAATCACAAGCGAAAACTAGAAGTTGCGAGTTGTCACGCAACATTCTCAGATCAAAAAAGTGAGCAACTGACAATCGCATCCGCACGCTACATAGACCGTGTCGCCACAGAGGGAACTCCTGTGATTTATACTGATATCATTTAGAATGGATATTCTATACTCGTACTGCCTTGCGTTTCAAGAGTTTTGACTTCGAATTGCACCAAGGTGATAGTTTTGTACATATTTGTCCTGATGCTGAAGTTCTTCAAGCGCCTTGGCTTTTACATTGGCTGCAGGCTTGAATCTGAATGGCAAACTGGTCTGGCTCGGATTCCACCAAATTCCCCTTTGCCCTGGTGAGGTCTTTCAAAGCCAACAAACGCTTGAACGTGGTCATCAATACATTGACGCACTCTGTGAAAGATGTCTCCCACTTTGCCATTGTGTTTCTGACAATTTTCCTTTGCAACTCGGCATCAAAACGTCCCAACCTGTAAACCTAGGGAGGTGACTGTTCATTGGGACTGAACATCAAAGTGTCAAGGAATGTCAAGGACAATTTCGGAGTTGCACAATGTTGCGGTTCCATAGGCACACCAGCAAGGGTCCATTTGCGCATTGATGTGGAAATGATAGCACTTGTGTGTCGTGCCAGGTGTGATGAATGTTGCAACATGCGGCTTCTAGGGCCATCAAACTTGCCAGCACCCCTTAATTGCAATCACTGCATTTTGGTTCAAGTGATATCTCAAGTATTCTAATCAAGTGATAATCATCTTACAAGTCTTCTCAAATGATATCTTACGTGATATCAGCAAAGATTTGACAGAGGCTTAGCATGGCTTCGCCATGTCTCTGTGTTCAGGTTACGCTTGGGCTGCCCACGTTTCTTGGCAAAGTCCTCTTTGGGGCGAGGAGCTTGCAATCGAAAACTGAGCAGAGTTGGTTTTCTATGTCTCTCATATTCTCTCGTCATGTCTTTCCTATTTGTTTCCTGTCCTATTCTTGTCATTTCGAACTTTCCCTGTCTCTGGAAGTGCAAACTGGAACTGTTACTGTAACAATTCTTCGATAAACTTGTAGAAGGCGCCAGGGTGCTCTGTCTGTAACACGGCCTGAACGGAAGCCTACGGATTGCTGTCTGATTCAGACGCACAAATGACAGGAACTCTTTCAAACGTTCACCCCGCACTCTCTTCTTTGAAAGCAGTTCTACTTCCCCAAACTAGAAGTGAATTTGTAGTCTGAACTTAGCAAGTATTCCAGAATCACCGGTTTTTCTGCAGCTCCAATCTTGATTCGCCTAAAGCAGAGCAGCAGGTTTACTTTGCGAAAGTGACGGTCAGAGAGAGTCCACTGAGCCTATTGACAAAGTTCACTTTTGGTGCTTTTGACAGGTGGGTTGCTCTCAGTTTAGGTTTTCTTCGGCTGGAGCATTGAAGCTGCAAGTTCTATGTTCGGATCGATCTATTGGCGATGGTCCGGTGACTCGTCATTGCTTGCAAAGACTTTTGCATCCTTGGAGCGTAAGTTGCCACAAATCATCACAATCTTGACCCAATTGTTGGAACAAACTCCCACATAAGCAACAAAACACATGAACATGGTTCCGCTTGGCTGTTTCCTAAGATCCTACACAAACGATGTACGGTTTCAAGTCAACACTTTCTGAAGACATATGCCGCATGCCGCGCATTCCTTGAGTCAACCATGATTAGCCAGTACGGTGTTGTCATAGCAAGGTTACTGTGTAACCATCGACCAGCTCATAGACCCGCCTTCGGGGTGTATAGTTGAAGATGATGAAGATGATTAGAGATGGATCAAATCATCGCTAGGATTCGCTAGGTATCTTGCAGAATGGCTACTTTTGCAATCTATTGTCTATTGCCATTTTTGTGCGTGATGTCAATTTGTTTTGGATGAAGTGATGCTACGAAAGGAAATCCCATTCATTTACTACTGCCTATACGGGGCCTAGAGGTGTGCCACGTATTCTGCTGAAAGGTAGGTCTTGGGAAGTCTGTATGTTTGTAGTATTTTGTAGTGTCATTCAACAGGGCATGCGGCATGTGTTCTTATATTTGATGCTTTCATTCATCGGAATTCGGAATCTGTCAGTGAGTACTACGTCATCACGCGTTATCACGAAAGGCATCTGACGCAGGCTTCCAGAACGAGAGACGTTTGAATCGGATCCTCTGTTTTTTGTTTGGATTGTTGACACTCTCTAGGTCATATGTATGCTAAATTCACCTATCACTTCCTATGCATTTCATGGTGATGGCCACTTCAGTGCTATTTTTGTGGCGGGTGGGATGTTTTAGGCGCGGTGGACTCCACTGACATGGAAGACCTCTCCGACTTTGGTCGAGTTTCTTGTCATGGCAAAAACTCAATTTCAAAACAATTGAGAAAACATAAGAGATTGACTTGCAGCAAACCTAATAGAACATCGACTTGAATTAGCCTGCTTTGAAAGCATGCGTTTCAATTCGATTTGTGCAAGCATCCGTGAAGTACGTTTGTTGATTTGCAGCCTTGGTGAGGTTCTTGGATATGCTTATTCGTTGTCTTACGAATTCCTGGTGCGGGCACCCGAGATTTACTGCAGAATATTCAGCAAAAAAACACTCACATGTGGCGTGACATGTTCCTCTGAGTTTGTTTTTGATGTTTCAGAGTTCATGCAAGCAATGGAAGTATGTGGAAACCGTTGGCAAACTAATTGGTCGGCTGAGATGTTCGGGTCACTGCAGGTCTTGAATCTCCTCTTCGGCATTCTCTTTGGCTTGATTTTTGATGCTCTCTTGCAATGAACAAGCAAACTTCTATGATATTATAGAGCATGGTCACTGGCCAACTCGTTTCACGTTCTCTTCTATATTTTTCCAACATCTTTCTAATTTTCTTTTCGTTTTTTTTGATGCGTTTTAGTTTACTATCGGGAGTTCCGTTGTTGCTGGGCAAGTTTGGTGCAGATATTTGCAAATTACATCAAATTACACTGTTATGATTCGCACTCCCAACCACCTGAAAACAAACCACCAGGAACCATCCATTTGGGGGTGGCCCATTTCGTGCGAGGAAGCCTACGGGCGGACCAGAGCAGAAGCTGGCAAGACCGACACATTGTTGACTCAGATCCGAAAGTCCATCACAGAAATGTGACTGGGTTTGATTTGGACCTGCAGGAAAAGCTACGAAAACGGAGTGTCTACGAAACACAGAGCGGAGTTTCAGTTTTTACCTTCAACTTTGGGGCGGAATCAAAAACCGCGGAAAACAACTGCACATTCGAACTGCCTAAACTCATCTCCATACTTAGCAGAAGACTCATGAAAGCTAAAGGGCATGTCAAGTACGGACATTTCTGAGACAGTTTCTACAAGTAGGCACGATCTGAAGGCTCGCAATTCTACGCCAGGGAGCTTTCTGTTATATTTTGACCTCAAGTTGGACGTTGGACATCTGTTAAAAGGGATCAGAGTGCTACGAATAGCCGCGACATGAGAGCCGTTATCTCCACGTAGAGGTAGCTCAAAGCCAGAGACTGGGTGAGGGGAATAAGCAACTTCAGAATAAAGAGGAGTGCATGTCACCCCGTGGCACGCTGCAGTAACGGAGGTTGGAATTGCATGGAATTACTTGTTTGTCATAGTAAACCTAAATGGTGAAGAATGCGCCATTGAAGCATTGTTTGAAAGCGACGCTATTGTCATGAATCTGAAGAGGTGAACACCGCGTTGTAGCATCTCAAGACTTCACATAGAACAGACACAGGCTCCTGAAACAAAACTCTGGACTTGCAATGCATTGAATGTGTATCCAAGTTTGATGAATCGTTTTGCCAGTTTTGCAGATCAAAATATTCAAATAAAACACGCAACAGCATCAATACAATGACATATCAGAGAGATTGTGCAGATTGAAGTAGCTTGAAGAATCAGTAAAGCCTGACTCTTTTCCGGAAACCTTGGGCTGACCCATTTTGCATTGGACTGACAGGATGCGAAAATACAAATTGTGAGTTTGTATTAAGCCCTGAGTTTGAAATGTCAGTGAACATGGCTGTTTGACATCAATGCATGGCATTCAAGTCCTCTCAGGGTGCAAGCGATTCGCGTTGGAATCATTGTGTCCAGCAAGACTCAAGCTTGGGCTCCCACAGATACGTTAAAGCTTTTTCTCTACGACTTACCGAATCCAAGAAACCACAAGAAACCAATCAACAGGTGCCACGGCACGCGCGTTTGCCCGACATTACTGTCTGAAGGCGAAGAAGGAAGGACTTTGTCAACGATTACTTCATGATTTGTGCGCTGGAAGATGCCGCTTGTAAAAATGGCTGTTCTCAAACAACATGTTTCAGTCAGGTCGTCCAGGACCAACTCTTGCGATGATTTTGTTGCGTCTTTCCTGCCGCTTTCGCTTCTTTTCTCTTGCACTTAATTCGTGTTCTCAATTTGTTCTCAGTTTGAATTGCTTTGGACTGTTGAGACCTTGATCAATGTGCTGTCAGGAAGATGCACCTGCGCATCCGGGAGAGATCGTAACAGTCCGGAGTTTATGCGAAGCCTTTGCAACCAGCAGTATGACCAAGGCGGGTTATGTTTGCTGGTTGCTGGTTGACAGCTGCTTGGGTCTTCGCAAATCTGCCACCAAGATTCAATCTTCGTGCTTTGGGGACAAGGGCTTTGTATGTTTTTCTATGTTTTTCTCAATTAATTATCCAATGTGCTCCAAAACATCTCTCCACGTGCCAAGAATCATTCATCAACGGTTTTCAGGTGTCGGCAGGATTCCTGCATGTTCCTGCTGTGAGTGTCCAAGTAGGTTCCAGATGACATTTGAAGTCATGGTTGCGTGGTGGCAATCAAATGGCTCGCAGCAAATCCTTCCGCCATTGATAAGTGGTGGTCACCTATGGTCACTACAGGCAATAGACGTTTGTAGACTATCATGAGTACAGTATATTAGATTATATAAGATTCAGAATACAAAAGAGATATCTACAGCAACCTCGAAGACTTGAAATACACACAGCAAACATTTGTATACATTTGTTGTATTTTGTGCTGTAAACTGCAAACCTTGCCACCAAGTATACCGGACACGAGAATGCGATGCACAAACTGTCCCGTGTCAGGACAATGCTGCAGCTTTGACGCAAGTGAAGTTTTACGGTGTTTGTGTTTTATTTCTTGTTTTTTCTTCACTTTTCTTGAATTTCTGGCTGACTCTGTGATGTGAGGTGGATATCGGTGGATGAAGCAACTATAGCTTTTAATGTCACGCAGAAGACTTGAGATATCTGAGGAATACATCATTCAGCACGTCCGAGACTTCAAGATGAGCAAATCACACGAGGTGGGATGAAAACTGCACAGAATGAGTGCGATTTGTGTGTCGATTTTTTTGCCTCGGCGTAAACAGAGGTTGAAGGTGGGCAGAAATATAGTTAAATCTTGAATCATGCCATGCTGATGATCTTCAAGTTTTTCTGGAAGTACGATTGATTGTGCAGCCGTCAGTCAGTCAGTCAGTCAGTCCGTCAGTCCGTCCGTCCTGTAAAGTTTCAGTGTTCTTTGTATGATTTTTGTATCCCTGATTGTCACTCAATTGTTCCCTGCACGCACTTGTGACTCTGTTCTTTTTGTCCTTGAGCCAAAGCCATTGTTGAGGCTTTGTGTACATGCGCTTGTATGTACAACTCTGCCATGGATATTGTAGAACTATGTAATTTTACACCGTCCCTCGGTTTGATTCATTTTTGAATCACACCGTTGTTGAAACATTCGAATCCATGGCATTGTAGGCTAGTAACATTGTTGATCATCCATTGACATCACATATTGTCTTCATAGATTGTTTGGCTATTTACATTCACTTGTAGATCTTTTGTCCAGTCTCCTGTACAGTGCATGGTCTTTGTGACCACAAGGAAAAGGTAGCATTGTCGAAGCTGATCCTTGTGGTTGGCTCGTGGTGCAAAGTTGTTGATTGGTGCCGTAGGCCTTGTTGTCGAATCAGCATTCGATGTCTTTGTGAACAGATTGTTCACTGCCATCTTGTCCCTTCATTGTGGGACTCACTCAGATCTGCGGCGTTTGTTCTTCCCATCGCCATCCATTGTCTCATCTTGTTCCGTTGTCGCTTCCTCTTTGCCCAGTGGATTCTTTGTGGCCGCCCAACTTGCGTGGCCGGGATGTCCACGTTGTGCATCGATTGGGCGCTGGACCATTGAGGTTCCCATGCCCATACTGCTCCTCAGCTGGGTGATTGTGGCCTGAACCTCAGCGCTGAAGAAAGTTGTCCCTTCTTGTCCCAGGTGGGTTAAGGCTTGTGACAGGATTGTCATGTGGGGCTTTGTCTCCGGACATCTTGCCATTGTGGCCACATGCATTGCATGTCCGAAGATCCACATCCAACCTTTTGTCCACACATAGCTCTTCAGCTTTTGCAGTGGATTGTAGGCCATTGTCATTACCCTCAGGGTGCTTTGCTCCTCCTCCGTCATCTTGTAGGAGTATGGAGCATGCACTTGTAGGTAAAGGACACTTTGTCCTCTCTGGAAGTGATTCGTCCTCTTTGTGGCGTTGTGGAAGGTCAAGTTGCGCGCCGATGGCTTCATTGCCAACAGCACATTGTCTGTGCTGCACTTCACATGGAATTGGCTCATGTGGTAGGCCATCCATTGTGCAGCTTCTTCCGTACTGGGGAGGAACACCAATTGTTCCCATCCGTTGTCAGAACGGAGTCCTCCTGGGATCTTGTTGATGGTGCCTGTCTCCTTGTCGACAATCTTGTCGTACTCTTCCTTTGTCACCATCAGGAACCGCCAGTTGTCCTCCCAGTTTAGGCTTGTCCAGGCCTTGCCTGCGCATTGTGGTGGATGAACCACCTCGGTAGCCACCTGCTCCGGCTCATTGTAGAGGGTCGCCTTGTTCTCCCAGAGCGACATTGTGGTGCCATGTGGCAGCAACGGCAGGTTGGCATAGTCTGGAATCTCTTGTTCCAGCACCTCTTTTTCCCCAGCCATTGTCGATGACTGACTTGGTGTCGGCGATTGTTTCGCCCCTTTTGTCCGCGGTGTTGTCAAAAGGCTGCGGAGGCGATTGAATTCAAATTGTATCTTTCATGCAGTGTCATGACTATGAATTGCGCACAGCAAAAGATTGAAACACTATTGTAAATCAAGTAGTCCATGTTGTACTCATCCATTGTATCTTAGATAGCAGCGATATAGTGTACCATGGCACAGCTGTACAATTGTATGTGAAACGTGCGCGCATTGTAATCGTTTGGTGTTTGTTATTGGCCACGGAGGCCAAT
>VSDK01007030.1:86009-100211 GCA_009767595.1 Symbiodinium kawagutii | reverse complement strand
CAGTGCTCTCCTGTTGTAGGGTCAAGGCACTCTCTCTTGTTGTATTGATGTGTGTTGCGTTGTGGCGCAGTGTTGTAGCGTGGAGCTCCCCCGGTATTGTCGTTACCAGGTTCCTTGCTCCGCTGCCATGTAAAGTTTCAGTGTTCTTTGTATGATCTTTGTATCCCTGATTGTCACTCAATTGTTCCCTGCACGCACTTGTGACTCTGTTCCTTTTGTCCTTGAGCCAAAGCCATTGTTGAGGCTTTGTGTGCATGCGCTTGTATGCACAACTCTGCCATGGATATTGTAGAACTATGTAATTTTACACGTCCGTCCGTCCGTACGCCAGTCAGTCAGTTAGTGACACAGTGTATTCAAGGGGCACAACAGGATAGGACTAACATAACCTGCCCACTTCTGTTGACTGGCATATAGCCGTGAGGCAACACCCTGTAGATGTCGCGTGAGTATGGACGTCCCATTGGGTCGTCCATTTGCACAGGGGGTCTGACCTGAGTACCTCGTAACACTGTACACTTCTCTACACACGGGGACCGTATCCTGACCAGTCCCTTGCATCCTGTCTGCAGCTTTGCTGCTACCTATGTTAAGAGGCGGCCATTTCAAACTAATCTCCCAGGAACAACACACCCTAGGGCCAAAAAAACCTCAAACTGCAGGCTCTGTCTGAGCACCCGCAGGAGGCAATGTATGTCGACCTGAAACAGCATTCCCCCTCTCCAAGTCCCCCCACGAACGAGGAATCGGCCACAGACGCTGTTGCCCCTTACTCCTCACAAAGTAGGGAAAGGATGGGAAAGGAGTCTCCTGAAGAGAACCCCCAACGTGCCCGTTTGAGACAAGTAAGGTTGCACTCTCTCGGTTTCCCTAACTAAATCATACTATATCTCAACGCACCGTTCACCCCCAGAAACTCCTGGGCAACACTCCAGACCTTTCGGACAGGGTGGGGTTTGCCTGTGGACTTTTTCTCCGACGCCAACGCTCATTCCACATTTATATCGAACAGTATTTCTGCCCAGAGTTGCCGGTGCCCCCGCGAGGAGGGTTGCCACATGTTGCCGCTCATCTATCAATACAGATTCTCAAAACTGCAGAGACCCATGCAGATCTATCTTACCAGTACACTGAAGTACGGTGCTGTGTCCAAATTGCAAGGAGGACACTGCCTCCGACACTGCATCCGTTGCAGGTGGAAGTTGGTCTAGTGGATGCATTGAAGCTTGTGGCGCGGATGCGAACCATTAGTTTGAAGAGTATTCTTCGGACAGAGACACTGCTGAAGCAGCCTCTTGTCGCAAATTCACCAAAGATTCAACCATATCCTGATCAAATAATTTGCTGTTTTTGTCTTTGCTATGGCATGGATACCTTGTCATGAAGCACTGACCAGCTTCTCAGATAGTTCTTATGAATTGCTCGCTTTGCGTGAGCACTGTGTACCATTGCGGAGTATTTATCGCACCCTTTCCTTTCTCGGACTCCGACAGGTTGAAAGACGAGAGTCAAAGACCACAAGAAATGCGTTACCGTTGCATCATGGCCGGCTTCGATCCAGACACGCCAGAAGAAATGCAGGAGTTTATTCGATTTAGCACCATGTGCCTTGATAGCAAAAAGAAAAGCAACCAGCACATCCCGGCACCTCATTGTGAAAAGCACCTTGCAGGAAGAAAATCTCAAGAGAACTTCCATGAACTTTCTTAAGTGTTTTCTTAGTAAAATCAAAAGGCAGGAAGGACTTTCTTGACTTCTCGCTTTTCATTGCCAAGGCAGGCCTTGGAGGATGACCATCCGCTTCCAAATGCAGTGCCACAGGTCCGGAAGGGAGATGGGTTGGAGCTGAGATTCTGTTGGAGTCTTCAGAGTCTCTATGAAAGTCCCAGCCCGGAATCGTTGCTTGGTATTTTGCTGCCGAAACAGGACATATATGCTCTTTCAACAAAACATTACAAATGTGGTCGTTCACGCTTTTTTGGGTATTCTGGTTTCAAGGAAAATAAAAAGTAAGTGAGCGAAGCAACAAGAGGAACGCAACCTTAAATCATCCTAAATATGCTACGCAGTTGCGAATCCTCCTTGATCGTTGCCAAGATGCCTTGGGGGGTATGGTTACCCTGCTTCCCCATTTTGGGAAACATGAATGACATCACTGTAGCTCCGAAAACCGTTCAATGCCCTTGGCTGGAACAGAAAGTGCTCTTCCAAGAAGGTTTTGGCGGAACTCTCCCCATGAATTCTTCAGTGACTCTTCATCCTCGTCAATTTTTGCCTTGACTGCGATGAAATGCACTGCCAAGGCGCCACAAGAAAGTAAGCACTCGCACAGTCGCACCTTCAGCAGAGAACATTCGACGAAGGAGGTGCCTTCTTCCAATCAGAGTCATTGGATGCATTCTGACGCTTAACTTACTTCGCAATGTAACATGAACAAGGCATAATTTGATACAATCAATTGCGATACATTATAGCATTACATTATGGTCAATTTATGGTACACAACTAAGATAATCACGCATTGTATTATCAGATGATACCATGGCAATTTGTGTGGTATTGCGCTACACGATTGTGTTTTGAATGTTTTTGCCCGGGTGTTGTTGCTTATTATTTCTTTAGTTCCTATTACTGGGATTTCCAAAGGCTCGTTGGTTCTCCTTATTGCTTGTATAGTTTTGAGACTGTTTGATTTTGTGCCTATGTTTTTTTGGAGTTTCCATGGTGTGTCTTTACTTTCATGTGTAACAAAGTGGGTGTACTTCAACCTGGGTAAACAAAGATGCGCGTACCAGTTGTAATCATGACATACACCTTGTAGCATAGCATTTGTGTTGATCCTTGACCTGTTACCGTGTCAGGGAACAAAAGATATCGTTGAAGACCACAGCAGAGAGGAGAACGCCATCAAGGAGCGAAGCCAGAGAGATCTTGTCATAGGAACACTTTGGAAAACATAATGAGGAAAATATGCTGTAGCTGACATCATGTAAAACATGCAACGCACACACACACAATGCTTCAACTTGGGCCGGAAAGTTGCAACAATCAAAGCAGAAATGCACAATTTAAAGGCAGAGTCTTGCAAGTTGCTGGGTCTCGATATGCTAGCTGCATACAGCCGCTTTCCTTTGCTCTGAGTTGATCTTAGACAGCTCTGGTTTGAACACAGTCGCAGAGTACTTTGCAGTTCCCAAAATTTCCGCCACATTTAGCGCCGGTTGGTTGTGTCACGAAGCAGCTGAGTAGAATATGCCGCTCTAAATCGAAAATGTTTGACAACCCTGGAGACAGGGTACAGGGATGTTCAGGGCTGTTGGATTTCCTCCCGTGTTCTTGGCGCATGAGCGGTGACCACTCAAGGGGCATACTGTTCACGTCACATGTGATGGTGAATGATGTTTTGAATGATGTATTGAATGATGCATGTGACAGTTGAATGTTGAGACATTTGACACAAGTGACACATCCGTTGGAAGTGGCAGGAGAGGCAGATGTTGAGCAAAGCTGAGGGCTTGGAACTCGCAATCTCCAGCATGCACCGGCAACATCTCCAACAAGCCACTCGCAGAAAAAGAGAAGAAGAATAGAATGCAATAGAATATTCAAAGGGGAAGGGAGAGAAAGAGGTCCAGGAGGACTGAGATGGACTGAAATGGACTGTGAGATGGACCCCAATGGACAGGGGCAAAGATGGACACAGTGCAAAAAATTCTCTTGGAGACAGGAGGGGGTCCAGAGTCGGAGTACCTTATGGGATTTGAGTCATTCAAACATTTGAACACTGCTGTAATTACAGATGTAATGATTTCTACTTGCTCCAATGACCGGCAAGTGGTAAAATTGTCAAAAAGATCTGGAGTAACGTGGATCAACTCTCAAAGCAGTTTCCATTTATGTTAACTGCAATTATGAACTTTCGTGGAGTCAACTGCTTCATTCTGGTGACAACTGCAAGTGTTAAATGCTCGTCCATCATTTGTGTCTTTGTCTTTGAATCTTCTGAGTCTTTGAGAGTATTGGTTTGCCTCAGAGAAACAGTGACTGTCCTGAAGTGCAATTCGTACTTGGTCCAAACTTTGATGTTTGTTCTGGCTGTCAGGTCGATGCAATACGAGAGGAGCTAGACTTTTATCGAAATCAGTCTGCCGAATTTGAAGAAGAACTCTCGCCGCCTGTCGGTTCTCTCTTCCCCATTTGCATTCCTGTTCTTCGTGATACTATGCCGATGTATGTACATAGAGTGAATGTGTTACCTAGGTCGAACAAGATTACAACTGATTCGTGAGATTTGCAAACCGTTGGATGTCTGGAAATTGATGGTGAGGGTTTCAGGAACACTTGGAAGTCACATCTCCATTTTCGCCCTGGAAGCCTAACCTTGTAAGAAGATTTTGAGGTTGCATGACAATACTTTTTGGTGGTGTAATGCAAACTTCAAGCCATTTCAATCTGTGTCATATCAAGCATGACAAGCTCGATCATTCCGAGGATCGTGGAACGAGCAGTTCGAAGCAATTGCAAAAAGGGCCAAGAAGGTTCAAAAACCCTTTGACAGGGCATGACGGAGCTGCTTCGGTCACAGTTCATGCAAGGGATTTCAAGTTTCATCATGTAACATGAACATTGCCTGGTCAAACTGCTTCGTTTCTGTCTTGACCTGTTTCGTTCCCTTCGATCCCTTCCATCCCTTCGATCCCTTCGTTTCCATTCCTCATTCTGTTCACATGGCAACTTGGAATAACTTGGACAGGTGCCAGCCAGTTGGAAGAGCGCTTCCGAGATGCAAATCTCCACGTCGTGCAGGCTGGGCTTAGTGCAACTGTCAAGGTGGAATTGAGATCCACATGAGATCCACAGCCAGCAGCAGCCAGCAGCCAACTGCACTCGCAGAAGAGTCTCAATGAGTTTCAGCCCTCAACGTTGCCCCAATTTATAAAGATTGCCCGATAAGGTCAAGTGTTCATCATCATCATCATCATCATCATCATCATCATCATCATCGTCATCATCATCATCATCATCATCATCATCATCATCATCATCATCATCATCATCATCATCATCATCATCATCATCATGTGGCAGCCAAGTAAGCGTCACAGCCAAGTAAGTGCAACAGCGCATAAGCCAAGTAAATGCAACAGCCAAGGAGGATCAACAAGGTGTCCCAGCCAGGAGAGTCATAACCAAATGAATGTCTCCGCCAAGTAACGGCCATGTATGTGTAACAGCCAAGTAAATGCAACAACCAAGTGAGCGCCACCGCCAAGAATGCGCCACAGCCAAGTAAGCGTCAAAGCCAAGTGAGTGTCACAGCCAAGAGGGTTTCACAGCCTAGTAAGTGCAACAATCAAGTGAATGCAGCAGCGAAGTAAATCTCACAGCCAAGTAAATGCCATGGCCAAGAAAATATAACAGCTAAGTAAGCGCGCCAGCCAAGTGAGTGCCACAGCCAAGAAAGTGCCACAGCCAAGAAAGTGCCACAGCCAAGTAAGCGTCAAAGCCAAGTAAGTGTAACAACCAAGTGAGTGTCACAGCCACAGCCAAGAAAGTGTCAAGCCAAGTGAAGTGCGGCCGCCAAGAAGTGTAACAACCAATTAAGAAAGTAGCCAAGTGAGAAAAACAACGGCAGAGAAAAAACGCTAGAAGAGAAACACACGAAAGACAAAACACCAGCAAAGAAAAAACACCAGAGCAAATACACGAGTGCAAAAACACTGGAGGAACACATTAGAAAAAAAACACCAGAAGAGAAAACCACCAACGCAGAAAACACCAACATCACTTTCATCCATCGTCCACACCATCACTTCATTTCAAACGACTCTTTGCAGGCTAATCTCATTGCAGACTTCCGCCCCTGGCCTTGTGCGGTCAATTACTATGTTAGCTGCAAGTCCTAGAAAATTAGTATTACCATGTCCGACCAATACTACATATGTTTTCGTCAGTTGCCATACAATCATACAGTCAGATGCGCAAGTATCTCTATATTTACAACTATTTACACATGCATCATGGATGCATGCATGTTGACTGCTGCAATTTTAGTGACTTAGATGGAGTACCAATTCACTTGTCCGACTGTCATTCACGTAGGATTGCCAGAATTGTTTTCATGTTTTACGTGCAGTGCACTTGGGCATTCTTTTGCATAGTTCTAAAACCTGCATACTAGGTCAGCAAATGTCAGCAAGCAGTTTTTCAAAACACCCCTTTCCCCGTGTTTGGGGTGGAAAACTTGGTGTGGTGCGCAAACTTTGGTGAAACCTTTGTGTCGTAGATTTTTCTGGGGAGCTTCATATGCCCTAGTCACTTAGCTGGTCAGAAAATGCACGGAGAACAAGATAAGGCGAGTTTGTAACTTGCCAATCACAAGGCAAACTCGTTGTCAACTGCCGATAGCTGCTGTACACAAACAGATACATGCTAAGAGAAGCGCTGTACTTAGCATGGAACATAGGCACCTGACATCACTTGACTAGCTTGACAGTGTATGACATTGTGATAAGACTGCTCATCAAGCTTTGATTGAATGACTTTCTGCACATCTCTAAGTCATTCGAAGTCGTTCCAAGTCATTCTATGTCATTCTATGACATTCTAAGTCACTGAATGACTTCTTAGTGTGTTAGATGCATTGAAGTTGCACATCCACAGGATTTGCCGGAACGACTTCTCAAGCTCTCTGAGATGGCCAAGGTGTCGGATCTGCATTGCTTCAGGGTACCCCTGTGGAATCACTTGGAGTATCTTGGAATCCTGGAAGGAGGACAAGTAGGATAAGGAGGGACTTATCATGAGTTATGTATAGTTATTTTATTATTCGAGTTGTATTTACAGTGATGGACTCCAGGGTTTGGTAATGTTGGAGAATGTTAATTAGTAATGTGTATTTTATGTGTTCTTTTATAGCCCGCTTTTCTTTGAGCTCTTCCGCCTGTCGGCGTCACCTGCATGGACGATGTCAGATTCATCGCCTGGGATTCACCTTGGTTACATTTGGAGTTACCTTTTTTGATCTACCTTCTTTTTCCTTATTTAGTCACTTAGTCCTATTTTGAATTTCTTTGATTTTTCCTTTTTGTCCTTATTTGAACTTTGTAGACGGTGAAAAGTTGCGGGGAAGACCTGCTAGGCATCTCGCCAGATCGTGGAGAGTAGCTTGACTGCAAAATGTTCAAAGCCAGCGACAAAGGAGCAGCAAAGCCATAGTGACCGAAGCAAGACGAAGCACAAACAAATGTATACAAGTATACAAGTCTAAATAGTTGTACTTCAGTATTATGTTGATTGGTATAAACTGAACCTTTACCATTACAACACACAACAAAGTGACTCCAAGCATAAATGAAGGCTAGGCTTTTTGTTCATGCGCATCATTTTTCGGAGACTTAACAGGCTCAGCTCACTGGCGTGCGAGTAGGCACACAAAGCTGAATTTTCCTTTCGCTGGAGCAAAGAAGGGGTGTGGAAGCAGCAGGGATGTGTTGGCATCATTTTTCACGTTGCCTCATCATTATCAGCATCATCATGGGCAGAAGAATCCTCCATGATCATCCAGCATCCAACATAAACATAAGCATCATCCACACAATCACACAATCATCATCCATCATTGTGCATAATCATTGTCTATGACTGTCTATCACCCATGATCCATCACTATAATCATAGTCATTATCCATCGTCCATCGCAATCCATCATGATGCATCGTCCTCATCATCCACAATCTATGATGAATCAATTAAATTTTTTGGATAATTGTCATGATCATCAATCATCATCCGTCCTCCATAATCCGTCATCGATTGTCTATTATCATGATCACAATGATCATTCTTTGAATCATCCATTGTGATTCATTATCGTCCATCATCATCCATCCACATCCAGCATTGTCCAACATCATTCGTTGTTTCATGATAATAATTGTGTGATATCTTCTTGATCACACTGATCCATCATCATCCATCACAATCTGTTGTTTTCATAATGTTCATGAAATCGTTTATTTGTACAAATAATCAGGTACACGTAGCTTCTGAGTTTTACGATCACACCTCAAGATTGACAATCGCATAGTTGAAAGGCGCTCCTGCACCATGTACAATGTATAAGCACCCAATGAATGAAACACAGGCAATGCAGACTGACACTAGACTCACTAGACGATCTAGACGTAGAATTGTAGATCCCTCGAAATCTCGACCAACATGACAAGGAGCTTTAGTTTAGGGAGCTTTTAGCCGAGCAACTATTTCCAGAGAGATACGTAGGTTATTATGAGAAAGCAGTAGACATATATGAGCACTGGTTGAGTTTGGTGAAGACGCTGGTTGATTGTCAAACGGGGCAAGGGGTTGTAGATGCTCTCCGGGATGGGATCCCTACATCACAGTCATGTCACTTCCTGCCACATCTGAGGCGGCAAAGCAGGTTTCAGCTCTGATCCTTCGAAGCGCTTGGAGAGTCGCATCGCTGTTCTCTTCCAACATGGCCAGACCTTCCTGGACCAAGCTGAGGCAGGAGGACAGGAGGAACACAGGAAGAGGAACACGTGAAGAAAACATGGGAAGCTGACGCGAAGGCATAGCGAAAGTACAACACCATCCATTTTCCCCTCTCAGAGCCCTATCAACTCCGTGATGTCATTGACATGATCTCACTATCTTTCAGAAAGTTGGAACTTGACATGGAGAAGGCTGGTAGAACAGAAGAACCTGTCAAATCTCTCAGCCAAGTTCTGACTGAAATCGCTTTCTCTTATTAGTTCGGAGACGTTGGTGAACATTCTTCATACATCTTGATACACTCAGCTCACGTCCAAAGCAACACATCGATCGATCATCCTCGATCTATATTACCCTCAGCTCATGATATGCTACCTCTACGATATCTTTTGCTATACTCTTGAGAATCGATATCTATATGATATCTATGTTACCTATTTTCTATTTGCGGAATGTGTTTTTCAAGACTTTTTGAGATGCCCATGGTGATGCGACCAGATGGTATTTTACAATTTTTTGCACTAAAATATGTTCATAAGTGCTCAAAAAGTGGCATCCTGGATGTTGCGACTCCATTGTGTTTTACCCTCTGGTGCACTGGCCGCTCTGACTTTCTGAATGCGCGGCGTCCCATGGTGTTTCATGGTTGATTTCATTTTTGCGCTGACTTCCTCGCCCGGGTGTACCCACTGACCCTTGTTCGTGCCAGGCTCAAAACGACCTTTGCGCCTTGCTCGATCGTTTGATTTCAATTATTACCTTGATGAGTGAAAATGTGATCAACAAGAATGAAGCAGAACAATCGCCGAAGTCATGAGAGCTCGAGTTGGGATGAGCTGTGCTAGTCACTGATCATGTGTCATTCAGAGTTGCTAACACTGAACTTTTGGAGGATCATGACAAGCACTACTCATAGCTGTCTCATGGCCATCTCAGTTCGACTGTGTACATAGACACTGATTGCATCCTCCATGCTGTGCTAAATTTGCACACATGGCTTTGGATCATCGCGATTTGACGAGTTCAGTGGATTTGGTGAAAGCCTCTTGGTTTGTTTTGTTCCATTTCACGTAGAAGTTTCTTGACTACCTTTATTAGAGAGTTTTGCTCTTGCAGAGATATGCAAGGATCTCAATCCTCAATGCAAGCCCCATTCAACAGTGTCGTGCAACAACCTGCTTAACTACGAAACCTAAATATTTTCGATATGTCTATATAGTTCTAAAGAGGTCCTCTACACCAAAGGAAAATGTCGGCAAGTCTCGGTGATTGTGTTCAAAAAGCAATCCAAAGAATTCCAAAGACAGGTTTTGCTGCGATTCATCTGAACAATATATGGAATCTGATGAAGCTAGTCAAAGAGTTACACTGAGTCAAGTTGTGATGGCCAGGAACTCCGTCCCCATTTACCGAATCCATGGTGCAACTCGTGCGCAACAGTGTCGTGTCAAGTTTCACTCTGAGCCAAAACTTGGCACAAGATATGACCATGCAAACCCATGGTTCGAAAAAGGCACTGCGGAGGCTACTGACGAAAAGGTTCCATGACATGTTCACATGATGTTCCATGTTCAAACGTCGGTTTCTAAAGATTGAACATCTGACACACAGCGTATCGCAGCATAGTTTCCTTCTACGATGTTGGTATTTTCCTGAAGTCAAAATTGGAATGTTTGTCTGTGGCCGCCACCCTCCCTCGTTTCTCACCCTGAAGACTGAACGAGAACTTACAGTATTTGAACATTTCTGGACCTGTTGTGCAAAGACCTTTCGCTCGAGTTTCTTCTCAAAGGCAACACTCAAAGACACTGCGCCAGAGGACGGTTGATGAACAGGCACTGTTTCTCCTGACTATGCAAGTCGGAACGTGTTCTTGAAAGTGTTTGAACCCAGTCACGGAATTTGTTTAGTTGGCACAAGCAGTTAGTTAGTCCTTTCTCCATCATTGGTCACACGGCATTAGCCCACAATGGCTTTCATATGTTGCCAATATGTTACCCTTATGTAGCCCTCATCTAGCCCTTCAGCCGCTCAATGCTTTTCATCATGAAGTAGTAAGTCAGCGCCATGGAAGTTGGAGGCGAGTCCTTCAATCAGCGCGTTGGGCAATGTCTTGTGTGGGAGAAAGTGAAGGAAGGCCATGTGCATCTGATAACAACTGAAGACATTGAGGAGCTGTTCCATGCCTTTGAAGTTTATGGCGAGAAGATCCCAACATCTGAATTGGTGCGGCTGTGCAGCGTAGATGGTACTCATCTATCTGCTGAGGATATTGCCGAATGGATCAAGGATTCAGATAAAGACGGAACAGGTGAAGTCAGCGTTGAGGATGTGCACAAAGGAATTACCGAAGGTGCAGCAGCGTTTTCTCTCGTCAAAAGAGCTCTCTTTGGGGAAGAAAAGGAGCCCGCGCCCAGTTGCCTCTTCTCAATGCTTTTGAGTCTTGTTGGAAGAAATCAGTTCAAAGGAATGCGCATCCTGTTTGCTGCTCATACGCAGTGTACCAGGAGCACAAAATCACAGAGTGCAGCGTTCATGAGCTCCTCCACTGGATGCACTATGAATATGACCCTTGCCGCAATAAAGATTCCGCGACGCATCTAAGTTCAAGACATTTGTTGTTGTTTTTGGTGCTTTATCAAATTTGCCAAGGACAAAAAGAGCAAGTTATGGTCTCTGCCGGAGACTCTTTTCCTCTTCACAGCCTTTGTCATATCAGTGGTGCTGCACCTTAATGTGTGGGAGGCCTTCAAGAGTTCACGGGTCTACAACGTTGCCCTGACATATGGTGCCCTGCCTTTTGATTTCAGAAGCTGATTTGTCAATTGAGAGTTCAAATGCCTCAGGAAATACATGTGCCCCTGCGGCATGTGGCCGTACATTTGCTTCGCTTTGTGAGACACTGTGGCAATACATGTGAAGCAAATGGGGCTGCTCAGAGACTTTGTTGCTTTGAAGCAGTGTGCAAGGTGACTTTGCATTGGAATGGGTTGTTGACCGAGACACCTTCTGGTTGTGGATGAAGGAAGGCTGGCTGCGCAATGTCTTTCGACATGACATGCTATCCTTTGCGCGTGAAGCTGATCCAGAGAAGGACTGCTTGCACCCAGTTCCAACCACATTTATGTTTTGTTGAGCATATGATACTGTATTATATATATATGATATATGATATACATGTAATATTTGCAGCACATTCAAGGTTCATAAGATTTAATGGATGTAGAACCATGTAAATAGTTATTGAATTCATACGATTTGCTACAAATTACATCAAATTACACGTTCCGGATATTCTATCAAGAGACAATCAGAAGCGGCCTCGATATGTTTATTTTCTTGGATCCCACATTGAATTTCCCAAACGTGTGGAGGCTCCAAATGAATATTACTTTGCTTCAAACGATCCTAGTTGCGGCAAGCACATCTAGAATCTGGTGGTGTATTTTGACGTTTGTTCTGTCATAGGCTGACATTACGTTAATTTGTCTTGGCAAAAAGAAAGACGACATGCAAACATCGACGTTTACTTGACTAGGGTGACGTATACCTGTGATTACTTCGGCATGCGAGGGAATATAGACGGGCATATGTTCTGAAATGCATTGAGACACCTAGGATGGCATTAAGATTCTTTCATTGTTTGACTCTGAGATCGGGCATTCTGACATGTTTGGCACCAAAGTTTGCATTTTGTGAGACATATATTCCAACCTGTCCAGTCAAAGCAACCCAGAGGAAGATAATTTTGACAGCGCAACACAAAGATAGCAACCAACATTGTAACCAGTATAATATAGTATTAGCCATATGTGTTTTTTGGGCACTATAACCCATGTATTTCAGACACCGGGAAAGCGCAAGACCGACAAGCAGACACTAGGTGGGTCCAGCTTAGGACAGGGAAGGCCAAGAGCAGAGAGGAGAACCGGCGCCAAAAGATCTTTTTTGAATGAAAGGAAAAAGATGCAAATGATTTGAATAAAATGCATTTACAAAAAGGATAGATAGACTCTTTTTAGAACAGAGGAATAGAAAAGATTCTTTTAAAACAAAACCTTGAGAACAAGCCTCGATGTCAACACTTATATACTTCAGAGCACAGATATTATGTAAAAAGTTGAATTGTGTGTTATACACATTGTATTTTATGCTTAAGAATTATTAATGTATGAACAAATGTGAAGAAATATGAGGATGTGTATTGCATTTCGCCCAGCATTCCTTTGGTCAGCCGTGTCTTCGGACCTCGGGCGCTATGTTGGAGTGCGCCCAAGTTCAGTCCATATTGCACACATGTGGACACCATGTTCCTCGCAAACAAACTCAAGGAAAAACACAATGACACGAACTAAGTAATGAATAAGAACAGAAGAAATTCAATGATAATAGCAATGATGAGGATATTGATCAAATGAACAAAAGCGTTTTAAAAGAAAAACTCGATTCAAAAACAACGTGGTAAATGTGTGTGAGGAACAATAGGTACAAGCCGCGATCAACGATGAAAGTATGTCATACGATGGAACTTGTGATGATGTATGACAAGGCAGGCAGAGAAAACAACAAAACATGATGAGCCTTTGAGAAGAAATGAGTGGGAAAACAAAATGGGATAAGAGGTGAACAGATATGATGAAGCATTTGGGTAGATAATGCACCATGGGATATGATAGTATGGTGAGGTATACTCAAGTATGAGGTATGACGTATGAACAACGGTGATTTGGAGAATCTCCGGGAATGAAATTGGTCTCATGGTACTTGATTAGTAAGATGAGATACAGAAACTAGATCCTGAGTTTTGATTCGTGACAAATGAGAGAGACAGGATGAGACAAGCGGACAACAGGAGATAAATGATAAATATAGATACAATAAATCATGTGGGAGCTAGACCCGTCAAGTGGGAGAGGGACACAGCGGGAGATGTAGGGGTGAGAAGGCGGATAGGATAGGCATTGATAGGCAAATGGTGTTGGAGATGGACCGTTCAGATCGCTCAAGTGGGTGGAAGACAACCGCGCAGCTGTAAACCGACTGATGACTTTGCGCCTCCAGAAGCATGTGACATCATGTGTATCTGTGTATATCGTCTACGTATTTGTTTTTACTATTATTTACTTGTTTTTGATTCAATTCCTAGATTTTGATGAAGTGAAATCATAGCACAAGAAACTAGATGAAACATGTAAATACAGTACAGTACATATTTTGAAGCACAGGGGCACAGCTGTGGGTAGTTGATGAGATCATAGAAAGTCAAAACTTTGACAATAAGGATAAAACCTACACAAGCCACAACCCTGGTCGCAGGGACTAAGAAATTGTTGCACTACAATTTTGATAGCGAACTAGTGCAAGTACTTGTCGGTTTTATGAACGACCACGTTTCCATCCCAGAGAGAAGTCACGGGCATCAACGCGTCAAACAACTGCGTTCCCTACTTCCATACTTCCAGTCATTGATGAAATATCATCACCTTGAGGCCCTGCTAGTCCCTGCTTCTTCAGCCTGATCAGCCTGAACGTTACCATCTGTGTTCATAGGTGGAACTTTGAACACGATAGCACGGACATGGAAACTGTATGAAACAGGAGAGGAGAGTGGGATGACTAGGATGTAGGCTTCGATGAGTGGGATGTAGGCTTCATTGACGTCCGAGATCAGTACTTAACCGCTCT
>VSDK01007030.1:70558-85999 GCA_009767595.1 Symbiodinium kawagutii | reverse complement strand
GCTCCTTTGCCTTGGTCCTTGAAGTTGTTAAGGACACCCTTCAGGACATCCTTCAGGGCAGGCAGACTGAAAGACTGGGTGACCACAATTGGTAACAGGGACCCGCAGCAGTAAGCACATTGCGAGACGGGGTAAGAAGCAGATGGCCGCAGCAGGATCAATGGTTAAAGACAAAAAATGAAGCAGTCGTGGCTAAGATTCCGTTGGGAGACCTTTTGGAATCACGATAAATGGTCCGTCTTCGCTCATGGTTAGCGACAAGCATCGGTCGTGTTTCTAACTGGTAAAAAATGCTTCAAAAAGATGGTTGAACGGTGTTCTCACTGCAACAGGCACGAAGTGATGATGCAAATGCATGCTAAATGCATGCTAAATGCTATCAAATGCCTTTAGCAGAAATTTCTTGCAGATCGCCAGGATCCGCTGGTGACCAACCCTTTTCCAGGACGCATCCTCAAGGAGCACCAGGCAAGGTCCTAAGGAGTCCTAAGGAGTTCGGATGGGATGGATGGGGTTAGGATGGCTCACTTTGTCGCTGTTTTCGATTCTTTCTTGGCCAACTCCCCAGGAATGTTGTGTATGTTGGCATCAACAGTTCCACAAAAAGTTCCACCAAACTTTTTGGCTTCTCAAAGGAGAAAGTGATGTTTTTTGATGATTCTGGACTTCAGAAAAGAACACAAAAAGCACTTGGGTTCAAAGACTTCCCGCCCGAGATTGTGGGTGCTGTTCGTTTGCGACGTTGGTATGCGGTTGGCACCGAATGCATGTCTGCGGATTTGTGGAAGGACAGACTGCAGACATTTTGAACATTTTGAACAGTGCCGTTGGTTTGTAAACAAACGCAGAGCATGGTACAGACGGTATGTAAAGGACTGGGTACTTGCAAGAAAGATCAAATTAATCTAGATTGGCACCATTCCTGTGATGAACTTGCTGGAACTTTCATTGATTGAGCGGAACAGACTGAACAGCAATCAAAGCATTTGGCAGCCCGGCACTGGCTTGAAGGACCTGTACCCAGCATGCAGTTTGCATGGTGATTTGATGGCAGATGACTGGTGACCAGTATGCAAAGAAAGGAGGAAATCATTAGCTACAGTATTAGAAACCAATCAAAATCTTGCCTTCTTACATGACGCATTCTTTCTGGTGCTGGAAGTGCAATCGTACTCTGTTCGGTCTGGACAAAGAAAGCTGAGGTATTTGTTCTATCACGAGAAGCGTGAAGTGATCGAGCAACGACTGGAAGAGCGAGAGCTGAATTATTGGTTGGATGATCATACGTCTTTCCTCGATATTCAAACCCTGTCGTACAATGCTCATCAAGTGTCTTCTCATCATTCAGGTATTCCTTGTGTGTGTGCGTTTGATTTTTGCAGCAATTTGTGCTGATGTTCTCCCTGATCCTACTGGTGCTTATGCTGTATGGCTTGAGATGGCTTGAAATTTGCGGAATATCCAAGGCCATGTTCACGCTGGGGACACTGCGTACGGAATTCAGAGATGCTGGCTACTTGATCCACAGAGAAGGTATGAAAGAAAGTTTCGTCGACTCTCCGTATTACAACTTGTGGTTCGCGTTGCCCGATTTGGTCTTCGTGGTTCTGTGCCAAAGCTGCAAAAAGCTGGCGATCCAGTTAAGTCCGCAGGATGCAAAAATATTCAAAGGTTGGCATAAGAAAACCATAGGACAATTATTTCATGTGAAATCACAGAACTTCTGCATCTTGAGATGAGATACAGATAGATACAGATTGTAAGCAGAATGATCACTGAGTTTTCTGCTACGTGATGCGTGTTTAGGTACGTTTGTGTTATGTTTGTAATAATATGTTTGCCGTGCAATACATGGAACGCAAACAACAATGTACGGGGTATGCAATTCAAATGCATATGATTGTATATGATTGCACGTGCCTCGAGTGTTATGTGTGTAATGCAAATGAAAGCATGTGCATAATGCACGGGATGTATGTAAGCAAAGGAAGGTGTTGTGAAAACATTGTGCTACAGGCAAAAACAGCCACTTCCTTTTGATCCCTTTGACTCTTTGCTTCCAATCTCATTCATCCGGTGATCTTTGCAAAAAGGTTCACAGCTGTGTTTTTTCTGTGTGTGTGTAAGCACTTGTTCCAAATCGTAGCTGCGAAGAGTCGGATTTTCTGGGAGGAGATTTCCATGATGCCTAATGGCGCTTTCCTGATACTGTAATTCTTCTCCATGTTGCTAAAAACTCGGATTGTATGTGGCATGGTGTGTAGGGTTCCTTCTTCTATGCGAGGGTTGTTGCCCACGTCAGAGTGAAGTGTGCAACTGTGAATAGCTGTGAATAGTGTTTCTCGATCCTCGTGTTTGGGTTTGTTATGGTTTTGTAGCCTCAAATTAGCTTGCAAAAGACTTTCGATGACGAGATCAACGCAAAAAACCAGCGCTCATTTGTGGCATATCTCCTCTGGAAACTTTTGCCCCCTGCTTGCCCGAGGAAGTATATACATAATATTTATAGTATACATATACGTCAGTAATGTTCGGTACGTACATGGTATGAACGTACTGTATGTAATGCATGCGATGCTGTGTAGCGTGTATGCATGACTATATGTTGTATATTCTATGTCATGTCATGTTGAGTGATGTGATGTACTGGCATGCATGGAAGTGCTTAGTCAGTTATGTCCATGTGTATCCATGTGTAGGACTGTAGATAGGCCGGTCTATGTACACATGCGTGCAGTTGTGTATGTCTATTTGTCCTCCGTCCACATGTGCCTGCGAGTGTGTGAGTTTGTGCTATGCAAGTGCTACCAGTCAAACTTCCGCGTTTCAGGAAACAAACTGCAACACAACTACGAGAAACCGAGGCTATGGAATGTCATGTATGCTGAAACAAAGGAGGCCATTCCAGCTGCCATGAACGGTCTTGACGGCATAAAGGACGGGTGTCGCGAATCCAAAGGTCTGGCTCAAAGCAAAACAGTGAGAATAGATGGACATGGATGAACATAGATGAATATGTATCTATAGATATTGGACGAATATGGATGGAAATCGTTTATGTTTTCACCAGAAGGCGACTGCAGCAGTTTTGTGGCCGAGCAGGACTATTTGAAGTTATGGAACGTCATCGATTGGATCACCATCGCCTTCGGTTTTACCACCGTGTCCCTTGGAGTGAGACGTGGTTCCTTTGTTTTCCTCGCCATGAAGTGCTTCATTTGTGGAGAGGCTGCTCTCTTCAGCATTGTTCTGGAACAAAACACAGGCAGATGTACACAATGAATATGAAAATTGCTCAAGCTTCAGGTCTTTCTGGATGGTCTTTGTACTGAAGGTGACCGGTGAATTACCTGAAGTGCTCTCTGGAATTCCATCGGATGCCTTGGATAAGGCGGTTTTTACCAACAGATCATACCTCACAGCAGAGGCAGGATGCAGTGTGTGGACCTTTGTATTTTGTTGGCTAGCAATGGGTAGCATATTTTTCAGTCTTACACAAAGACAGTCAAAGTTTACCATGAGCAACCAGTACTGTGATGGACGATGCAAGCTCGGTCAGAACGCATCCCAGGAGTTCGATGGCGTTGTTGATCGTTTTGAGCCTTTGTTGAAGAACTTAAGTTCCGATTCACAGAGAAAGACACATGCTGCAGGAACAGTGCAGATAGATGCAACCTGTATATATAATTAAGCGCGATTCATGGGCCGCTTCAATACGCTTTCTGACTCAAGTTCTTTTGGCATTTTGTGTGCTTAGAATTGCGTTGATTTTTTCTATGTCAAAATTTCACTCCTTGTTGTGTCTCGCATTTGGTCTAATAGCACTGGGCTAAGGACTTCGAGACTCAGATGGGTGACATTTTCCGTGTCGCAGAGGAGGTGGCAGAGGCACATATCGTGGCAAGACGCTTCATCTTCGCTTATCTCTTCATGCTGATGATCAAATTCTTCAAAGCCTTTGGAGTCTCGACAATTCGGCTGAGGGCTTTGACTTGTTTCTTTCTGTGTTTCTGTGTGGAACACAGAAGGGGCATTGCAAATCTTCATTTCTTTATCTTTTCTACTTGCACCTGTCCAATGATTGCCTCGCATAGTTTCAAATCACCAGTGCTGGAGACATGAACTAGAGTTGGAAGACATGATGCAGCGTTGCCATCAGTTCTTTGGTCTTTGTTGCATGGTTGACTCAACAGGCTTATGCAGACTGACTCACCCGACTGTGTTGAGGATCTAATGATCGCTTGGATATCGTGATTCAGACCATCACTGGGTCAGCTGTCGATGTGGCACACTTTGCTATCGCCTTTGCTATGGCTGCTCCGGCTGAAGAAGTATTCGTTACGAAAGGTGGTCCTAACCATTCCTTTCGGCTGAACGGTTCAAGTCAGGCAGACATTTAGAAGTGCAAAGAAAACACAAGAAAACCCTGGGTAACATATGGTAACATGATGTAAATTGATGTAGCCTGTTGCGACTTTGACTTCCCTTCCTATCCAGGTTCCAATGTAGTACTCACCCGCCTCCCCCGACTGCACTCAGATCTTCGTTTGTTTCGCCGGTTCTGGGATTCTTTTGCTTGGTACCTCCGTGGAGGGCTATCACACAATCGCTTCGGCCTTGCAATTTGACTGCGACAATTTCTGTGTGTTTTCTTTGTTCATTTTTGTTCATTTGTTTTTGTCTTTTTTACCTTCTAATCTTTACTTTGTTTGCAGTACAGCAACAGGACTTGGAACTCTGAGTAGACTTCACCTTTCTAGGTATCTTATGGCTCCTTGAGACTTCTTGAGACATGGAATTTGGGGGAATGTTCGTTCAGGTATTTCCGCTGGGCCGAGACAATCTCAATGAAAGATTTTGAGGGCTTTGATCCATGGATTCAGGCAGGAACAAGAATATGCTTTTATTGCGTCCGATCAGCCTTGATTGCCCATGAGGGCAGATGTGTCAGCTAAAGAACTTCTTTTTGACTTGTTTTTGTTCAGGCTTTGGCATATTTTTGGTTCTTCTCATACCTCAGTTTGATGAGTCACTTGGCAAGATTATTGTCTCTATGCTCATTAGCCCGAGAAGGAGCAGGGTGCCTGACTACTTGGTCCCTGTGGGTCTAGTGTGTGCACTGAACGTTGCTTCAGCATTTGAAGGTTATAGGTGACTGCAGAAGTGGACATGTGGCGTCACTGGGACTTTACTGTGCTTTGCTCAACCATGTTCAACCTTCCCTGTCTCGAATACATAAGTCAAATTCAAGATAAGTAACCCCAATGAGGATTACTACGATCTCCATCAACCAATAAGCGACTCAACCGTGGCCCGGGCACTGCCCAGAGCAAAGTTGGACATGACATGTGAGCAACAAGAAATTGCTTTCAAATCTTATTGAGAAAATGAAATGCCCAGAAAAACGCAATTGATCAAACAAAACAAACAAGGCAAAAACACCTCAAAGCACCTCACAGCATCCCGCTCTTCAATCGGCACAAAGCTCACGGAATTGAGGCATTCTGATGATCAATATCCTGGTGGGTTTGATTTTTGAAGCATATGGAAGAATACGATCAGCAGCAGGCGAACCAGAGACGTTGCTGGAACAGGTTGGTGAAGCTGTGGAGAACTTGAAGGACCTGGGCTGGAACTTGAACAATCTTTTTGGATGTGCTTTGAACATCCAAGTTCTATCATGTCAGAAGATGTAGAGAAGACACTGGAAGAGTCTCTGCAAACGTGTTTGATTCATTTCTAGCCTCTTTGATGTTTGGCGTGGTGGAGTAGAAGAGAGTGAGATAGTGCTTTAATTCCTGAACTGTTGCTAAGCCCAAGTAGCACCTCACATGGAAGAGACACCTGTGGCTGTTTCTCCAAAAACTTTACGAAACTACCAGCTTTTTGAGTGATGCTTGCGCAGCGGATCACCGCGGGACACGAAAAATGAACGCAAGCGAAAGGCAAACCATGGAGTCAGGTCAGGATGGGTCGTGGAAGTGGGGGCATGTGACAAGGTTTGGATAGAACGTAGTTATGCAAGAATAAAACAGAATGAAGTGGGAGGGGTCGGAGAGAATACATTGAGGAACAAAGAAAGGTGGTAGTGGACAAGTTGACCCAGTTCATGCATACAAAGTTCTCATGTGTTCCCCCCATTCAAGGGACGTTTTGGTCGCACCTGGGTCTGATCAACAGCATGATGAGTTGCAACCCTCCAAACCCTATACCGCTGGGCTGGGCATGACACAAGCCCATGTTGGCGCCTTGGGCAAAGGTTGGGCGAACCTTGACTCAACTTTGGCCAAGTTGGACCCACACAAGCCAAAGCCATCAAAGAAGCAACAAATGATTTTTTCTACGCAGGACTTAACCCCTTTCTTGACCCATGTTAGTGTGTGTGTGACTCATGTGAAGCCTTGTTTTTCCATTTCTGTCCGACAGTCCTTCTTCACTGATTAAGTATGCAGTATGCATGCCCCCTTTCTGTCAGAAGATAATCCGGCAAGTGTCTCCAGATAACCTTTCCTGGACATTACTGAAACCTTTTTGGAGCTATGTCAGACCTACCGACGTGCAATCTCCTGTCAACCATTTTGAGTCATCGAACCATGTTTCTAAGGTTGGCTTTTGAAAGCCCCATGTCCAATGTATCCTCACAAAACAGAACACTTGAAATTGTAGCACAAGAACTATTTTGGATTTCAATCATTGCATTTGCGTCGACACAACATGGTTTCTAACCACATCTGTTGATTGTGTCCTTTGTCCATTTCGATGTTTACGAACGATCCCCCCATTTAGCAGATATAGGGTGCGTCCTGCATCGCTTGGTCGGCTAGGGTATCCATTTGACCGTTTTTCTGACAGCCCAGTCAACAGCTCGAAATGGTGCATAAGTAAGCATGACGAGTGAGTAGTTGATTCGGACCGGTGGTCGAAAGATTGTTGGGCCCATAGTGTCCATTTTGAAGTTCACTGTCCCGTCTGTCTAAAATAAAAGCGTTGCATTTCAGAATTCCTAAAAACAGCACAGGATTTTGCTGCAATAGCTGCCAAGGCTTTGGTCTCCCTGCAGGATATGGTGGCATATAGTGGCCATCCCTGATCAATATTTTTCAGATTGTTTCTTTATCATATTTCGACGATTTTGAACAGCAACATTCTTCTATGACTGGTAAAACCAATCATCGGGATTCGGATGCATTCCGTCAAGTCAGTGATACCATTTTCAAACCTGTTCCCTGCAACCCCCTGGTTCGCCCACACCCACAAAGCGGCACTGCAATGGAGGACGTTGTGCAAAGTCAAGATGGCTTTGAGAAGTTGCAAAACCACTGGCAATAGGCAGTGATTTGTGGTTTAGGACTTTAGGCTTCAGGGTTTAGGGTTTTAGGGTTTATGGTGTTGTTTAGGTTTATTAACCTAGAAGCTCACAAACAACGGCCCTGCGCAGGAAATTGAACGTAGGGAAATGCTCTCAGTCAAGCGCGGGCAAACCTATGGGTGGCAGCGAACCCGTTTAAACCATTTTAAAGCTACTATATGTTCCATATTCTTGTCCATCGTCACTGCATGTAGGAGGGTCACTGCCCTTCAACTTTGCTTCCACGCTCACTGGATCTTTTGTGCCCAAATTCACTCCGCTCACGTTCATGATCCTCCGTGCAACTCTGCCCCCATTCGGGTCCCCGCATCCACCTCCCACCTTCGGTCCGCTCGCCTCCATGCAACTTTGGTCCGACGTTCGCTCGGTTTCCCATATAGAGACATCATGAGACATCTGCAATTCATGATTTCGTCCTTCCTGTAAATCGTGCAGACGGCATCGCGCAGTGAGAAGATACGGTAGAACACTTTGCACCGTCGGCAGGCAGATTTGAGACATATTGAGACTTGAGACTGGAGAGTTTGAAAGTGCAGATGTGGTACGATTTGGTGGGGTTGATTAGCAGTCACGCATGCATTCTATGTGGAGTCAGGAGACAGCGAACTTTCTGGACATGCCTCCCGTTTCAAGATATTGAGCTGGTTTCAACTGCCTTGAAACCAATGGATGCTCAAAGTGAAATCGCTCGTGATAGCTTCGATTTGCCATTCTGAAGGTGTACCTATGGTTAGTTGCAGGAGGATTAAAGAAACTTCTATTTTTTTGCTGTTTGAATTTGCTTGAGATTTGGCATTGCTAGGTGTGAAGCAATGCGCTTTCAGATGCACCTAGGTGGTATTTGATTTGTGAGCTTGAAGATGATGACTTTCCAGCCCACCCTGCAGAGTTGGTCACGATTCGGAGTCTGAAAAAAGCCTTCGCAAAAGACAGGACGCAGTATCAAAAAAAGAATTACTCAATCCCAAAAAAGAAAGAAGACATGCATACTGTACATGTTCAAAAAGAAATCATTTGTATACCATTGTGAGAGCATCTCTATGTGAAATCGTTTCTTATGAACAATTTATTCATGTTACTTTTGTGCAAACTTACAGAATTCCACTGTCCAGGATGACGAAGCAAAACGCCGAATATTTGATTGAAAGTGCCTCGCGATTTGCAAAGCTGGAGGAGCGGATTAGCAGATTTTGATGCCAAGTTTGCTTCTCCACTAGTTGGATCCTTGTGAAGCCTTGTGGAGCCTTGTGTTGTGACCTTTTGCGGCGATGTTCGTGACCCTTACGGAGACTTTCTGTCATTTTTCTAAGTGTCTTGAAGGCGAAGAGGCTTGAGCTTTCGGTCAGTGACGGTGTGCGCATGATCGGGCAGACAAGGCGAGGTCTTCAGTGCAAATGTCTATCAGAATGAACGTACGAGAGTCAGGTGCTTCCTAAATATTTCTCCTAGGATTTTGTGAAGAGGTCTATCGCATTATTCAGTAATTGAATATATTATGGTATTTTAATTGTTCGACAATTAGTACAAATCACATGCACCTCACAGAGAATCACAAGCCAGTTCCACCCCAAGTATGGTTTTGTGCAGTTGCTTCTGAGCGAAGCAACAGATATGATTCCAAAAGCATCCGTTTATTGATTATAGGATATTGAGTCGTACATTCAGTAGTTTCCATTGAGTGCATTTAGACATCACTTCACAGTATTTGCACCTGGTCAAGAGCATAGAGGGTGGGTTGCGGGTACAGCTTCAGCTCCAGCAGTTCAGCAACCCAGCATCAAAAAAGTACAGCGAGCATGGCACTTTCGAAGATAGCTCGGCTCGCTGCTCTTTCACATGTTACAGAGAACAATACTCACGATGCGGCAGCATGATCTTGAGACATTTCGTCCCCTGGAAAGCCAATCTCGCGGACCATCTCGGAATATTTGAAAGGAGATGACATGGAGATGCATCTTTCCTGAGCACAGAGCGCAGCTTTGATGGCTTGACAGGACAAATGTCAACAAGCTGTTGGTCTTATCCGAGCAGGTTTCCGGGCTGCAGTTTCTTTTTCTCACCAATACTACACAGCAATAAACCATGATGAACCAAGGTCAATGCAATGCTAAAGAAGTTCCACCTCAAGCATGCAAACGAAAGTTCCGAAGACTGGCTAAGTATGTACGGAGCTGCTCAACAAGAGATTCAACAGGCGCCCAATGCAAAGAGTTTCATGACGGCTCTGAACAAGTTCG
The DNA here is from genome assembly GCA_009767595.1 of Symbiodinium kawagutii. Lineage (NCBI taxonomy): Eukaryota > Dinophyceae > Suessiales > Symbiodiniaceae > Symbiodinium > Symbiodinium kawagutii. Next base: position 76,393 of record VSDK01007030.1, on the reverse strand, counting down.
AAGAAAGCGAAGGAAATTCAAGAAGACACACATATTCGAATTTCTTCAAAACGTATCTAAACATGTCCCTTTGGCCAGGAAGCTGTGACGAAGACAGAGGAAGAAGACCCACTTGCAGCAACTGTGAGGCGAAGAACTGACATGGACAGCAGCTATGGACAGCTATCGCAGGTGACACAGAGAGAGACATGGTAAGAGCTACGGAATGCTATGGAAATTAGGAATTGGACTGCGAGTTTAGCAGGACAAGGTGAGGTCAAAGCATTTTTATGCAGGCAGAAACACAAGCAGGAGGTCTCCCAGAAAAAGGCTCGTCGGACATTCGCCAGACAAGCAACTTCTGAAGGACTGAATCAGCACGAGAAATATAAAAAGCAGCAATATACATTGGTCCATATTGATTCTCATGTATTGATGGATTTGATAAAGAAAGTTTTGCACTTTGTCAAAAAACACTTTGTCCACATGGAAGCTGGAAGGTTTCTCGTGAAGATCTAATGCTCCAGCGCATGCGCAGCCGCTTCGCTGATATGGTCGCCATGACGCAGGAACGTAAAGTGTGTGGGGGGGGGCAAAGATGAGTCACACAAAGTCACTGAGAAAGACATAGCCACTTTAATCAAATTGGTGCTTATGCTTGAATATCAAAGCTTCAAGGGCATCCAATGTTTGCAATTTGATTTTGGGTAGGGCTTTGAGATACCTTCACTGCTTTGAGTCAAGATTCGATGCCACAGGAGCAAAGCAAATTGCTTGATTGGATTTCGCGAACAATTGGTGAACGCCAAGAGTCCATCATGGACAAGGAGTAGTGAGTGCGTGAGTGCAGTAGTGATGAGTGAAGTGAGTGGAGAGAGTGTGATTTGAGGACATGTATGGACCTATGGACTTGTCGCATCATTTTTAGGACAATTGGGGACGTCAAAAAGCTATGGTGCTGACAGATAGATGCGAGAAAATCGAGATCCTTTGGCTGCAATGCCAATGTCTTTGTCGAATGTGCAATGTTGTTGCAGCCATTCGGCCTGTGTCATCATTGATGTTTAAGTCATTGGGCTGGCAGACCTGCGAATTCAGGATCAGCATTGGCAAGCTGAGCGAATGTTTGAAGGGCGTAGACCCTCAACAGTTGCGAGGAATGCCAGACAAATTGAAGGAGATCAATTTGCATTTCATCAATTTGCACTGAGGGTGTTATTTTATGCAAATGAAGGCTAATTTGATGAAGGTTTTGGTTTAATGATGAAGGTTCTCTTCTCTTCTCTTCTCTTCTCTTCTCTTCTCTTCTCTTCTCTTCTCTGCTCATCTACTCTTCTCTTCTCTACTCTACTCTTCTCTACTCATCTACTCTACTCTTCTCAACTCTTCTCTTCTCTACTCTACCCTTCTACTCTACTCTTCTCAACTCTTGTCTTCTCAACTCTTCTCTTCTCTACTCATCTACTCTACTCTTGTCTACTCATCTACCCTACTCTTCTCAACTCTTCTCTTCTCTACTCTACCCTTCTACTCTACTCTTCTCAATTCTTGTCTTCTCTTCTTAACTCAATTTTTTAAAAGGAGTTTAATAAAGGGATCATCCATTTCAGCAAGCTCTCAGTTTAGTAAATGGCCAATAGAAAGCCAAAGAGAAAGATAAAGAACTCAAAGGGAAAAGGAAAAGATAGAAGCAGCCAGGGCCACCCTAAGAAAAAGTTTTTTGCTTTAATCGACCCCCTTTTGGTAAATCTATTATTCAACATCTTGGCTCTTCCTGGGCTACCCTCTTGGAAAATTGAAAAAACTCAATTTTTTAAAAGGAGTTTAATAAAGGGATCATCCATTTCAGCAAGCTCTCAGTTTAGTAAATGGCCAACAGAAAGCAAAAGAAAAAGATAAAGAATTCAAAGGGAAAATGAAAAGATAGAAGCAGCCAGGGCCACCCTAAGAAAAAGTTTTTTGCTTTAATCGACCCCCTTTTGGTAAATCTATTATTCAACATCTTGGCTCTTCCTGGGCTACCCCCTTGGAAAATTGAAAAAACTCACTTTTTTAAAAAGAGTTTAATAAAGGGATCATCCATTTCAGCAAGCTCTCAGTTTAGTAAATGGCCAATAGAAAGCCAAAGAGAAAGATAAAGAACTCAAGGGGAAAAGGAAAAGATAGAAGCAGCCAGGGCCACCCTAAGATTTTTTTTTTGCTTTAATCGACCCCCTTTTGGTAAATCTATTATTCAACATCTTGGCTCTTCCTGGGCTACCCTCTTGGAAAATTGAAAAAACTCAATTTTTTAAAAGGAGTTTAATAAAGGGATCATCCATTTCAGCAAGCTCTCAGTTTAGTAAATGGCCAACAGAAAGCAAAAGAAAAAGATAAAGAATTCAAAGGGAAAAGGAAAAAATAGAAACAACCAGAACCACCTGGAATTAAAAAAAATACCATCCATAAATCCAGAAAAAACACAACCCCGCCATTTTTTTTTTCTTTAATCACTTCCCTTTTCAAAATGGTATGGGCTATGAATAATTTTAGATTTTTTTTCTTAAATCAACCCTCTAATATAAATCAAAGCCTAACATTAATACAGGCGTTCATGTCCTATAGTTGAAAGCAATGAGAATGCTTTGCTGATCTTCGTTGATTGTTGACAGTGTGGTGATGCATATTCCACCTTAATTATTACGAAAGGCAGCCTTGGCTACCTGAATTCTCCACGGTTTAACATCTTTGGTTTAGTATTGGCACCTTGCCAGAGTTCTTTGCGTTCAAGTATTGCTTTTCAATTAAGGGCGGGCCCTCCCACACTCCCGACGTGTTCCTTTCAAGAGATTTGCTTCCCAAAGTGCCTCAAGCCGCTCGTTTGATGCAGTTTCCTAGGATGCTGTCAGAGCTCCTGGTCCCAGGGATGCCGAGGTCCTTCCCATGCATTCTAAAGTCTCACACCTCAAAGTGTGTCACCAAGAGTCCTGCAGAAGAGACTTTTGCCCCTTTCTCTTTCCATTGCTACCCCCTAACCCTTCTTTTCCTCCCCACAACCTTATTTCTCTTTCACTTACCTTTTGTTCTCCTCTGCCTGCTCTCAAGGCGTTTCGAAATGTCCATCATTTTCAATTCATTATCTAGTAATTAGGATAATTTGCATTATGTATTTGCAGAATTTTGCAGACATTCGCAGACAAGGCAATGGACGCGAAACAGGGGCAGAAAGGGGTGAGACGCTAGGGGCAGAAAGGGGTGAAAGGAGTGAGACGCTATGCGATCCCAGATCCTCCCTACATCTCTCGACCTCATACCTCTTCCATCCTTTTCCCTGCATGTTTTTGGCGGTGTTTCTAAGCCTTTGAATGCAAGCCAATTTAGGCCTCAACTGATCCTTGTCCCAAATCATTCAAGTCATTCCGAAATTAGGCCTCAGCCAATTTAGAAACTTTATTCATTCTTAACTTACTTCTTAGCTGACTTCTTTCTTATTCTTTCTTGATTTCTTTTTTTGACAAGCCAACAGTCCCGCCAGGAGCTTGCAGCAAAGGTGCACGCCTGGCAAGCTGAGGATAGCCGTCCTTCCTCTGAGGCGAGGCATCGAGTTCTCTCAACATGTCTCAACTGCAACAAAGCTCACTTTCAGGGAGCAAAGTCTGAGTTTAGGAAAACAGAAATCAAAAAGTTTCGTCTGTCAAAATTCTAGTGACATCAAAAGGATGTCGCCGGCATGGTGGTTTAGGACATTGTTGAATTACGATCAATTCTGGTTCAGCCATCGAGCCTGAATCGTTGGATTGCAAGCTGAATTCTTTCAGCCAGAGCTAAGGACCACATGAAGATGTTGCAGAATCAAATGGACTCTATCTCGCTGGACGTTGCGCAGATCTCTGCCGATACAAAGGCACCGCATTTGAGAATATTTGAACATATTTGATGTACATTACATTATGTTACAACGTTTTTCCGAACTGCGCAAGTTGCTTTGAAGTAACTTTGAAAGTAGTTTTCCCATCGAGGCTAAAGCAGACATTGCGCAAGCTTTGCAGCACGTTGACCCTTGGAATGCAGTGGGCCAAAACGCATGATGACTCACGTGTGACAAGAGATTTCTTTAAATTGATGTTGTGTTTTTGCGTGTTCTCTCAAACAGGATGGCGTCAGCAATATTGAATTTCAATGAATCTTAAGTTGTTAGGTGGTGAGTCGCATATTGAGAACGATACGTATGAGAAGTACTGTACACATGAAATATAGTCAGATGCAGAAGGCTTTCACGTTTTTCCAAGCAGATGTCACTCGAAACTTCCAAGATCCTTCAAAGCAAAACGGTTTCATATCTTTTCAAAATCGATGCTCGAAGTATCTCAGAATCATGAAACGTAATTTACCTACGTAGACTACGTGCAGTTGGTCATGTTTTGGCGGTTGTGTGTGTGTGTGTGTCAGGAATACGTATGGAATGCAGCAGGGAAGTGTTGATGCCAAAGGGCCCAGACCACCCAGCCCCGACCCCATCACTGAAATTGGAGGATAAAAGAACTTTAAACACTTTGCATATAAGAATATTGGCTTATTTACATTTATATATATATATATACACATTGAAATACATTTATATATATATATATATTTATATTTATATACATATTCAGACGTACAGGCAGTCTTTATATATGCAGTATAGCATAGTGCTTCGGATCGCATCCAGAGTCACATCAATGAACAATTCTACTTCCCCTTGACTCAAAAACAGATTTCAGAAATCCAAAGCGAAGCCAAACAGCAGCATTGAAACCTGTTAAGAATCCAAGGGAGCCATCGACGCCAACTGGCTGGAACCAGTCCACATTGCAAAGGGCCAAGAAAAAAAACACATCGGATTTGAAACTCACTCGATACGCACGCTGGCTATTGACGATGCATAACTCAAGGCCCTGGCAAACAATTCTGAAAGGATCTGAAAGGAGATGCTGGGTATGGCATGGCATGGGATGGCTCCGGTTGAGTGCTGAAAGGAGCACAGCTATGGAGGGCACCGTGACTTCTGTGATCCTAGGCATCTCTCTTCCCCTTGCGCAATGCCAATGGCATGTCGTCCACAGATGTTCAGATTTCTGATGTCCTGCACATCTCAGGAATGGTTCATGGCGACAGCGCTGAGTGCTATCGAGTTTCAGGCATGTTGCAAGATGTGGGGTTGAAAGATGAAAATAGAGAATAGATTGAATGACACATGTTCGCTAAGATCCGGTTGAAAGTAAGTCAACATACAGCACGTGGACAACTAGGGCACGCAAAGATCTACATCGTTGACGTTTGAAACGAGACACAGCCCCGTTTTTGTGTCCATGTCCAGTATAGTGGTCCAAAGCTTGGCAAGCTGTATCTCAGAAACACAGAACATCATGTCAACTCGTGATGAGATGAGTGTTGTTTTCCAGAACAAAACCATAGCTGGTAATAGAAGAAATAGACAGACAGAAAAATATGAACGACATAGACACAGGCGCCAGAGATAAGACAGTCCACTTTGACCCACTCTCCGACTTCCGAAGAGGCCTCACGGAAAGGAAAGAAGAGAGTCTAGAGGCAGGGCTTGTGCTCGAAAAGATGACGCAAAAAAGGCAAAGTTCTCGCTTGACTCATGGGCCGATTGGATCCAATTAATGACTGTGATCAGCTCCCATCATTTGCGATGGAGAGTGAAAGACGTTGAAAGACGTTGAAGTATTGGAGAAGCACAAGCTTGTGGCATGAAGGAGAAGCACTTCAAACAATTTTATGTTGAACTTGTACATAGACACTGATTGAACTCTTGGTGCTGTGCTAAATTTGCACACTCTAGTTTGAATCAGCTAGCAGACACCACCGGTT
>VSDK01007030.1:23216-70441 GCA_009767595.1 Symbiodinium kawagutii | reverse complement strand
CAGCAGAGTTGGTGAAAGTAGTTTTCCACAACAGTCTTTTGAATGCTGTATGTCCAGAAAATGTTTGTTACACCTAGACATGTAAACTATGAGTCAACTGGTGATGTTCTTACAAGTTGTATATTTCTTTGTGCATGTTTTACCAATTCTGTTAGAAGTGGTCAACAGTGTCATGAGTCTCACTCTCAGTCAGAAATTGGCTGCACCGCAGTTTCCCAGAATGCGCATGCGATCTGGCAAAAAAGAAGTATTGGATGACTTGGAGAAAAAATGAATCCTGTCCAAAATGGAGATATGTGTTGCGGAATACAAAGAGGATGATACCGGGAAAGGGCGTCAACGGTAAACGCAAACCATGTCTTACTGTGTGCTCTTGTGTGTGTGTGTGTGTCTACATTTGAAGTCGTCTTGTAATCAGGTAACTCATACCTGAAGTTTGATCGTTTTGTGAATTCTATCAATCATATACATAATGTCACATCATGCACGTTTTTGCATGTCTTTGCTTTGCAGCTCAGAGACATGAGATGATTTCGATCACTGCCATTTTGGAGAGTGTAGCTCGACGGCACAGTGAGTTTTCTGTCAGTATCACCTGCACCCTGAGACTCCTTGCAGCTCACGATGCTTCAATAGCACAAGACACTTTGACCTGGAGGAGAAAAACACCAAGCATTTTGCAGAGGAAGACATTAAAACGGTTTTGAGCTATTCGCGTCACGCTGAAAGCTTCAGATTGTTTGTCTTGCCTCTTGCCTCTCTTTGCTGAGAAATCCAAGGATGCTGCCTCGAATCAATGTTTCCTCTGTTTATCTTCTTGTGTGAGAAGCTTACTTTCAAACTGCCCAGAGGCACAAGGCAACAGATGGCAACATTTTTTCTTAAGGCAGTACTTTCACTGTGCCACAGACACTGTAGCTGTCAGAAGCTTGCTCTGAGCAAGGCTGGCGCTGCTTGCAACGCCAGTAGCCACGCAGTTTCCAGCTTGTTTTGCTGATGCGGTCCCAGAGCAGCAGCGCAGAAACATCACCATTCAAGGACATACCATCGAAACACCACACTGTGATGTGTTGCTCTTCACGTTGTATCCCAAAGATTCCCAACGTGTGCTGTTGCCGTTTTGCAGCTTGTGCATGTGCTGTTCATTTATGTTTTTCACCAAGATACCTTTCAGCATTTATTTAGACTCCGTGCTTCTATGGACGTGAGTAGCAGCCACCGTGCTGAAAGGATAAAATCAGATTGTCAGTTAGATTAAAAGTTTCGAGGGCAGTGGCCACCAGTCGTAGGACAGTCAATGCCTGTTGGAAGCTTGAGAATGTCATGGGATTCAGAAGCTCTACTGCATTTATTTCAATTTATTTCAGCCAACTTTCCACAGTGCTGTGCAGTGCCAATCCTCCGACTCTCTCCAATACTCTTTTGAAGGCCCAGTTCCTGCAGCACATTTTTGAGATTCTGCGCGGAGCTAAGCCGACTGCAATTTTGTTAAAGAATTGTATATACATCTTTGAATTCCAAATGCTTTGTCTTTAAATGTTTTTCAAGTGTGTACGCACAGTGCTGCAGCAGTTTTCAGTATCTGAAACCCAGTGCGCATTGACCCGGATTGGTTTTGATATTTTGGCGGAGGTATATAGCATGGTACTCGTATAGCATTATTGTTCATTCAGCTGGGGCATTTGCAGAGGGTAATCCAAGGCACCCACGACGCTTCAACCTCCTATATTATAAAGCAAATCGTTTCCTCTTTTCGCACGGCGCCATCTATTCAACATTATCTAAATATCTCCGAGTATCCTTTGAACAAATAGATCACTCCTGCCTGGTAACCGCACTGGTACCGTGGTATCGGGGCACGCCAACTCCACGTCGGCTCAGGGTGACTGAGAAGTTGGGGTATACCGTTGCCGACCAGGGCGTTGCCAACAATGCACAAACAGTCGGGAACCTGGGACAAGCCGCAAGCCTCGTTCTTGAAACATGCTGCAATTTGTCAAGGGCAGAATCCACACAAACCAGCACCAACCTTGCAAGCACCATCATTTGCGCCACGATTGTGGAAGAAGTTATGGTCCTTTAGCGTCCTTTGTCATTTGTGGCTCCCTCTGCAGTACCACCATTTTTGGGAGTGCTTGGAGTGCCAAGGCGCTTTTCCAGCTTGGTAGCTGTCAAAATCCTGGTGGTACTTCAATGGAAGAGAGGCAATGCGGACTCCCAGGGTACATCACTCCATACCACGTCACCATGGAGGCCCACCGCTGCGCGCTTTGTAGCGAAGGAAATGCGATGACATTGAGGTTTTGTGCATGGCACGTCATGGCACTGCAATGCATTACATATGTAAAAAGCAACCTTTGAATAACTTTGAATACTTTTTCACACTCTTTTCAGGCTCTTCTCACACTTTTTTGTCACTTGGAATCAGATTCCTTGGATTTCCCTGGGCAGTTTTGGAACTCTGCTGGTGCTGCCTACATCGCCGAGTTCCAGTCCTGGAATCCAGCGCTGGCTCCTCCAAGGGCACCTTGCACACTTAAAGCTGCATCCGGAGAGTTTGGTTAGCACTGCGTTAGAACATGCTTGAGCTAGCTCAGTATAGCTTAGTGATGCTAAGTTTTGCTTGATGTTTGGGTCGGAGTGGATGCTGAAGGTGATGATGATGATGATGATGATGATGATGATGATGATGATGATGATGATGATGATGATGATGATGATGATGATGATGATGATGATGCTGATGCTGATGTTGATGCTGATGATGATGATGATGATGATTTTGCCCTTGATGACATGGATGAGGAAATCCAAAGACCAAAACTTGCCTTACAAGCGAGGCACCCTGTGGGTGGCGGGGTCGCTTCCCCCAGGTGCCAGTTTCTAGGTGTTCACATCCGATCAAAAACCTGCAAAAACTCTCGGATTAGGGGTCAAACACCAGCAACAGAGTGCATTATGTATGTTTTTTGTCCAATCAACGAGCTTTGAAATCAGCAACGTTCTAAGAAGTGTGCAATGGTATTTTGTTGTTGTGGGCGGTGGTGGTGTTAGGCAGCGTTGTGGCGGTGTGTCAGTGGTGTTGTTTTGTAAGTGGTGTTGTGATGACTTTTTGGATGGTGGTGTTGTGATTTGGCAATGGTGTTTGGGAGGTGTTTTTGGTGGTGCTGGCGTTTTCGTCGTGGTGGGTCCGTGGTGGACTCTTGGTAAGCACACCACAGGGTTGCACATGGGAACACAGTCATACCGAAACAACAGGAATAAGAAACACCCAGAAGCACGGATCCGCACGAGTTCCGCGCTAGATAAATGCGCACAAGCAAGGGTGACCCATATAGATTGATTTTCCCAAAAACTCAAAAAAACAAATGATGGAAAATCTATATTGGCGATTCCAGCAGCTAAAAGTTTGAGTTCCAGCAGCCAGACAGCATTCGCGGTAGTGACCTTGTCAGGTTTCTAGTACGCAGAAGGTAAAAACATAGATGTTGCAACATTTGCAGAACCTAAGTTTCGCTTTGCATTTCAAGGCGGAGTCCATCAAAAAAGGGTCGAGGCATGCTTTAGGCATGAGATTGTCGGGTACCTGTAGCTTCAGGGGACTGCAGTTTTGGATTTGGCACGTGGAAGTTAGAAAGTCAACGGCTCGCGGCTCGAAGAGTTCGTTTTGAGATTTTGATCATACATGCATAGCATAGCATGGCATGGCATAGCATATACATAAACTATCATAAACTTCAGTTCTCTTTGGACAACTGATGAATCAGTTTGATTCTGGCTCTTTAAATTGCCGTGCAATCGATTTGAAAAATAGAGTGATGTGTGCGTTGCTGAAGGCCCAACATTATAGCTATGCAGGTGCTGAATACATGTGCCTTGGATTGCCCTTCATAGTTTTCTTTTGTTTTTGTTCATTTTTTCTCGCACCAACGAGAACTGTACTTCCATGTACTTCCCCAACTCCGAGTTGCATGTTTGCTATGATACCATCACTCTTGAACACACAGTTTTCAGAAAGTAAAAGTGGCACTACTTCATGGATGTTTATGGACTGGAGATGTTGAAGGCGGTTCCGGGATGTTGAGGATTTATGAAGCGATTGAATTCGTCCATGAGTTTCCCTTCCAAGGAGAGACCATGTGAATTCTCCGAGGTTTGCCTTTGGACCTCAAATAGAAGCTGCAGCAGATGATGGCGTTGCCATGACCTTTTACAAGTCGTGGAACTACACATGGTTCGATCCAACACCCTATTTCTCCAAGCTTACAGACTTTACAGTTGGGGTGGATCCACAGCTGCAAAATGCAAATGGGAGAGAATAGGAGAAGGTTGTGTTCGTTGCTTCAGCTGAATTTTACCATTCTTTATCTTTGGACAGGTGGATCTGTGTTTTATCGCAAAGCATGCACAAAACTGGCATGACTTTTGCAACCAGTTCTAAAGAACTGCATAAAAAACATTGAACAAATGGAGTTGAAGCCGCCTGCAAACTGAGGACATCGCAAACTGCTCGACTCTGTTCAAGTTGACAGATCCAGTCCTAGCAGCAGCATTTATTGAAGTGACGGGCTATGCGGACCGCGTCAGAATGAAGTTTCAACTTGAAGTTTCTCCGGAGTTTTGAAAAACCAGAAGATTCCTCACGGCCACCCGCCAAAGCCAAAATCTCCGAATGCTTTCGCAGCTTGAAACCGTAGATCTTTTGGGCAGAACTAACAAGTAGTTATTCAACAAGGTTCTCGCTTGAGTCGGAACATGGAGAGAGGCACAAGATATTGCAGGATTCAAAAAGAAGCTCCTTTTACTTGGACTCCCCTGCAGGAAGCCGTCGTGGACAACAAAATTGCGTGCTGGAATGATGCCTTTGTCCTGGGACCTGGATGTCGCAATCCAGGCTTTCAAGCACCGCTTAATTATATTCTATGGATTTTCATGGCTGGTTTCGGCTGTTCATGGTTTCTGCGTGTCTCCCCTACGAGCTCACGATCGTTGTGAATGTTTTGCAATCATTTACATTTGACGGTCAATATATGTATTGTCAATCTGGTTTGTGATAAGAACCATGTTGTCGAAGAGCGTGTGTATCTCTGTGTGTGTGTGTCATGTTGACTGTGACTTTCCCGACAGAAAATCCGGACAAGTGCATCCCCTACACCACCTACTCTGGTTGGCTGGAACCTTCTGGAATTCAAAAGATTTTCACGTACAACACAGCGTCTTGGCAGCGTGCTTTTGTATTCCTGAGGCAGATTTTTCCAGAAAGCAATGAGATATGATAAGATGCAACACTTTACTTGCATAAGTAAGAAGATCAATGAAGACTATGACGACTCGAAAAGTGCAGAGATCCAGAGAGGCAAAGTAGGATGATCTTTCGCAGTGGATATGTCATTTTGAGAGCCAAGGCAATAGCCTACGGTGAAGCTGCGTCCTGGGGTACTTACGTTGGAGACTTAGTCGGACGCATGGGGCACCGGACAATAACGACATCATGCGCTGCCCGCCACGCTGGTCAGCTTCAGTCGGCTGGGACACCACTTCCCCTGACCTGTCAGAAGGAGTTCCCCGAAAAGCCTGCTCGGGTGGTGGCTGCAGGTCCTTCGTAGCAGGGTCAACAAATAGATAGATTAAATAGATAATAGATATGATATTAGAGATATTACTGGTTCTCCTGGAGCAATGCTTCACTCAGTCAGGATACCATATGTTGTAGTGAATGTAATTTGTTATCGTGGGACACTCCCTTCACCCAGTCCGGATACCAAATGTACTTGTTAGCCGGGACACCCAACGGACAGCTACGGACAACTCTTGTAACGTGTGTTATTTTCAAGCGATGCTTCGCCCAATCACGATACCAAAAGATTGTAGTGAATATCATTTGTCATTCTGGAGCAATGTCTGACCTTCAAGCTTACCCTGCAACGCCTACACCAGCAATGACACAGCACAGCTTTAGGAAGAAAATGAAGGACAACAGCCCCTACCAAATGACCAAAGAACCGACCGAATCGGGCCGTCATGCAAAACGTGGTAGGTCACCATGAGAAATCAAAACCTTCAGGTCCCAAACATCTTCCACCTTTACAACGCCAACTGCTTGCAACCTATTCATGCCTATTCTACAAAACGGGGATCCTTGGATACCAAAGAACCGACTGCAAGACTTGGATTAACTTGGATCATGAATACCATAAAATGATGATAAAGACAATTTCGTTCAAATTTGTCATAGCTACATCCCAAAGATGTGAAGGCCAGGCTGCGGTGGACTTGAAGCCACTTGTTTCGCCACAAAAAGGGTTGCCCGAGTTGGCAAAGATTCCACTTTTTTTCAAACAACTACAACATGCGGGGAAAATATTGGTAACTGGAAAGGACGTTGGAGTACAATGCCCCCAAAAAGAGTGACCCAAGTAGTGGAATGTTGGTTGGTCGGAACATCTCTTTGCAGTGCCTTGTTTTTTTACCAAAATAAATCTGTTTGTGGAACACTAGCCTGGGCAAGCATCATTCGTACCTACAAACTGGCTGCACAGGTTCATTCGGATGATTGGAGCCAGGAACATACATTTGCTTTCTTTACATCCTCAATGTTTTCTTTAATTCAAGTTGCAATTCAAAGTGGACGCTCCATGGGCAACACATCGCGATAGCTGCATGGGACCAAGATCCTCCAAAGCTTTGCAGAGAAATGAGGAAAGCCATTAAGGTGCTCTGAGGTGTTCAGGTGTGCGCACTCAACCTTAATTTGTTCGAAACGTAAAACAAATATTGGGACTGAAGAAAATGTGTCACTTCTAATTCACATCTTCGCTTCATTTCTCTACTTCTGACTCTTTCTATCTCTACTTGCATACCCGTCTACTTTCTCTAGTTTGCTCTCTATCATATAGTGATTATTATCTGTAATTATGGTATATATATATATATTTATATATACATATAGATCTTATATCTATTTATAAATATATATATATGTCTATAAGTATATTGGTCTATATCGGTCTATTTACTCTTCTAGCTCTCTTTTCTACTTCTCGAGAGTGCTGCGATCCTTGGCTTCGAGGTTTCCAATCCCCGGAACTTCAGACTCCTCTCATACTGGTGGAGCCCGGCAACAGAGTTCAGTGACATGAGAGCAGAGAAATTGGTGTTCCCCGGGCCCAGCAACTTGCCTTGGTGGAATTGGATTTCCATCAAAGTCTAAACAATCCGGAACACATGGTCCACATGTGTCCATTGCCATATTGTTTTATATTTTGTCTGGAGTTCATGCAATTAGCCACCTGACTTGGATTGGATGATTAAGTAAATGAGTCACTAGGTGGATTCTTGCATTTGGAGATGCATGATGGATAGAAAAAAATGATAAAAAATGTCAAGGATGTTCCAGCGGCAGGCTAGACCTCATCTCATAAAAGAAACATGAAGAAATAGATGTTTTGCATGGTCTTGTCGTGTGCAGCCCGAGCTGATTTGATCAGCACATTGCATCTTGTGAGCAGCAGGTAGTCCCTCTGATTGGGCGAAGAACATCCGAAACAAGCTTTATCCAATCTCCGAGATGTACGCTTTCACAGCGAAAGAGATCAAGGACCTCTACGCAGACATCTACACGTTCACCGGGCTGCACTCTGAAAGAGCATGGGCTGTCAGCCTCCGAGCCTTCAACATTTCTGGATTTGAACCCCCAGGAACGGTGAACCCATCATGGACCACAGATTCTATCATTTCTACCAATACCTCGTTGATTCCAAATCGGTTTGACTTGGCTGAATGCATTTCAGCTACTGATTTCCGCTGCTCAAGGATACTCAGGGCAAATATAGGTAAATCATGCGCTTGAAGCGCTGAGATGCGCAGAGCCCAATCGACATCAAAAGACAACCTTGGACCACCAGTTGCCAAAAGTTTGTACTCCAACGAAGTAGCTAGATTCTGTTGTTTGGGCTATACTTCTTTGGAGTTTGTCCTAGTTTGTTTTGGACTACCGTAGTTGATTTTTTTAATGTGCCCAGGTTGGTTTGCTTTGAATTTGATTCCCAGCTTAGTCTCTCGTTCCTTCTTTCTTTTTCTCAGATGTCTCATGGGCTTTCTCCCAGGTTGGTGACTCGAATTGACTTCAGCAACCAGGATTTCGAAGTTGTCATGGGAAACTTGCAGGCCAACTGGGCGCCACTCGGTGGACTTTATGACTCGTCCGCAAGCTTTTGCACATTTGGCTGCTTGCATCCAGTACGGTATACATACATCAGTATGCCAGAGTGGACTCAAACAGGAAGTAGAAGGGTCAACTAGGGTCAGCGCACAAATTCTAAGCTCCTTCAATTTCCGTCCGACTTCTGGCCAAATTCAAAGAATATTCAAAGCACACTTCCAAACTTATACTACGAACTACGAATTTGAGAGATGCAAGACAACTTGAGACCAAAGACACATTCAAAGCACATTGTTGACGTGGTCAAAAGTATTGGAAGGCACCAGAAGGCCAGAGACAAATGAGAAGCAAGGTGAGACAATCGGGAGATAGAGAAGTCATCCGTTGCAAGTCACAAAATGGTGAGGGCAAGGCCGCACGGCCGAAGCAAAGTTTTACCAAGGCGTTCCAAGGCACCAAATGACTACGGAGTCACGACACTTTGATTTAGTACTGCATTCGGAAAGGCACTTACAGAAGGATGCTTAAAGCGGACTGCCCACGGAGACCGAGTGATCCCAGTGTGGCAGGTCAACCTGCAGCGAGAAAATAAGACTCATTTTTCAAACTGAACACGTGTCTCTATGTTTTTATTGTATTTTGAGTTTGTTGAGTGTGTTTGAATGTCCGTTCTCTCGCCTCGTGATGTGATGGTGTGTATCGATGTGTATATCTATAAAGGAGTTACAAAGAAGAGTTCATTGAACGTTTGGAGTTGTTTGGGTTTTTTGAGGAGTAATTTCTGTGGTGTTGCTTGTTGTTGTATGTCGTTCTGCTTTGCCCCTTTCTTTTTGCTGTTGCTGTTGCACATTTGTTGGGCGAACGAGTTTGGGTTTCAAAGCTTCGCGGCACACCTGCTTCGATGACAAGAAAAGCTGAAAAAAAAGAAGGAAATATATTTTTAAGAAGTAGATGAAGTAAGCAAAATGAATATAATTAAATGATAAACAACTGATGCTGATGTCATTCCCACAGCAAAGAGGATATGACAACGATGGACATCAGGACCTGCAACTGGAACAGAGGCAGAAAACATAGAAAACCAGAGGCCGCTCGCCCGGGTTTACAAGTTGATTCCCTAGCGGTTTGATGTTTGAGGATCTTTGAGGGTCCCTCTAAATCTTCTAAGTTGTTTTTTCATTCTTCCATTTTTGAAACTGACCTGCCATGATCTGCCTCAGCAATTCCCGAGGAGAGGTTTTTCTGGACAAGCTGGCTATCGCCAGACAGCATGTGAGTACCTTCAGGAGCTTCAGCCTGCAAGTTTTGTGGAGTTCCAACTGCAGTACTTTCACATACTTTCAATACAGTCCGTTCGTTGCGAGGGTTGTGTACTCATGCATTGACCAACAGGCTGCAACAGGTTGTTTTATGCACAATTCGAATGATACATGTTGTTCAAGTTTGTGTTGAAGCGTTCCACTGCATCATTCTCAGCGCTTGAGAACCATGGAAAAGCAATCAGGATTGAGGTTCGAACACCCACCAAATCCCAACGCGTAGCATGTGCTAGGACGCTGTTTTCAAGTTTTCCGCTCACATCCAGGGCGTTTGCGAACCACTAAAATCGTTAAGATGCCAAGGATGTCCAATGATTGAGGTCCAAAGTCGAAGGCACCACACCGAGTGCCACTGCCTCTCCTGCCAAACCTCACATTCTGAACTGCCAAGAAACTATGCTAGGAAGCTTTTGCACGCCATACAAGCCTTCCATTGCATCATGCCGGGCGAAAGGGAACCTTTGGTCATTTTCAGACATCAAGACGCCATAAAATGCGGGGTCCAAAAGTGGAGGCCGCCCGCCCACTTCCACTGCCTAACGTCACCTTCGGAACCGTCAAGGAAGTAGTCTCAGAGAGCAGAAACAAGATCTGCAAATATCTCTTGACCTTTTGTGAGCTACTTCGCTGACAGAGTGAGTTTTGATCAGTGCAGTCTGTAGGATCGTTATGGAATCTGTGATTTCTTTCTTAGACTACCCAAATGTGCATACTTTGCGGCCCATATTTCTACAGTTGTGTACTGTTCCATTGGGCACATCTGAATGAAGTGTCGATTCTTGTGCGTTTCACGTTTTAGGACCTCAACACAATGTAACAATATGCATACAACATAGATCTGAGATGAAATCCATGCTGACATGAGAGTTTGTTGGGTTATGATGGCACTGTGTATTTTACCACAGTTGTACGAAGGTGCCATATTCCAACAAAGGAGGAAATTTGGTTGAGCGAGAGTGTCCCAGGAGATCGTGAAAAGTCTCCTCTGTGTCGAGCATGCCAGGGGAACACAGCCCACAAAAAGTCTTCTACTGGGTACGTGTCAAGAATCTTTCTTGCAAGATCTACAAGAGTATCCTACCAAAATGATGCGCAAAAGTGTCCGGAAGGAATGTCTTGCAAGATTGCCTGGCAAGGAATGACTCTTGGTGTTTCACACAAGTGTCCTACAAGAGTGCCTCACCGAAGTGTGTTTACAGAAGGGTGTTTCTCCAGAGTGTCCAAAACAAAGAGTGTCGCACTATCTACCAGAACTTCCATGGACTTCCTACATAGGAGTCACTCATAGGAGTTCCTATTGTTTGAGAGACGAAACAGCGTGCTCCAAGCTTTCCCACAGTGTGGACTGTAAGAGGCGTTCGAGATTGTGTTTTCTATCTTACTTTTTTTGTGCTGCTGATTGCATTGCTTATTTAGTTTGATTTGTTGATTCCTCAGCCTTGTTTGCTGCAGGCAAATTTGGCAAAGATCCTTGCATGGATTCCGAATGATCTGGAATGCGCAGCGGGAACAGGCACGAATCCACAGATTTCATGTGTGCCTGACGGTTTTCCCCTCATGTTGGTAGTTTCCCTTCCCGGTGTTCTGCAAACATGTGTTCTCGAAAAGTGCAACTATGGCATGAGAAATATGAGAAGTATGAGAAATATGAAGGAGAACATATAAAACAAAAAGAATGATTTCAGGAACATTCCTTACATACCAGAATTTGCTTGAAATCTTTGTTTGTTTAGTTTTTTGGTTTAACCCGTCCTATTTAAGTAGAGCATAATTGAAATAGATCCTAGAATCAAATAGAGCCGAATGGAATAGGGCCTAATCAAATAGGGCCCAATTAAAGAGAGCAAAGAAACCAAAACTTACAGGAGAATAATATACTTCCACACATAGATTTGTCTGAAATCGTTGTTGTTTTTGTTTTTGTTGTCCTTCCCATCTAAATAGAGCCTATTCAAATAGGACTTGATTAGATAGCGCATAAATCAAATAAGGTCGTCCCAATATTCAAGTACCAGATAAAAGGGGGTCAAAACTGATATAGGAGTCGCGCAAAACGCGCAAAAGGTCCTTGTAAGAAGTGTAGCTTTCGATGATGTTTCATGTCATGAATCTACGGTTCGGGAGTGTTTTTTCGAATTCACGAAACGATTTTCTTCTGGCGAATTTTTTTTGCAAAAGTTGATTGTGTGACGCATTCAAAGAGAACTTAAATATCTTTTAGTGCCAGTCCAAACGCTTGAGTGGTACAGGTTTCTTCCGGGAAGATAAATCCAAGGCAATGCAAGCCCCAATGTCTCGAAGCATTTCGCGAAAGTTTGCCGAAGGGCGAGGCGAAAGCAAGAATAGCAAAGCGCAACCTTTTATTCAGCGAAAACTGTTCGGAGAAATCCCGAGATGGACAGATGAGATGTGTGAAGAAAAGGTTAGCAAAGGCAGAAGCATTACCAATTCGTAGTATGACTGCCAAGCGAACACATTGTTACCCATGGCTGACCTATTTACTTCCATGCAAACCAGGAGCAACCTTGCAATAACGCCCATATGATGAATATTGAAGTGCTTGCCCCGACACGAAACAAGTAATCAAACTTAGGGCGCCATGCAAGGATGAATGTTGAGGTGTGAATATGTGTGATACTTTTGGTGCGCAGGAAAATACTGCGCCCGCACAGTTCTAGACTAAAATGATGAACACAAGTGGAGAATTCAAAATAATTGAGGGCAGCATACTATATATATATATATATATATTTATTTATTTGTTTATTTATTTATTTATTTATTTATTTATTTATTTATTTACTTTTATGTATGTATGTAGATGTTTACACGAGAAAGGGGAATGGGATTAACGGCGATACGGCCAATAGATGAACGGATGAAATCAAGATTGACGGATATATGGCACAGAGACCGTGGATGAAAACCATGTAAAAGAGAAAGGTAAAAGTCTTAGATGTTATTTTATCAGCACAACAAATAAAGAACAAAAAAGTAAATGAGTTCCGGTGCATTAGCAGATAACATTACGTAATGTTTGTGTTACGGAAATCCTTTTCCTGTTGCTAAAAGGATGCCTGGAAAGCGAACGCACTAGAGTTTGAGGAAATCATGGGAGGCTGAAATTCCAACAGTGCAAATATATCAGCAAGAGAAGAAGCAGAATAGAAATTGGGTTATCAGAAATCCAGAGCCGTTGGCAAAGAAAGAGATTTTCAGAACAAAGAGGATGATGTTGAGACTGGGGAATGGAGAGGCCTTGATAAGCAAGCACCTACACAATATGGGTGGTGAGATGTTGTTCATTGTTTCTCAGAACATGCTGAAGCAAGAGATCGAATGTGATTCAAGAACATGAAATACACGGTTGAATATTCCAGTGTATTAAGTTGCCCAGATATGATTTTACCGCTTGTCAGATTGTAATCATAGGAAAAATATGCCAAGTTTACACATAATGTCAAAATTATTGGCGCCGGTGAGTTCAAACACTTACTAGGTAGTTGACCCTACTCGTCCCATCACACCGAATGTCGTCCCAATCACGGTGCGCCTTGCGGAAGTAGTTCAACAACCCTCATCCCTTAGATTAGGGAAGAAAGCATTTCAACACAAATCGTACTGGCGCACGTGTTTCTAGAGTCTGTAAAGTGCCATGTCCTTTGTTTCTTTGATCACCCTGTGCAGCTGCGATTTGCTACAGAAATGTAATTTCCAGCCTTCGTCCTTTGGATTAGGGAAGAGAGCATTCCAACACGAATCGTACTGGCGCACAGGTTTCTAGATTCTGTAAAGTGCAATGTCCTGTGTTCCCTTGACCGCTCTCTACAGCTGCCATTCGCCGCAGAAATATAATTTCCGGCCCTCATCCCTTAGATGAGGGAAGAACGCATTCCAACACAAATCGTGCTGGCGCGTTTTTCTAGATTCTTTAACGCGCAATGTCCTTTGTTTCCTTGATCGCCTTGCGCAGCTGCGATTTGTTGCAGAAATATGTTTCCAACTCAACTCATGCATCTACCCGTGCTGCCTACCACTAAACGGACCATAGGATGGAACAAGGGACAGCCAATCACAACAACAACAACAACAACAACAACAACAACAACCACCACCACCCTAAATTGCAACGGGAACAGCGCTAACTTCCATGTTACCATTCCCCACTTGGGGTTGCAAAAGTATTGATTGAATCTGCCATGCTTGTGCCCAAGTGGTTCTGGCGGCTCTGGCTTGAGTGGGGTTGAGCCTCTTTTGGTCTCGTTTGGGCCTCCAGAAGTCTCGTTTTTGATCTCGTTTTTACCCACTCCTATATCCGGGAAGGTGATGTTCTGTTTTGGGTAGGGACCGGTGTGCCATTGTGATTTGTATGCTTTGGGATGGTTTTTTCGACAACATGCTGCCAGCCTACCATTGGGAGAAGAATGGAAATGCACATGAACTTTGAGCTCTGAAAACTGCCTTGCCAAGCGCGAGACTTGTCCAGATGTACTTTTTTGAAATCTGTTGGATTAGCAAAACGAACTGGCGCACGATGATTCCAGATGTCCGGGCAGGTGATGCTTTGTTTTGCCGGGGACTTGTGTGCCAGTATGATTTGTATGGCTTTGTGATGGTTTTTTCGACAACATGCTGCCAGCCTACCATTGGGAGAAGAATGGAAATGCACATGAACTTTGAGCTTTGAAAACTGCCTTGCCAAGCACGAGGCTGGTCCGGATGCACTTTTTTTTGAAATCTGCTGGATTAGCAAAGCGCGCTGGCGCTGGCTGATTCCAGATGTCCAGGAAGTTGACGTTCTGTTTTGGGTAGGGACCGGTGTGCCATTGTGATTTGTACGCTTTGGGATGGTTTTTTCGACAACATGCTGCCAGCCTACCATTGGGAGAAGAATGGAAATGCACATGAACTTTGAGCTCTGAGAACTGCCTTGCCAAGCACGAGGCTGGTCCAGATGTACTTTTTTGAAATCTGCTGGATTAGCAAAACGCGCTGGCGCGCGATGATTCCAGATGTCCAGGAAGTTGACGTTCTGTTTTGGGTAGGGGCCGGTGTGCCATTGTGATTTGTATGCTTTGGGGTGGTTTTTTCGACAACATGCTGCCAGCCTACCATTGGGAAAAAATTGGAAATGCACATCGGCTCTGAACATTGCAAATGGATGTGCCATGGGCGAGATTGGTCCAGATGTCATGTGTTAAGGCTGCAGGACAAGCAAGACGCACTGGCGCACGATGATTCCAGATGTCCGGGAAGGTGATGTTTTGTTTTGCTGGGGACTGGTGTGCCAGTATGCTTCGCGTGCTTTGGATGGTTTTTTGGAAAACATGCTGCCGGCCTACCATTGGGAAAAAATTGGAAATGCACATCGGCTCTGAACATTGCAAATGGGTGTGCCATGGGCGAGATTGGTCCAGATGTCATGTTTTCAGGCTGCAGGACAAGCAAGACGCACTGGCGCACGATGATTCCAGATGTCCGGGAAGGTGATGTTTTGTTTTGCTGGGGACTGGTGTGCCAGTATGCTTCGCGTGCTTTGGATGGTTTTTTGGAAAACATGCTGCCGGCCTACCATTGGGAAAAAATTGGAAATGCACATCGGCTCTGAACATTGCAAACGGGTGTGACATGGGCGAGA
Source organism: Symbiodinium kawagutii (assembly GCA_009767595.1). Classification (NCBI taxonomy): domain Eukaryota; class Dinophyceae; order Suessiales; family Symbiodiniaceae; genus Symbiodinium; species Symbiodinium kawagutii. The sequence goes on along the minus strand of VSDK01007030.1, from coordinate 55,323 downwards.
TTGGTCCAGATGTCATGTGTTAAGGCTGCAGGACAAGCAAGACGCACTGGCGCACGATGATTCCAGATGTCCGGGAAGGTGATGTTTTGTTTTGCTGGGGACTGGTGTGCCAGTATGCTTCGCGTGCTTTGGATGGTTTTTTGGAAAACATGCTGCCGGCCTACCATTGGAAAAAATTGGAAATGCACATCATCTCTGAACGTCGAAAATCGGTGTGCCATGCGCGAGATTTGCCCAGATGTCATTTTTTGAGGCTGCAGGAGACATAAAACGCACTGGCGCACGATGATTCCAGATGTCTTGGCAAGTGATGTTCTGTTTGGGTAGGGACCGGTGTGCCAATGCGATTTGCCTTCCATGGGGTGACTTCTTGAAAGCCTGGGGTGACTTTTGGATAGCGGTGTGCCATGCAGTGGAGTGGCTTTTCGTTGGTTGGGGTGAGAAAGGTCGAACGCCCGCACCAAGCACAACACCCTATACTAATTGCCACAATGCAGAGAATACATAGCTCTATTGACAGAATGTTTAAGTGCAACATATGTTTAAAAATATGTAAGTAAACACAAGGTAAATACGCAAATGGAGAGGCATGCACAGATCTTGAATGAAGTTTTTAGTTTCAACGCGACGTTTGAAAACAAAAGACATTTTGCAATGGAAAATAAATGGGTTCAGCGTCCCCGTCTCTTGAAAAAGACAATGTGTTTATTTGTGATGTAAACAGAAGGGTTCTTTACATGGATGAATTCAAACAATTCCATGTAAGCCTTCGCTTTTTAGAAAAGCAACCAAGTCAAATGACACACCTCATGGGCAGGCCTTGGAGTTCGTCAATAGAGTGTGGCATTTTGTATTATTGGTGGTTTTCTCGAATTTGCTTTGCATTTTTAAACTTCGAAGAAAAAAACAATTTGCAGGCCCCATGGACAGGGTTTGGGGGTACTCAGGCCCTAGTGGGGTTTGTAAATTGTTTTGGGTTTTTCTGATTGTTTTTAAGGTTCTGCATTTTTTACTGTAATCGTAAATAGTATTTTGGACAGTATCAAAAACCTGATGTTTCTGCATATCTCTCCCTGTAATCCTAATATTGCTCATGGATGTTTATTGAACAAACAAATCTAAATCCAAAATCAATGTTGGGTTCGAGTTTTATTTACTTTATATAATTGTTTTTTTTTGCCTGTTCGGTTTATATCCTTGTTTCGAATCTGTGGACTGCCAGGTGTTCGGACAGCAGATGGCGGCTATGAAGTCACAACCCGAGACGAAGCCTCCTACTGTGAGTGGTGTCCTCCAGGCAACGGGAGGGATGAGGGAGGGCAGAAAGCAGGAGGGCAAACAGTCAAAAACGAGAAGACAAAGACTTGAAGACGAGAAAAAAACAAGTACGTAGAGTATGTAGACATACGAAACACGAAGAAAAACACATACAAGTTATTCCTGAAATTTGTTCAAAAATAGCCATAGCATAGGGTACTGTACGGGAAGATCCTTCAATGGACACATATGCGGATCCTTGTGGATGTACGCTCTTACCTAACACAATACAAATCCTAGAAGCCAGAGTAGATTACTCATATCTGTGTTTTTTCCTCATTGTAAAGGTCCTTGGTTGCGAAGATTCGGCAAGTTACTGCAACCGAGAATCCTTGGAAAGTAGGTGCACCTACATCAATATCTAGCCATCCATGTACATAGGGCCAAATACACATGTGTATATATATATATATATATGATATATGTATCAACAACTAACATAGGTAACTTTTGCACTTGCGGCGGCGTGCGCATTTCACCCCTCTAAGGCTGTGAGGGTGTCGCAAAGAAAGAGTTGGTTCAAATTGTTGATGACATGAGATGGCCATTTTCTTTTCCAAGGCAGATTCTCCAATCCCGTGCTCCTCACAAGCACAAGCAGTGCTGACATCCAAACTTACAGGCTCGGAGGGGGTGCGAGAAACTCGACAATGGAATATCCCTGATTCTTTCCCAAGCAAAGGAATTCATTTGATAGGTAGAGTCGGTCTGAATTGATTTTTTTCAGTTTTCAGAAGCACTATACTGATTCTGCATTCCTTCTCATTTTAGAATATTTCAATCTCAGGGTTCTTCTTGTGAAGATTCTATGCGAGGGACACGTGCAGGTGCGATGCCTGTCCTCCGGGACAGAAGCAATCAACGGGTGGATCCACTTTCTGTGAAGATTGCAGGGCCCTCAGTGACACTTCGCCCCTGCAATCCATTGGCGAAGAATTCCATTCCAGCGCATTTCTATCTTCTTTCCTTGCTCTTTTCTTTGTCATCCTTCTATCATTGTTTGTTTCTGTGCTCCAATCCAGCCTTCCAACAGCTTGCTCTTCAACACGCTTTAGGTGTAAGATTTGTCCTCGGGTTTGTTGACTATTCTCATCCATCGCTGATCAAATGAACCAAACGTGACAAGTCAGAAAGCGCAAGACCAAGCTGAAGAACAGGCAAGGAAAGAATACACCACTCGGCCAACCAAATTGCTAGGCGCCGTTTGCACCTGCCAAGCGAAGAGTTTATCTCAGCAGATTGCGCAGTGCAAATGATGCAATGCGCTTAACTTCCTTTTCCCAATCAAAATGTACAGTTGTCGAAATGTGTCAAAGGTATTTTGATGATCGCAGCATGATATTTGCGTGCCGCAAAAAGTTGAATAAAGATGATGAATTTGGAATCTTTGCCTTTTCATCGCTCTTTTCTTTTCGTGTTGAAGTACACGGGGCACATTCCTTGTAAGGAACAAGAATTCAAGTCTCAAGATGCCTCAAGTCTATGATTTTTGATGTCAGAAGTCGAAGACTTGACTTCCTCAAAAAGCATTTCATAGGGGCCCTGACGAAAGGGGGCTTCACAGCTTTTTGGTTGCGTCGGGCTGGGTTGCAAGCGTTTGCATCTTACTGTGATTGATGTCCTAAGAATTTTGAACACTTTAGAATACTTTAGATATCTTTACTCTTTTTATGCACTCAACTTTATAATAGTGTATAATTGCATGCATACTGTTTCTATATGCATACATATATATATATATATATAAGTGGGTATATTCAGATAACATGTATGTTCAAGTTGTTTTACAATGCATCATTGATAGAACAGAAACATGAGATGCTTGGCTCTGAAGGATGCTGTGATGAGGTTCCAGTGGCACGTTCAGCTCTTCACCAGGTACAGTGAAATGCAGCCTGTCCCGTGGCTGCACCCAATTTGCACCTCCAGACATTGCCGAGATTCAAATGCAGAAGCATATGAATACTCTATGATCTGCATGACTGTATCTATAATCTTGCATCTTTGTATAATAGAATGTAATATGATATGGTATAACATAATGTGATTTAATATAATATCATATAATATAATTTAATATAATATAATATAATATCATATAATATGATGTGATATAATTTGATATGATATAATATAGTATAATTTGATGTATATATATGTATAGATTGATATAGGTTGATATAGATTAATATAGATTGATATAGATATAAATATAGATATAGATATAGATATAGATATAGATAGATAGATAGATAGATAGATAGATAGATAGATAGATAGATAGATACATAGATACATAGATACATAGATACATAGATACATGTAGATATTCATTTATTTGTTTAGATATAGACACATATTTTGTACTATAACCTGGCCATGTATGCCAGTACAGGCAATGTATGGTATATATGTGTTCGTTGGTGTGTATACTGCTCCAGTTTTTTGATTTGCAGAAAGCTGGACCTGGCGATGTTCTTGAAAAGATCTTACAGAAGATATAACTGTAGGCATACGTGAGATGGTGAGAGAGCCATGTCCTGCAGCTGCAGTCGAGGTGCCCCATTGGGCAATATGTTCCTACAAATGGTGCGTTTCGATGTGAAAGATGTCTTGCTCCAATGGTTACCGCAGAGGCAAGCGCCCATCACGGGAAAGGGATCGGAGTGAATGGATTCCAAATGATCCCAAGTCAGTCGTACAAATCCAATGCACTCCAAACACTTTATCTTGTGAAGAATCTTATGATTTCTTGATCTTGGTGAGGAAGCAAGCCGATTTGACACAGAATGCATATGCCCCGCTGGCACTGTGCGTCCTTGCCGGGATGCATCGGCACCCAATGGGTTTCGCCACAAAGCTGAAACTATGACTTTCTGGGCTGTGGGATTTCAACAAGGCTTTGGAGGTTTTCAGGTTTACCAAAAAACAAATCTTGTTTTGACGCATTTTGACCTGGACCGTTTGTGCCTAATGTTGAGGCGAGGAGTGCTCTTGCAACAAAGACGTCTCTTGACCAAAGAGTGAGATTTGCATCGTGGCCTACTCCTGCCCCTTTGCAACTGCACCATGCCACTAGCAATGCCATGCTAAGGTCTACCTACCAGCGACCAATGAAATGTGCGTTCCTTGCCCAGAAGGCTTGGATTGCCAGCCAGGTGCTGATGAGAAGGACTGAAGAAACTTGAGACAGAGGGAAACTGAGAATCTGAGAAGATCTGAGAAGAACATGGAATGAAATATAGAATAGGAGCATGATAGAATATTAAAAGCTTGAAATTGAAAATGCATGAAATAGATTGAAATAGGACTAAATATCTGACAATCATGAGTCATTCTTGGAGAGAATTCTGAGAAGCTGTTGTGAAAGTGGAAGGATTTGCCTTGTGGTGCTGATATGGAGTCTGCAAGCTTGAACTACCCACGACCGCTACCATCGATTCTTGGCCAAGAGCAAGATGTTTTTTCAATGTTGGGGGGGGGGGTTGGTGCTTAAAAGATGTGAAGCTTAGAATAATGAAAAGCAGTAGGCGATAGTGATGGTAGTGCTCGCTCCAGAGTCTTGAGATCATAGCACTGGCCTCTTTCAGGCCACATCAAACCACCAATTCTTGGCTATAGGGAGAGTCCTAGAGCAAGTGGCAGGCCCAGAGACAAATGCACTTCGTACAAATCTGGACACAAAATTTGGATAATCTTAAGATCTCTTATGTAATTACGTATATCTATAGGTATTTCTGAATTCTTAAGAATTTACAAGTATAAATGTGGTAAAGATAAGTATGGCAAGAGCTCAAAAGATCAGTGGTTTCTGAGCAGGAGAGCGCTCCTCCGAAGGTGGCCGATCGTTTCGCCTATAGCGTCCTCCCCAGAAGGTCCTCCCCGTGACTCTTTCAGTAGCCGTTTCATCGTGATGAAGCTGGCTTAAAGCAGTGCTGAAGTCATGCGAACGAAGTAAGATGCCGTGCGAGAGGGGGTTCTGACGAAGTGGCAATTTTTGAGCATGGGAACGTAGCAAAGAGATTTGGCGTTCTTCTTTTGGATTGGTCTTGGAGGTGGTCTTCGAAAAGCTTGGGAAATTGCCGGTGTTCGAAAGGGGCGCAGTGATTCGGTGGGAGTATCGGAAGGCTGTATGTTCAGAAGGCTTGCAATTTTGTCACAGATAGAATTATAAGTTTGCATGCCATGTTTTGGCACATCATGGGTGAAAGGCAAGGGCATAGGTATGGCTTTGCTAGGCTCTATAAGGTACATTTTGGAAGCGAGGAAAATCGCACATTCCATTTCCTAATGGATGGCTTGCGGCCAGGCATTTTGGCAGTCTCTCTTTCAGCGTTTTGGGATTGCAGTTCCAACGTGGAAAAGCAAACACAGTCTCCGAGAATCAAAAGGCAACCTTTATGCTGAAAAGACCTACCCCCACAGAGCTATTTTCAGCGCTTTCTGCCTCCCCAACACTTCCCACCTTAGAAACCCAAGCCGTCCATAATCCCTGATGATTTCATTCAAACCTCCTACTGTACTACATCCTCCCCAGACAAAAACCTTTGAATACTTGGTATCCAATGATATCCAAACCTTAAACATCAAGAACACTGCTGTTCCGGACGCCTTTAGACGACGGCATTGTCTTAATTCCATGCTTTTATACAGCAGCTGTTTTGGTAATGGATTATGACTTGCATTGTGTGTGTGTGTGTTTTTTTGGATGTGGAAAAAATATTCGCAAACTTGCAGTGGTTTTGGGTGGGTTTCGGACTGTTTGGAGGTTCGTACGTTAGGACTAGCTGAAGTATCTACTGTGCACAGAGGCAAATTATATATGCTGATGTGTTGACGCTGTGGCCCACATGCAGTTTTCTGGGAGTGAAGTCAGTCAGGTTTTCTCGCAACCCATCAAAGTTATTTCTTGTGCCAACATTTACCCTGTTTATTGCTCTTTTGCCAAAAGATATTTTGGGATTCTGTTTGTGTCTTGAAGTGGGAAAAAGGACATTGCCATTGAAATCGTTTAGAATCATATAGAATCATCAAGAATAGTTCATATAGAATAATTGAGAATAGTTTAGAATAATATAGAATAATGATTTCGAACAAAGAATAAACGGGAAGCAATTAGTTCAATGTAGAATACTTGAGAATACTCTAGACATTGTAGACATTTAGAATAGATATATTTCGCACAAAAGCCTGATTTATATAGATACATCATTCAGATGAGCAAAATGCTGTGCTGCAAAGTTTGTCAACAATTTTAAAGGCAACTGCTAAGATCTGATGTAGCAACGGCGATCGCGGGGTCTTCTCCCGGTGATTCAGGCACTACACTGATTTCAGTTCCCCGTACAGCGTTTACCTTTGCAAGGTGGGGGTCCACGCATTTGGCAAACTGCTTTCGTTTTGATCTTTTCATGTTTCCATGCTGGTAAAGATCTCAGAAAGTTGGCGTGCCAAGTACAACTCTTGCACGGAGCTACCATCTGACAGGATGCGGAGATATGCCCTGGTAAAGCCATTGGCGTATGCACAGACAATGCATACGGCATCGCATGTGGATTTTGCGAGGCAAGGGTAAAATCCTTGGCAAAAGAGGCTGAATAAGATGTGATGGCGTTGAGATCAAGCTTTTCAAGCTGTGAGAAATGCTTCAGAGACATTTGGAAGGTCGGCTATTACAGGCAAATCGACGGCTTCTGCCAGGAATGTGCGGATCTCAGTAAGGGATGCTGTGAAAAAGAAGATTGAAAAGTACTTAATGGCTGAAGTGTTTCCACATGTGAGCTGCTTCAAGATAGTTCGTTTCAAAAACCACTGGATACACAAGAGGCACAGTTTGCAGAGTTTGAAAGAAGAAAATAAATTCATAGAGTTTGATTTAGAGTTCGTCTTAGAACACTCAGTGCATTGAAGGTTTAGTTCACACAGTCAGACTGCACTGGTTCCAGGCAATGCGGCTTTCAGAGCACCTTTGGTGCCAGTGCTGTTTGTTCTCGGTGCACCGTGTGCTCTCATCATCATCATGAAGTTTGGCGCCCAAGACATCTCAAAAACAAAGATCCTTGGTGGCACATGGTGAGACATTGTGGCATTGGATTCATTAGATGGCAGTACGTAGTGTTTCGAAGGTTTGAAGCGCTCTGAGTCTCAGGTTTTCGACCTTCAATGAATTGCTTGGAATTATGTACGTGTCAATTGTATTTATCCAGACGTTGGGGACAAACCTGAGCGCCTTGGACCTGCAAAAGTGCATGAGCAGATTGAAGTGTGGCTTGTCGAATGGGCAACCTTTTCTGGCCATTAAAACATATCCAGCCAGATATTGATGCAAGTGTTTTGACTGGGCAGGGTGAAATTTTGAGTGCAGTCTCTGAGGAGGACCAGTTCCAACGTTTTGATCAAACTAAAGTGCAAGGGTTGTGTTTTGACAGCGAGGCATCCTGCCAGATGTACCTGGCGTGCTGGATTCATCCCTTGCTTGGACACCAGCAATTTCAGCTACTCAACTAGAAGTCTAGATTCAGAACCAGCTACAACTGGAAATTCTGTGAAAAGAGTTGGTGTGGAATGGTATGGAACTGTTTTGAATCGGGAACTGATTTGCGGTGAAGTCTTGCAGCTTAGGACATTTCTTCGCAATTTCGCCTGCAGTGTTTTATGCGCATGAGTCATAATCTCAGACAAGCAGACTGTGCTGTTATGAATGAATAGTTGGATATCTAGATTCTAGATATATACAGAATACAGTTGATATGTTTCATTGCTTGTCACGGGCTGTCAAGATTTGAATGACTTCAAGACCGATGCATAAGAACTGTCACTTAGACTAGGCACAAGCGCGGTGCTGGTACTATTTGGTACTAAGCAGTGTGTCGATTGAGAATGCTTGCGGGACGGAGAAATGAAAAAGAAACAAATTTTGAGTTCCGCTGCAGGTTTCTCTACCGAGTTTGCCTTGAAGTTGTTGGCACCTTTGTATGGCGGCCTCCTTTTCTTGGGAATGTACCGCGACTGCCAAAGTGTTGATGAAAGCGACCAGTTGTCAAACTTCTTTTTGTTTTCCTTGCGGACCGAGATGAGACTCACAATATCTCACGACCCAGGTATTGGGTGAGCAAATGTTGCAAGAGGTTAACTTTGGACAGAGACATTGTCATCGGCACCTATGGCAGCTTCTTTGTCGCCTTCTTCATTTCCATTACCAACCTGTGCTTCGTCAGAAAGTGCAAACTGATCAAATATAGTTAGAATTTGTTGGGTATATGTATACGGATAGGGAGGTAGATGGACAGACGGACGGACGGACGGACGGACGGATGGATGGATGGATGGATGGATGGATGGATAGATAGATAGATAATATATAGGTAGATAGGTAGATAGATATTATGACTGCTGAACATTTCCGCTCTGAGAGCTTCAAAGCTCACCAGTGTGTGTGTGTGTGTGCGTGTATGTTGTGTGTTTATTTGTGCTTACGTGGCTGGACATGTGTGTGTGTGTGTGTGGGCGTGTTTGTGCGTTGGTGTTGTTTCTTCTTGCTTACACCGACTCTTGGGACCCCTGATAATTCTCACTCTTAGCGGTTTTGTTTGTTTAGGGTGGGGTTGGAGGGTAGGGGTGGGATATGAACCTTTCTTTGCAAGTGCTTACTGTCATGATACTGTCTGTTGGGGTAGGGTGTAGTTGGGCGGGATGTTCACCTTCACTTCATGTCAAAGTCGATGCTACGTGGTGAACGTTACTTGCATTTGACGTCAAAGTTGATGCTACATGGATGGTGATGTGGCGTGGAGGTGAACATCATTTGCACTTGATGTTGAGGATGCCACGGTGTTGTAGGATATTGCTACAGTCATGCTTGACGTGTTGGAAATGATGGCTGTTCTGTAGAAATCATAGCTTTTCATCGAACGCAACCAAATTGCCTGGTTTCAAACTTTTGCATTTTGGGAATCAGCAGTTTGTGTTTCGGTTGTCCCCAAGGAGCATCCAGAGTTGAGTCAGAGAATGTTTGGTATTGTTATCGGGGTTAGGGTAGGAAGGTTGCCGCTTCCAAAGCAGCAGGGCAAGGAAGACAGTTCCTGAACAGCACTACTAAGCAGAGCAAGTAAGGTTCTCGAGGACGGTTGCCAAGGTCGGTTCTCAAGCGATTCTTTGAATGTTTTTAAGAAGTTCTTAAGGTTTTCAGGGAAGGTTCTCAAGAACACAGGGTTTCAGGATTTCGAGACACTGGTATGCAGACAGAGTAATGTTCGCGGTCAGGTCCGAGCAATCGCTCCGAAGTAAGGAGTTTTCCATGACTAACTCAGGTTGGCAAGCAAGTTTCCCGAGCAAGTAAGTCAGGTTCGCAAGTTGCTGGCCTTGCTGTTGGGCATAGGCTTTGGACTGACATGTGTGTGTGTGTCAAACCCTGTGTCAAAGAGCTACATGCACCATGGAATTTGTACACAGTGCAGGGGGCAGGAGCACCATTGCAAGTCTCTTGCCAGCGAAGACACTTGCACATGGTGGTGAAACCAGACCTGATCAGTCTGGCGTACCTGCAGTGATAACCAAGTGGTTTAGTTTACGGTTGTGATCGCTGTTCTCTTCCGCTGAAGCCGTCATATCAATGTTGAGAATCTCTGGTCAAAGTGTCAACCAGAGAATCGTATGCCCAGAAAATCATGTCATCATCATATCACCTATGCATCTGCATTTATTCGGTGTGTGAATTTTTCCTCGAGGCCGATCTTTCTAAGTTGCCGGAGTGTTCTGTTTTTTTCGAAGATGGGGAACCTGATTGAGAGAATCAACCAATTGCTGCAGATTTTTGCTATTCAGTCGCCGTGATGTGCTTAGTCACATTCAAAAGCCAGCCACAGGTTTCGAACATTGCAGGTATTTGGATTAGCAATCAACTCATTACGGCCAGTTTTGCCAGTCACCATGACCACGGCAGTTATGTGCTCTCATGGTCTCCATGATCACGGCATTTACGTGCTCTCATGGTAAGATTTATCAGATTCTATGAGTCATCCAAACAGGTTTAACCAGTTTCATGTGTTTAATTTCTCCCCCCTCCCCCCTTTTTGGGTGCTGTTGCGCTGGTTTTGGTTGTTGTCCTTGCTGCCTTGCTGTCGGCTGTGGTGGTTTGTGGGCTTGGGTTCTGCTCGTTGTTCTGCTGTGCTCTCTCCGCCCCGCCGGGTCTGTGTCTTTTGCTTGCGTCCTTTCTTCGTTTTGCCCTCTTCTGGCTGTGCTGTGCCCTTCTTTCTTTCTTCCCTCCCCCCCTCCTCCCCCTTATATCCACAGGAAATTGATGCTCAAATGAACAGTGCGCCGACTGAGCTCGAACTTTTCCATGAATTCAAACATGTTTCAGTTGCCCGTTTCAGTTTCCATGTCAGTTTGCGGTGAATTTTTTTGCTGCCATTCTACGATCAGTGCCTCGCTGTCCTGTTGCTTCATGCTGTGTGGTGATTCGTTGGAATTCACTGCAGTAGGCTACCTGCATGTCGTCATGTTTCTGCATGGCTTCCCTTCCTTGGCTATCACCTCTTTGCTTCCACTTGCACAGCTTCTACATGGTTTCCGCTTGCTTGTTTCGCCCTTCAACGGCTTTCCATGTCCTGCACTGGCTTCCACTTGGCTTCTCCTGTCGTCCGTGGCACTCACCTCCCTGTGCTCTTTCTTCCTTCTAAGCACATGGCCCGTACTTGGCGTCCATCTCTCTTCTTCTTTCATACGCAGGGGTCACTAACTTGCTTCAGGGTTGGTATGTTTTTTCTGTTGCTGTTGTTCACGTGTACTGGTTGTGAAGTGTGATCAAACAGCTCACACGTCGATGACCCGGGCTGATGTCACCTTTTGTGTCACTTTTGAGTCATACCTTTCTGATTTCATTCACTACTTTACTTCAGGGATGGTATGTTTTTTCTGTTGTTGGAGCTTACGTATATTGGTTGTGAAATGTGATCAAACAGCTCACACTTCCATGGCCCGGGCTGATGTCACTTTTTGAGTCACTTTTGAGTCATGCCATATCAGAGTTCCATTCCAGCTATCATATTAGCATCAAACATGCTTCTCATTATTCAAGATCTTGGACCCGGAGTTTGCTGCAGCACTACGATCTCGTATTGCCCTTGCACGGGCTTCTTGTGTGTGCGGGTGTCAAACCCTGTGTCAGAGGGCTACATGCACCATGGAATTTGTACACAGTGCAGGGGGCAGGAGCACCATTGCAAGTCTCTTGCCAGCGAAGACACTTGCACATGGTGGTGAAACCAGACTTGATCAGTTTGGCGTACCTGCAGTGATAACCAAGTGGTTTAGTTTACGGTTGTGATCGCTGTTCTCTTCCGCTGAAGCCGTCATACCAATGTTGAGAATCTCTGGTCAAAGTGTCAACCAGAGAATCGTATGCCCAGAAAATTATGTCATCATCATATCACCTACGCGTCTGCGTTTACTCAGCGTGTGTGCGTGTGTCTGGGTTTGTTTGTTTGTCGCCTGTTTGTTTGATTGCCACTTGTTTTTGAATTGTTTGTGTTTGGTTGAGTGTTTGCTGATGCCTACTTGCCCGCTTGAACATGCAGCGGTACTGAGGTCCTTGAAGTTGTTCCAAACCTACTCCCACCCAAATGGCGAGAGGTCAATGATTTCGGAGCCAGCAGTTGGCGGCTTAGAAACCAGAGACGTTCCGGGTATCAATCGATGTTGACGAATTGTGGAGCCCCGCCCTGCCAATTGTTTCAATCTGCGGCGAAAAAGTTCTCATCCAAAGTCCGAAGTTTGGAGAACTCGCGATTTAGCAAGCGAAACATAGGAAAGCATAAGGAAGGCTTGGTTTGGTCGCATGCATTTTGGAGAAGAGCGCTGCAATTTCCACACGTGAGGTGATAACCAATTCGCAAATGTGGCTGAGCATGGTGGCCGGCACTACCCTTGCGATTCTCTTGTACTGTGCTGGGGCGACAGCTAGCATCGTGTATGCGCTTTACAACGCCCCCACGTTCTACAAGGAGGGTGATTCTGTTTCAATGGAGAGAATATCCGTGGAAAAACATTTTGATGCCCAGTGGTCTTCATCGATTTTCCTTTTCGGTAGGACCCTGTAGGACCCTGGATTCCGCAAACGGTGGAAGTTTCTATTCCTTTCTGTGCGACCATCCGCATATTGGTGGATCACCGCTTCTATGGTAAAGGCGAGGCGTGTGGCATTGGGGATCATTGGGGTCAGGGTCATTCACGATACCATGTTGATTGGGCGACTATGGGCGACTTGAGAATCTTGAGACTGGAAAGTCCAGTTCTTTGGCGTTCCCAGGCTCGGTAGCCTGACAGACGCAAGTGGGCATGGCATATTTTTCAATGTTCATCATCCGCATGCAGTGTCATGCAGGGCACAACTAGCAATACTATCAGAACACAATCACAATGACACAAGCGACACGCAGTGGAAATCATATATATATATATGCTATGTATACATGAATATATATATATATATATCATCAATTTAAGACCGCAGGCTGCAAAAGAACTGACGTAGGATGATGGCGTCAGGGGTGTGGGGGGAAGAGGTCTTTAGTGGCACCCTTGCCATGAGCTGGGGAGCATGTCCTGAGCATGTCATTGTTCGAGGGGCCATGTACATTTGGGCAATGCTCTGCAAGTTGGAGAGGGTGACAACAGAGCTTCCCTCGTCACAGAATTGGGGAGGTGCCAAGTCTGATTGAAACTCTCCAACGGCCTCAAAGGGTGTCGCCTTGAAAGCGAGCCCAGCGCAAGCGCGCCAAGTGCGCAGTGCAGTGCAAGATATGACATACAGCCAGTACCCATCTCTCCCGCCTCTTTTTACAATCGTTTCTGCCACCCAACCTGCTCTACTTGTTTCCACGCCACACCTTTAACATCAATTCCACTTATGAGAACCACCTGCCAGCGCCTCTATTTCAACCTCTTCACACCTCCTTGCTTTGTACGGTCCGTCGCGTTCACGCGTACAGGCTAACTGCAGCGAGCACTGTCCAGCTGCTTACCAATGGTTTTCGTTCCTTTCTTATCCTTTCCTCCAAGGATACATTCATGCACACATGATCGAAAAAAATCGAAATCAAACGTCCCTCAACTTGGAGGTTGCAGCAGGTACTGGTAGCCCTTCAGAAGAGATTTCAAGAGAGATTTTCGCGCTTGAATGAAAGGAACTGCGCAAAATGCTATGGTTTTCAATCGTTTTGTGCTCCGATATGGTCGAACGGTAAGCTTGGTAAAGCGCCCAGTGCGGAGGTCCGTGGCAACAGCGCGAGGCAAAACTAGCACGCTGCGACGCGAGCACGTTTGCCAGAAAAAATGCCTCCGCGGCGTCAAAAAGTGTTTGGATCGGTGGGCGATACGGAGCACTCTTGGGCCTTTCGCTTGACCACTAATGAGATGGCACCAGGGCGCTGGTCACCAGCTATGTAAATGCGGTCATCACGATCTAAACTCCTTGACCTTTCTCTTACCACCACGACAAGATCAAAAAAAAAGCCAGCGTACAAAAGATCAATCATTTGTATTGTGAGATGTTTGAGATTTCCATCTAGAGATTGTTCAGAAGTGCAAGGAGAACTTTTTGATGTAGTTGCAAGTCAACATAAGTTAACTCTCTTATTACAAATGATCACTATTGGATCTGCTGGGGGGTGCCGGGACCGCAAGAAGAGGAGTGATCAATATTGGATGAATTGGTGGTACCCCTATTTTGAGAAACCGCCATATTGATCTTCATTTACTGATTGGTGGTGAGCAAACCTTTACTTCAATTGCGCTTTGACAACATAAAATAATCGTCATTCCTATAGGGGGCTGAACCCCATCATCAAAAAATGCATCAAATCAATCGATGGCCCGGCAAGCTGGCGTTTCGGCTAAGCCCCATGGGCACTTTCCGACGGAATTAGAAACCACTTCTTGAGTTTAAGTCTAAAGTGCATCAGTCCATTCTCAGTATAGCTAATAGCCTAGTCAACTGCATTGAGCTTTGTTGGCGATTGCCATGCAGCGACCCGGTCGCCCTTTGCGGTTGGTAAGCCAACTTTTTGTTGAAGTCAAAATCAATCCATTCAACCAAGCCAAAAACTACATTTTTACAAGTAGGAACAGAGCTTGACACACACATACACACATACACACAATCAAAACACGCTCACGCTTACAGACACGCGCGCACGCACACACACAGGCACATGCGCAAGCACATACACAGGCACATGCACAGGCACATGCACAGGCACATGCTCAGTCACATGCACACACACACAGAGACACAAACACGTCGGGTTCCCTCATGTCATGAGTAGCATGGCTGTTTTGTAGCGGCGGAACCACCGGTTTACGCATTATCATGTTTTTTTTCATTGATTTTTTCTCCATTTTCATCACAACCATCGCCGTCGTTTTTCCTTTGAAGATCATTCATTGTTTTTTTGGTTGCCTTTTTCCTTCCATGTGGTCCACAAATCCTTTGCCATCATTTTTAGTATACAGTGTATATTTGAAAACAAAAACAAATTCCTGTTATCGAGGGAATTCTTGCTGCGAACATGTTTAAAAGGTTTCAAATCAATGCAAATAGTCTCCGCAGATGCTAAGCATGTTCTTTCGTTTGCTTGTTTCGCAGGCCTTCTTCTTGTCTCTCACGACAGTAGCTTTTCAACGGCCTATGGCACAAACAATATGGCTTGGAACTGGCCCGGTTCTTGACCTGCCGCCAAACATTGTGCATCAAAAGGTAGAAAATCTTAGGGTTTACTTTGGGTTTACTTTTCCTCGGTTCTCCACTCCAAGGCCTGATGCTCTACTTTTTGGCGGTCTTTTGGTTCCTTCCATGGCGAACTGCAACCTTGCTTTGGCTCGACGTTGCCTTGCATTACCTGCTAGCAGCCACTTTGGCTGGAATGCTGATCCATTTATCCCACATCCATAAGCCACGTTGACTAAAACCAACCTGTTCCCGTGTTCTGATTTGTCCTTGATGAGGTTCCGGATCCACGCAATTGAAGAAATTATGGAATTGTAAAGCATTGTTTTTGTCATGTTGACTAATGCATTCGCAGGGTTTCTCGGTGCATCATTGGCTTGGACCACTGTTCACCTTGGGACAATGCTTCGCGAACGCAAGGTGCTGTGCTTGCTGATGCCATTCTTCGTCCCTGCGAATGCCACGGAGCTCATGGATGCAGCATATATTTTTTTGGTCATGGGCTTAGCCTCAGCATTTGAGGTGGTTTCATGAAACATTTCAATGACATTTCATACACTAATGTTGAAAGCCACTAGTGTTTCGTAGTGCCTTGCAACGCATCTCTTGCGTCTTGCACTAGTCTAAGGGTGCAGCTGCATGTCATTTCATGTGGTTCCTTTCATAGTGGTTTTCGCCTCAAATGTAATGTCAAAGTGGTAATTTGCACACAGGCACGAAAGGTCGACTGATTGAGCAAAATGAAAGCATCAAGCACTCGTTTTATGCTCTCCAAGTTGTTCGACCATTTTGAAACCCCTGAAGCATCGCACTGCAGTTTGTTTGCGCTATTGGCATCATTTGTGCCGCCCTGTGCATCCTTGGTGTTCTTCGGACACAGTCGCCAAGTGTGCAGAGAAGCTGGAGGCAAGCGAGAGTACCGTGCAAATCCCTGCGAAATCAATAGTGCGGATGATGGAATCATGCTACGAAAAATTGTAGGAGGCCCTTCATTTCCCTCATGTT
This sequence comes from Symbiodinium kawagutii, assembly GCA_009767595.1. Classification (NCBI taxonomy): domain Eukaryota; class Dinophyceae; order Suessiales; family Symbiodiniaceae; genus Symbiodinium; species Symbiodinium kawagutii. Next base: position 39,275 of record VSDK01007030.1, on the reverse strand, counting down.
GTTGAAGTTAAAGTCACTATTTTGTGTATAGCCTTTCTTGTCCCGTTCTCCTGTTTCAAATGGCTTGTGTACAGTCTAGCGAGTATGGAACCTCTCTCGCAACGAGACAGTGGAGTGCAATGGTTCAACTGTGGAGGCTGCAATACGAAAGGGATGCCAGAAAGTTTGTGGAGGTTTTCCAAGTGCTTTGGATGCCATTCAGCAGGGATAGAACATGGTAGGCCATGGTAGGACTGGAGCTCGCGATTCATGAATGATAGGCTGACCAAAGCATTTGCAAAACAGATTTATATTGATTTATGATTTGAGTGTGTGAACCATGTTTGCCGTGAGGTCATGGCAAATAGGTCGTTTTTTCAGGTGTTTTGATCAGTGTTTTCTTTGCCAAAGTTTTGTATTTTTCTATCATCTTCGAATGTTTTTCAATTTGAATGATTGTTTAAGGAGCCAATAGCCGTCACAGAGCTGCGTCCCAAAGCGCATGACCCCAACCCAGTTGAATGTCATATGGAAATTGATTCAGATTCAAAAATGAAGGTCTTTCCAAATTGTCCGGCTGATTGAAGAGAAATTTCTGAGAAACTTTGCCAGGTACATGTTTGTACTCGAGATGTCCCGGGTCTCACTGTGTCCTAGTATAAACTAGTACAGCAACTGTTTAAAGCTTAAAACTTATACACCTGAACCTATTTTTCTTTTGATAGGGTGATGGAAAGGATCTCACGTCTAAAAAAAGCAATGTCTCTGTATTCGGAAGGACTCTTTTATGAAGTCGTTGATTTCCCTGAACGAAATTTAATAAAGGATGGAATTCCTTGCCACCTTTGTTCACAGAAGGGGACTCAGAGGTTGACGCATTAGTACCCCTTTCAGACCTTGTGAAACAGATTGGTTTTGCGAATTGTGTAGCAACACTGCCTTTTCCTGATGCATCTGTGATGATTTGGCTTTGGAAGCTGCTGCTTGTTATTGTTGGCGGCTGTATTTTTACCTGCCTTCTGGGCGTGGAGGAGGGGAAGAGTTCAGAATGTGCGGCAAAATTCTGTGTTCAAAGCACGTTCCCTCGCACTCACTGCTGTCCAACTCGGCTATTTCATTTCAGGTGTGGTAGAGGATCGTAGGATGGTAATATGTGTCCAAAAACTTGAGTTTGCCTTGCAGGACTTGTATATATTTTTGTGTGACAAATCTGAGATCCTGAAAGATATGTTACTTGAACCAATGCAGTTTCTTTGAACCAATGCACAGGCAAAAACTGACAGCTTGAGAAAGTGCAACTGCAAGAGTTATGGGGTCATATGGAGGGCTCCCAAGTCGAGCAGTCGGACGTTGTGCACAGATCACAGGGGTGAATTTCTTCGGGATGGGGAGGTCCTGAGTCACAGTTCATCAGACGAACATCCTTCTGGCCCTACACTGCCTCCACCCTCCCCCTGCAGCTCTCTTCCCCCTCTTCTCCCTGAGCATCCACTCCTCGTATTGTGCGGTTTGATGCAAGTTTGATGTTCCGAGGTCGCCCATGGTCACCCCAGGTCCCTCTTTTTGGTTGGCCTTCAGTCCCGTGTAATCGAATAAGATGATGATGATGATGATGATGATGATGATGATGATGATGATGATGATGATGATGATGATGATGATGATGATGATCATGATGATCATGATGATCATGACGATCATGATGATCATGACGATCATGATGATCATGATGATCATGATGATGATGATGATGATGATGATGATGATGATGACGATGACGATGACGATGATGATGATCATGATGATGATGATGATGATGATGACGATGATGATTGTCAATGGACATCATCATCATCATCATCATCATCATCATCATCATGATGATCGTCGTCATCATCATCATTATCATCAAACACTGTCCATTTTCTCCCTCACATCCACGATCAATCATCATTGCTAAACTGTCTTCCACCATTATCATCATCAATCACCCAACTGCAGCATCAGAATTATCATGAATTATCAATGTTCATGATAGACACTTTCATATGGGGTATGATGAGGGATAAGGGGATACAACCATCGCTTTGTTCTACAAAACGGAAGTATCGTGTTTGTAGAGCTTGCATTGACGCAATGAGCTTCGCAACCACATGCAACCACAGTGCTTACGTTTCACACTTTCTTTCTGTGCCGGAAAAGCTGAGTTTTAGCAGAGCAAAAGCATCTTTGTCACGATAAACAACGAAGATGTGTCCACCTTCTGGCCATGAGGCAGAACCCGAGTCTTTGTCAAAATCAAAGGCTTAAACTCATTCGTGAAAAGAAAGAGACATCAGCCTCCCAGATTTTCACTTTGTGTTCCAAAAGGCACATTGTCATCAGGGTGTGAAGTCTGGGCCAAGTGGGTTGGGAGTGGACGTGTGAAAACTGTTAATTATGTGTACGAGCTTTGTGATTTTGTGATGTAGAAGTGTGGTGCACAAGTGCCGTTGTATAAACCCGCATGATCTAAATAGATTTTTTCTGCAAGCACTTAATGGTGCGGAAGCCTTGTGCAAAAGTTTCAGTGTGACAATTGCTTTACCACGCACTGATCTCGGGCGTTTGTTCAAAGGTCCATGATGTTCCACGGTTGCTGAGTTCCTGTTGGGCTGAGGTCATGAACGATGCAAAGCTCATTGCAGATGTTTTGCATGGCTTGGTCGATGTGGATTATACCTTGACAGTCAACGTCATGAAGATTCTTAGCGTTCCCTGGCAGAGCATGACGAAGGAATGCGAGGGTGGTTTGCTTGCGAGTTTGTTTTTCGAGGTGGAGCTTCTGGGAAACACAGAAAGCGGACGGTTGATTTGGAGGCGGACGTTGAGTTGAATGTCAACTGCAAGCATTTGTTTCTCATTGTTTTGCATTGATGGCATGGAAGACTATTCACACTTAAGTGCTTTCTGCAGGAAGGGGGGCCGTTTGGGTTTGGTCCTTAGATTATTCTTGCATGGTAGCTCTTGTGGCAGTGGCGATTGTTTTGCTGTCCAGTGTGAGTCTTGATTCTGCTGAGGAACCAACAAGAACAAGGCAAGAAACAAGAAACATGTAGAAAAATACTTGCAATTTGATGAAAGATGCACTTCACCTTAGTGCCAGCTGCATCAGGAGCGTGGCCCTGATCTTCCCGAAGAATTCTAGGCGTGCGATCTTCCAACTTTTCATAAAGCAAGAGACCCTGTCTTGGTTTTTGTTGTGAAATTGGGAGTTTGCTTTTAAACAGCCTTCCTGTTGAATTCTTCTGCGCGAATTGTGGAGAGAAAGTGCATGTGCTGCCCAGCGATTCTGCAAGGAGCAGTGCACCGACGGAGTCCTGTGCGTCATAAGGACTGCTCGACTGCCAAGCAGGGGAAATCTCCTGTTTCACGTAGAGCCCCGTTGACACCCTGGAGCTGCAAATGCTCAAGATGCCATGTTGAACCATGTTATGCCATGTTGAAAGATGTTTAAACCATGTTGAACCATGTTGAACCATGAACCGATATTCTGGCCTTCAAATTGTCAGCTTTCGCTTGGAAGCGAGTGCCCCTGAAGGCACCTGGTAAGTAGAGGGGAAAATCTCCAGATCTCATCGTTTCTGTTTTTCCATTGCTAAGCAATGGAGAACGAAACTTTGCGACGAAACTCGCTGCAAAATAAAGATGCTTTGCAGCTAGGTTTGAGAACTGCTTACGTCTCCCACTGTCTCTCATAATTTTGCGGTGGATCTTACACCGCCAGGATTCGTTCGATGTAACAAGTGCTATTCGATGCATATTCATTCATTGCTTATCATTGCGTGTTTTCCCTTCGATGCAAAACGTAGAAATTTGCTGCAGTTTGTTGATGTTCTGTTTCCATAACATGTAGTTGTAGTACTTGAAAACGATCCAGGTTGAATGTTTGAGATGTATTGAGATAAATTGCAGTCAATTGCAGCAGTGTGTTGAAGAATTGCGTGACTATAATGATAATGATGTTTTTTGATGTTGACACAATTGAATTGTGGTTTTCCGTGGTTGCTTCTGTGTGTGTGTGTGCGTGTTTTCCGAGTTGATTCTTGGATAAGTGTTTGTGCTGAAGGATTGGTGCAAAGCGCAACAGACAACGCAAAATGCACATGTCAGAGTGTGTCACACACGCTCCGTTTTGATTGCCGTCTTCAATCCAGAGAGGTAGCCGGTATGGATCTGTTGTTGTATTTGTTTTGCACGTTTTTGTGTGTGTTTTGAGTTTACTTGAGTGGGGAGGTTTGCGCAGGAACATCGATAGTGAGATAACAGGCAAACAGTACAGATGAGATGCACAACAGGAAATGATCAGAACGCACGAGTCAGCCATGAAAATGCTGGGTTTAGACTTGCATATTTTTCGTGAGATGACATCGTGACCATAGGGGAACTCCTGGCTGCGTCTCATAATGTCTCATAAGATCTTGGGCACTGGTCCCAAACATGCATTCTGGAGCAATTATCAGCCACCAGTACACACAGATAAGGCGTGGTCCTAAGGACTTTCAGAAACTTTGCACATGGCGAATCAGAATGAATTGCCAAGTCACGGTATGGGCCTAAGGCGATCAGGACAAGATGGACCAGAAGAACAGATAAGAAGAGAAGACGAAGAAGAAAAGGAAAGAAAAAGATGAAAAGGTTAAGAAAAGGTAAAGAAATGTAAAGAAGAAGATCACTTCACGGAAGAAGACGAAGCAAAGGATGATTCCACCCTGAGGCGTCGGAGGTCCATCGAAGTACAAAGACAGATGTGATTTATGCAGATGTTGTTTGGCTTAAACTCTACACTTCAACATGCTGAAAGTTCCTTTGAACCCAATCTCTTGAACCTTGCATTGAAGATTTCATCCAGAATTCCAAGTTTACAAGCGATTTGAAGCAAGTTTTTCAATTTTCAAAACAGGTTCATGTAGAAGGACATGTGCGGGCTGACCGGCAGAAGGCGCCCGATGGGCAATGGCCAAAGAGTTTTATACCTGTGGAACTTGAATGATTCTCAAGAGCTCATTGAAAACATGGAAGTTCTCTCTGAACGTGTTCTGGTGGGGAGAAGCCCAGCTTGCATTGTTTCTTACTGATGTTATTGATATCTTCTGGAGGAGTTGAATTTCATGCTTTGCTACTCTGTCCATGCAGTGTGCCTTTTTCTGCAGCTATGTAAGCACAAGAAGCTTCAAAGAAGCTTAAAAGAAATGCTTTGCCAAAGAAGTTTCTCAGTTGCCAAATGCACTTCGTTTTGATCGATGCAACTTCTCTTGCTGATTGCCTGTGTGGCTGCCGTACGTCGAGATGATGTGGAAACGCTGGCAGAAGTGACAGATTTCACTGATGCACAGGACACCAGGGAGGCGATACCTGAAAGATCGAACCGGTCAAAGCCAGCACCTGCAGCCATTGGCGAGCAGCTTTCAGCTGAGGATATGCAGCTGAGGCTGGTGGAGTTTCTGAATTCGAAAAGAATTTTGCATAAATCCCACGCGAAACACAAGGGAGCCGACGAGTTTCTGGAGGGTTTGAAGCGTCCAAAGGATCGAGCATCCCCTTGCCAGAAGGAGCTTGGTCATTTGCTGGAAAATCTCGTCCACAAATGCGAAAACTCCACACGGAAGGTTGATCGGAAAGCGCATCTTTCAACTAGTGATTGTGAACTGAGTGCCAATCGCATTTTTCGTAATGGAAGCGATTTTGTTCTGGCACAACTTCGCGAGAAGGAGGACAGCAATGCTGGCAACCTAGACAGCCTGGCGAAATGGATTTTTCAGCTTGCGACTCTCGAGAAAGATGGCATTCTCTGGTGTGGATTCTGGACAAATGCAGTGAGACAACGCTCAGCAAGATTTTGAAGTTTCGATTTTATATTTTTTGCACTTGTTTGTAAGATGTGTGGGATGAGCCGAGCCGTTTTTATTGCATCGTGAATTGTCCTGCCATCCTGGGTGTCTACAATCCCCATCAAATTCAAGATACATCAACATATTATGATGTCAAGATCAGACTTCACCTGAGGCCTCAGATCCCGAGGGCAACAAGAGCCGCACTTCGAAAGAAAATCTGTTCGAGTTTGCGGAGAGCATCACAACACAAACCGTACATCCCGGTACGACTATCGGGAACCTGGTTCATCAGTCTGAAGACTTGGCTGATTGCCAGAGCTCCCTTGAGAATCATTTAATACGAAACATGTGGAGTTTGTTTAGCTTCGCTTTTGTTCAGGGCATGCGGGAGAGGAGACAGCACACAATCGTCGCTTTGGTGCACAAGAGACTGGATGGAGAGCGGCCCCTGAACAAGTCCGTCCTTTTTCAGGACGAGATGCCAGGCCTTGGTGTGGAAGCTTGGGGACGAGGTTTTTGGTCCCCACAGATTGTGGTGATCGACCTCTTAGGCACTTGCAACCAGACCAGTCCCTTGCTACGGCAGCAGTTGTACTCTGCATTGCCCGGGTTCTACAGATCAGGCAGTCGGGCCAGTGTACGGGACTTCAGTTATCGTTCAAGATTGTCCTGGACATGCTTGAACTGCCCAGATTGCCAGCTCGATGAGGACCTTGCAGACCAGGTGAAGTCACTACAGCAGGCAATGAATTTCTTGTCGCGTTGTTTTAGCCTAGCTCTACTTCCTTCTAGGATCTTCTATGCAGTTTACGCATGTTTATGCATGTGTTTTAGTCCATGTTTTTTGTCTGCAACTGCTCAACTTGGATACAGCCATGTGATGCAAAATAGAACTACAAGTAGTTCCCGCACGAGGCGGAGGCGGAAGTTTCCAAAACTTATAAGTGCATATAGAAAAAAAACATTTGAGCCTATAGAATGGCGGTCAAAACATCACGAGCGCGCAACTTGTCTGGAGAATGATCTTGTGTTGCGGTTTTTGACAAGGCAATGCATGTCCTGGGTCACGAAACAAATCAAACTGTTTCTTGGGTCTGGAAACAGAATGACTTTGTGATGACAACAACAACAACAACAACGACAACAACAACAACAACAACAACAACAACAACAACAACAACAACAACAACAACAACAACAACAAGAACAACAGCAATGGCAACAACAACATTGCTGACCTTCCCAACAACTGCACTCAGCAGCCACCCCACAGTTTTTTGTCTCGTTAAAATGATCAAAATCTCTGCGCACGTGCTAAGGAACTCCAATCGCGCGAAATGCCACGCCTGTCACGCAAAGTCAAGATCCAAGACCTCTCCAAGATCAGTTGAAACAGCCCTGACAGTGCGGAGAGCGATCCCAGAGGAGCTCCATGTGCACCAAATGCCACGCCTGCCACGCAAAGTCAAGATCCAAGTCATCTGCGAGATGAGCTGAAACAGCCCTGACAGTGCGGAGAGCGATCCCAGAGGAGCTCCATGTGCACCAAATGCCACGCCTGCCACGCAAAGTCAAGATCCAAATCATGTGCAGATTGACTTGAAACAGCCCTGACAGTGCGGAGAGCGATCCATGAGCAGCTCCATGTGCACCAAATGCCACGCCTGCCACGCAAAGTCAAGATCCAAATCATGTGCAGATTGACTTGAAACAGCCCTGACAGTGCGGAGAGCGATCCCAGAGGAGCTCCATGTGCACCAAATGCCACGCCTGCCACACAAAGTCAACATAGAGACGTGCAGAAGTCGATTTTTTGGCAACAGTCATAGGAAACACTCCGAACCAAATCCGAACTAAACCGAGACCGTCTGGGACCCGTCCGTTCGACAAGGCTAGTTTCCCGATCAAGTCGACAACGTTTTTCACGAAAAAACCCATGGTTTCGTGACAAATCCAATGATCAAAAACGCATTTCGTGCGAGACTTCCTCCATGTTTTGAACTTCCAAGATCATCGACATGCTGAAAGTACCACACCTGTCACACAAAGTCAAGATCCAAGTCATCTGCAAGATGAGTTGAAACAGCCCTGACAGTGCGGAGAGCGATCCCAGAGGAGCTCCATGTGCACCAAATGCCACGCCTGCCACACAAAGTCAACATAGAGACGTGCAGAAGTCGATTTTTTGGCAACAGTCATAGGAAACACTCCGAACCAAATCCGAACTAAACCGAGACCGTCTGGGACCCGTCCGTTCGACAAGGCTAGTTTCCCGATCAAGTCGACAACGTTTTTCACGAAAAAACCCATGGTTTCGTGACAAATCCAATGATCAAAAACGCATTTCGTGCGAGACTTCCTCCATGTTTTGAACTTCCAAGATCATCGACATGCTGAAAGTACCACACCTGTCACACAAAGTCAAGATCCAAGTCATCTGCGAGATGAGCTGAAACAGCCCTGACAGTGCGGAGAGCGATCCATGAGCAGCTCCATGTGCACCAAATGCCACGCCTGCCACGCAAAGTCAAGATCCAAATCATGTGCAGATTGACTTGAAACAGCCCTGACAGTGCGGAGAGCGATCCCAGAGGAGCTCCATGTGCACCAAATGCCACGCCTGCCACACAAAGTCAACATAGAGACGTGCAGAAGTCGATTTTTTGGCAACAGTCATAGGAAACACTCCGAACCAAATCCGAACTAAACCGAGACCGTCTGGGACCCGTCCGTTCGACAAGGCTAGTTTCCCGATCAAGTCGACAACGTTTTTCACGAAAAAACCCATGGTTTCGTGACAAATCCAATGATCAAAAACGCATTTCGTGCGAGACTTCCTCCATGTTTTGAACTTCCAAGATCATCGACATGCTGAAAGTACCACACCTGTCACACAAAGTCAAGATCCAAGTCATCTGCAAGATGAGTTGAAACAGCCCTGACAGTGCGGAGAGCGTCACGCAAAGTCAAGATCTATTCCTTTTGAGATCTATTTCTTTTGAGATGTATTTCTTTTGAGATCTATTCCTTTTGAGATCTATTTCTTTTGAGATCTATTCCTTTTGAGATCTATTTCTTTTGAGATCTTTTTCCTTTGAGATGTATTTCTTTTGAGATCTATTTCTTTTGAGATCTATTCCTTTTGAGATCTATTTCTTTTGAGATCTATTTCTTTTGAGATCTATTTCTTTTGAGATCTATTTCTTTTGAGATCTATTTCTTTTGAGATCTTTTTCCTTTGAGATGTATTTCTTTTGAGATCTATTTGTTTTGAGATCTATTTCTTTTGAGATGTATTTCTTTTGATATCTATTCCTTTTGAGATCTTTTTCCTTTGGAGATGTATTTCTTTTGAGATGTATTTCTTTTGAGATCTATTCCTTTTGAGATGTATTTCTTTTGAGATCTATTTCTTTTGAGATCTATTTCTTTTGAGATCTATTTCTTTTGAGATGTATTTCTTTTGAGATCTATTCCTTTTGAGATCTTTTTCCTTTGGAGATGTATTTCTTTTGAGATGTATTTCTTTTGAGATCTATTTGTTTTGAGATCTATTTCTTTTGAGATCTATTTCTTTTGAGATCTATTTCTTTTGAGATCTATTTCTTTTGAGATCTATTCCTTTTGAGATCTATTCCTTTTGAGATCTTTTTCCTTTGGAGATGTATTTCTTTTGAGATGTATTTCTTTTGAGATCTATTTCTTTTGAGATCTTTTTCCTTTGAGATGTATTTCTTTTGAGATCTATTTCTTTTGAGATGTATTTCTTTTGAGATCTATTTCTTTTGAGATCTTTTTCCTTTGAGATGTATTTCTTTTGAGATCTATTTCTTTTGAGATCTTTTTCCTTTGAGATGTATTTCTTTTGAGATCTATTTCTTTTGAGATCTATTTCTTTTGAGATCTATTTCTTTTGAGATCTATTTCTTTTGAGATCTATTCCTTTTGAGATCTATTTCTTTTGAGATCTATTTCTTTTGAGATCTATTTCTTTTGAGATCTATTCCTTTTGAGATCTATTTCTTTTGAGATCTTTTTCCTTTGAGATGTATTTCTTTTGAGATCTATTTCTTTTGAGATCTATTTCTTTTGAGATCTTTTTCCTTTGAGATGTATTTCTTTTGAGATCTATTTCTTTTGAGATCTATTTCTTTTGAGATGTATTTCTTTTGAGATCTATTTCTTTTGAGATCTATTTCTTTTGAGATCTATTTCTTTTGAGATCTATTTCTTTTGAGATCTATTTCTTTTGAGATCTTTTCAAATCTTCGTAACACGGAAGTTCCGCACTTCGTAACTAAACTTCCTTTGATAAACAAGTTGAAATAGAAATTGTTTTCAAAGAATACTGTACCCTTCAGGCAAAGGAGGAGCAAGATGCAAATAGTTAACACGGAAGTTCCGCACTTCGTAACTAAACTTCCTTTGATAAACAAGTTGAAATAGAAATTGTTTTCAAAGAATACTGTACCCTTCAGGCAAAGGAGGAGCAAGATGCAAATAGTGCGAATTTGATGGAAGCCGTGAAGAAAGACAATGGTCCAATGGTCAAGCAATTGCTGGAAAAGAAAGCGGACGTGAACTTCCAGGACCTGGCAACTGGGAAAGACAGGGTATGATAGGTTCCTAAGCACCGTACAGGGTCCTGGGCAGTCTGACGTTTGGTAGCTTCCTGAAGTGAATCTTGGTAGTTCCTGAAGATTCCAGAGGGGTGGAAAGCTCTTAGTGGCACAGAAAAATCTGCTTCGTCCACCTCGACGGTTGTGGAGTCCTGGAGGGTGACTCCCGGTGGTAGTTGGTGGGGGCCCTTGTCAATTCCTTTTGTTTGGTGTTTTTTTCCCCACCCAGGCTTAATTGCCACTTTTTGCAGGTTCACCTTGGCAACATGGTGTGTTGTGACCAGCACGATTCCGTGTATCCTCTCTTGGGACATGACTGGATGACGCAGATGAGTTGCTTTGTTGTATCACCCTGATTTGCTATGCCACCTCACACCATCTCAAGTCCATCAATCTTGTGCATTAATTCATTAATGTGCATTATGCACTTGATGTATGTTACCATTGTTACCCGTAATGTCTAGAGTGGCGACAGCTACAGTGCAGTTTGAAGTGTTTGATGTGTCTCATATGTGTGTGTGTGTGTGTCCTACATCGTGTCAGGGTGAGTCCATGCCCCATCTCCGCTATCAGCATGGTGTCAAGTGCGTGTGACATGCCATGGTAAAGGCTAGTCCTCCCGGTGCCTCCATAATTGTGACCGTGCTAGAAGATGTCGAGATTTTGGGAGGAAATGTTCGCATTTAGAAGGAAGTTTACTGCACCCAAGTGGCTTGTCGACCTTTGGATTTGGCATTAGCCTTCACGGCTGGATTTTAATACCCCCAGGTGTGAAAGTCAGTGCGTTCTTCATTTTTGCGCCATCCGTGCGCGGCATAGTTTGTAAATCAGTGTGAACTGCGTCGTTGCGTTCAGCAACTCATTGTTTTTTGATGTTTCTTGCATTCTGTGGTTCCATGCAGGATCAGAAAACCTCCCTTTCATATACTCTCAAAGTGAGGTGGGGCAGCGATATGATAAGAATGATAGTCCACTACAATTAGTCCCCTCCCGAGGCAGTGGCGGAAGTTTCCAAGCTTATGAAGGCCTACAGGGAAGACCTTCGCTCTTATGGATGCAGCGAAACCAAATTAAATCATGAACGCAAAATGACCCCCCACAGAATCAGCGCAACAAAAAACAGCATGGAGAAAAATCAAAAAAGTACAAGGCAGAAACGTACCACGCAAAAGCGCACCAAACAAAAACGTACCACACAAAACCGTCACCAACAAAACCGCGCAAAACGAAAACGTACCAAACAAAACCGTACCAGACAAAAACGTGCCAAACAGAAACATACCAAGCAGAAACGTACAACCAAAAACGTACCGCACACAGACCTACCACAAAAAAACGCACCAAGCAAAAACGTACCACACCAAAACGTACCAAACAGATCCATACCACTGCAAAAGCGCACCAAACAGAAAGGTACCAACCAAAAACGTACCACACGAAAACGTACCAAATAGATTTTGCCAAAAACAAGTAAGCAGAACAAAAACATACAACAATGTACTACAACAATCTACAAGGCAGTACAAGGTACTACAACAAGGTACTACAAAACTACAAGGCACATCAAGGTACTAGAACGTGTTACAAGGTGCGACAACGTACTACTACAAGGTACTACAAGCATTCCAAGGTATTACAACATAATACACGGTACTATACATGCTACAACTTACTACAACGGTACTACACGAAGGTACTACAAAGTTCTACATAGTACTACGTACTACAAGGTACTACAACTTACTACTAAGGAACTACAACGTACTATAAGGTACTACAACACTGCTCCAACATCAGCGCGCGCAGCGCTGCCATTGCAAAAAACAATCCCAGCGCAGCTCCAAATCCACGAAATACCACGCCTGCCACACAAAGTCACGATCCAACACTTGTCCCACATCACCTGTCACAGCCCTTCAATTGCCGAAAGCAATCCTAGAACAGATCCAGATGCACCAGATACCACGCCTGTCACACAAAGTCAGCATGCAAACTTCGGCGCGTCCATTTTTTGGCGACAGTCACACGAGACAAGTCCAAGACAAGCCGCAAGCAAATCGAATAGCAAAGCGAGACGGTCCGGGGCCCGTTTGATTCGGGAGGTAACTTTTTGGCATCTCGAGATGCATTTTCCACAGGGAAACAAGATTTCGCGATCTGTCCAATGCCCAAAATCGCATTTCGCACCAGACATCCTCCACTTTTGCAACTTGCAAGAAAAGCAACCGGCCCAAAGTGCTACGCCTGTCACACAAAACAAACATCCAACACTTCGCCAACATCGCCTGTCACAGCCCTGCCATTGCGAAAAGCAATCCCAGAACAGCTCCAGATGCACCGCATACCGCGCCAGACATACAAAGTCACGATCCAACACTTATCCAACCTGTCACAGCCCTGCCATTGCAAAAACAATCCCAAATACTATTGTGAGTTGATGATTGTGAGTTGATTATTGTGTGATTTTATTCTGTTTTCCGCAACACAGAAGTTCCGCACTTCGTACTGAAACTTCCTTTGATAAGACACGAATTAGTTCTTCAAATTTTGTTTGGATCAACAAGAAGGTATTACGAGATGCACTGACTCTGACCTTTGGGAGTGCATTGTTCATCATGTTTCTGAATCGATGAATATCCAGAGCAAAACCTTTTGGTCTCCCCAGAAGACTTTTTGAAAGTTTGGTGGCTTTGCACAGGACGGAACTGGCAAAACGCCTCTTTATTTTGCTGTCCAAAAGACTGGACAGACTGCGGCTTCCATAGTCTCATCTTTGCTCAGCTCGGGGGCTGATGTCAACGCCAGAGAATCATCATCGTTTGGCAAGACGCCTCTCACTCGTGCCAATTGGGAAATGCGGAAATTGTTGGAGCAAGGCACAAAGAGTTGATGCGCTGGTAGAAACCTGCAAAAAGAGAAACCGCGTTTTGCTCAGACACTTTGACAAAAGGTGTTCATAATTTCCACATGACGTTGATTGCTTTGAGAGTGACTTTGCATGGCGTGGAGTCAGTCTATGTTGGAGCCTCTTGCTCATTGTAAGTTGTTTCCATGTCCTTTCCATACCCTTTCCATAAGAGCAAGAAGAAACACATACTCTGGAAATGCATGTTTAGAACAGAGGTGCCATTGGAAGATGTTCGAACATGTCGTAATACTGCAGGTGTGCCTTTGCGATGGCAGTGGGTGTGAAGGTTTACGATCTGCAAATGCCATTACGATGCATTGTATATTTATTTTCTTATGTTTGGATGAAAAAGCAATACGTTAACTTGTAGTTTTTGCCTCTAGTAATGAAGTATGCCATTATTCAATTTGCGTCATTTCATACGTTTTTCATACCATACAGATACATACGATACATATGGTATCATATTGTGTGTTTGTTGTGAGGTTTTATACAATTATATGCAAATGTAACAAATGTATGATGTAGATAAACAAATTGTTGTACATTAGGTAACGTAGCGATTGATTCTGAATGGCAACACCATGAGGTACCATTGGGATTGGCTGAAAACCACTGATTGAAAATTGAAGCAACAATTACCAACCTTGAGCTCAATCACAGCAACCATGATCAGCTTGATTCGTGCATTTCTGCAACGTTCCCTGGTCTACCAGGTCTTTGGTTTGCCAAGTCATCCCGAGGGCCTTTACCACCGCGCAATGTCAGGGGCAAAATTTCGCAGCTGGAGTCCGATGATTCAGTCTGTGACCCAACTGAAATCTCCACAAGTAAGCAATAGCTTTTCTTGGTTGTTTTTGTTTCAGGAGCACTTGAAATTTGTTGAATGTGCAATCATGTTCAATCGATGGGCTTGTGGAATCTTTTGATTCTTTTGAGGATGAACAATTTTTTTCCAAAGAGCAGCAGTTTGACACTTCCATGTTGCACTCTGTGCTTCCTGTGCTTGGTTTGCAGTAGATGGCTCAGAGGTAGTTTATCGTGCGTTTCGTGAATCTGTGTTGCCCGATTCGTAGATTTGATGTTTGATCCACTGGCATGACCGCCTTTGTTTGGCTGCTGCTCGCAGCTTGTGGAAGTCCATTTTCGGCATATCGTCCAGACAGCAGCCTTCAAGACCCATTGCAGGCCCTTCACCGTCCACCCGTGTTAGTTTTCCTCCCTTTAGCATTTCTTAGTTTCGTTTGTGATTTTCGGTTCTGCCTCTCGCAAGGCGGAAGCAACAACCAGTGCAACTCGGCATTGTAGAAAAAAGAAGAAAATTTCGGTTGAAATATGTTGACATCATTCATACATATGTATATCGATCAAATTCGTGCGGCCGTTCCTCGGTGTCATGACTTGAAGGAAAGGATGCCGAAAATCGGAGCAACAGTTCAAAACAGCGATTAGGCCTCACTTTTGTGAAAGGATGCAGTTTTTGAATGTTTATTCTGTTTCAGATGTCCAGGATCAAAATTTCAAAAGGTTTGCAAGTCGTTTTTTGTACCTGATGGAAAGCATTTTATCCAGCGGAATTGATTTTTTTGATGACCTGTCATGACCTGTCAGTTTCAAGACTTTTTGCACAGATCACGACCTGTGACCATCATGACAATGAACATGTTCTGCCCAACCACCAACAGAAATCATCAGACATGACACCGCAAATGCCACGCCTGAACTCTTTCCAAGGCAATTCAGGGGGCCCTTGAGGAGCGACTGTATGACTTCTATAAGTTGTGTCGAAGCCAAAATTGAAAGTTCTCGAATTCTTATATAGCTGTTCAAATTCCGTGGGCACGTTACCCGTTCAACTTTCTGAGTCCAAACTGTCAAGTTGATGCCGCCAAAGGCGTTTGTATGCATGAAGGGTTCTCTTTTCTTCCTGGGGGTCTGGTGGTGAAGGTGTGTTCGTGCGGTGTTGCGCTTTGGGACGTAACATGACGTAACCATCCGCGAGTCGACCGTTCGGAGTCCTATGGCCGTACCAGCAGCGGGTTTCCCAAAAGCTTGGAGAATTCTTTCTGAAGGTTTTTGTGCCGTGCCTTGCAGAAGTATGATTCTTGAGCTTCATCGAAATTTGTCCATGTGCGATTCGCAAGGTCTAGGAAGTGCACGTCGCATTTTTTCTGGCAGGGGCAGCGCCTTGGAGGAGTCTATGTGCATTTTGCATGGCAGGCGCAGCGCTTTGGGCGTTCCTGGCTTGTCATTTTGCAGGCTCTGCACTGTGCGTGCATGTAGGGTTGCAAGAACCGTCGACAAGCGCACGGTATTTGCATCGGTTGCTTTTCAGCGCACTGTCATTGGGGGAGGGATCTGAGAGCTGCGCAAACTGAGGTTTCAGGCGTGTCAAATGTTCACGTCGTGTGGCGCGTACTTTGACCCCTAGTGTAGCGTGTTGTTTTAGAGTTGTGGCGGTCATTGCGTTTTTGGCGGTGGCATGTGGTGGTGTTTGGTATTGTTTTTGAAGGTGTTGGGTCTGTGTTATTTGGTGTTGTGGTGGTGGTGATGTGCTGGCGCTTGTTTCGCTAGTGTTTTGATGGTGTTTTCACCAGTGGTTTGGAAGTTTTTTTTTGATGGTTGTAGTTGTAGTGTTTTTTTTGTTGTGGTGGTGGTGGTGGTGGTGGTGGTGGTGGTG
>VSDK01007030.1:3230-23042 GCA_009767595.1 Symbiodinium kawagutii | reverse complement strand
GCCAGGGCAAAGATGGGCAGCTGGGCCATGGCGACATGAAGGAAGCCGCCCTGGGACCATGGCGGGCCATGCATGGTGGTGGTGGTGGTGGTGGTGGTGGTGGTGGTGGTGGTGGTGGTGGTGGTACGTTTTTGTTTTTTTTTTGATGGTGTTGGGATTGTGTTTTTGGTGATGTTGTGGTCCTGGTGTTTTTGTGTTGTTTTCTTTGATGTTTCGGTAATGTTTGGGTAGTGGTGCTGTGACGGTGGCATTTTTGGATATTTTTTGGAGGCAGTGTTTTTTGATGGTGTTGCGCTGCTGTTGATGGTGGGGCGTGTCGCACAGGAGAGAGAGTGTCGTACAACAGTGCTCCTACAAGAGCGTCATATCAAGAGTGTCTCACGGCCTTACAATTTTGTACAATTTTGACTTTGTGTGGCCGGCGTGGTACTTTGAGTGCCTCCTGTTGTCGTGTTGTTTTTGGGGTTTTGGTGGTAGTGGTGTTTTTGGTGGTGTTGTGGCGTTGGTGTTATTTGTGGCGTTGTGGTATGTGCTGTTTTTTCTGGCGGTCGCGTTTTTGTGGCGGCGACTGGTGGTGGTTTTATTGGTGTTGCGCGGTGCTGGTGTTTCTTGTGATTGTGGTTTGGTGGTGGTCTTTTTGGTGGACAGTTCCTGCATGTAAAACAATTGTCGCGTAAGCTGGCGTTGTGGCCGCGCACCCCAAACCTTGGGCACAAGCCCCGCGCAAGCCCTTACTTAGTCCTCGCGCAAGTAAAACCTACCAGGAGCGGTCCAAGAGAGTGCCTTCAAAGAGGGTTTGCAAGAGTGTTTTACAGTACAAGAATGTTCCCTGAAGAGTGTCATACCAAGAGTGTCTTGCAAGGGTGTTTTACCAACCACAGATGTCTTTCAATAGTGTCCCACGAGCGTGTCATGCCATGTCATGCCAAGAGTGTCATACCAAGAGTCCCGCAAGAGTGTCTCACAAGGGGGTCTTACAGAGTGTCCCATGGGAGTGTGCCACAACAAGAGTCTCTTACAAGGGCGTTCCCACAAGAGTGTCATACGGAGAGTGTGAGACGAAGAGTGTCCCACGACTGTCGGACCAGGGTTTGAGCATTCGGGTTCGTGTACTGCATCTTGTTTGTCAAAATGTCAATCCGACCAATGATGTTTGAAGGATCCTGAACGTACACAAAACAATCACGAACATACACTGTGATGTACAAGTTTCGTGTGTTGTCCAGGATGCTCGCGTGACTCACGCGCTTGGGCATCACGATGTGTCGGACAAGTGCACGCCGAAAACTGAAGAGGAGGTTCCTGAACTGTTCATTGGTTTGTTTAGGTTACCCGTGCAACGAAATTTCTTGGCAAAAATTGGTCGTGTCGCCTTTTCTTGATTTTTCTCCAGTGTTTCGGAGGCCATCAACTTCCTCGCGCGCTTGTGGGACACCAAAGTCGACAGTAAGAAGCTCAACAAGTGTCTTGTCGAGTCCAAAGAGCCTCAAGGGTCCAGAAGGACGCATTTTGCACCACTTGCCACAGGTTTTTCTGTGACCTGCAAAGCAGGCAGAATTGTGATCCTAGCCATCAAAAAGGCACAAATCGGACTCAAGGTCTCAGATTTGAATTCCGGCATTTGCGCTCTTCCACATTTGCAGCAGCTCTTTCTGGATGAGTCCAAGATAAGTGGATCCTTGAAAGAAGTGGCCAAGTATGGGACCAATCTTTCTCGGCTCTCCTTGCGATGGTGCAAACTTGAAGGCGATTTGCATGACCTTCGAGACTTCAAACGACTCAAAGCCTTGAAATTGTCTGGACCCAGCATTCATGGATCTTTAAAAGATCTGAAGCAAAAACTGGAGTTCCTAGACTTGAGATCCACCTCTGTGACAGGAAATGTGTCTCAAATGCAGGCTGAAGTAAGGTCTTCGCTGAAAGGTTTGTGGTTGCAGAATACCTCAGTGACGGGAGATGTCATGGAGATTTTGAACAGCAGCGAGAATTTGATGTATTTACATCTGTCGAGGACCCAGGTGAGCGGAACAGTTGGCAACCCAGGATCCAATGAAGGGCAGAAGCTGAAGGAGTTGGTCCTGTCGAACTCGAAGGTGAAATTCCAAATGAAAGCCATTCCGAAAAAGGCTCCTTTTCCCGATCTCTCCACCTTAGATGTCACCGGGTGTAATCTCTCCATGGATGTGTGGGAGTTCTTGTTTCCCTTTGCAGAACTGACTTACACTTTATCACAGGTGAGAGCGGCAAATTGCAGCCTTAGTGGTGATTTGCAAGGCATTTATGCAACCAGCCACAAGCCAATGAGGTGGCAACTCACCCTTCTTGACCTTTCGTACAACAACATCACAAGCCTTTCCGGCACAGCGCGTGCTTGCTGGCTTGATGCCAGTAACAACCCTCATCTCACGACCATCGACTATCCTTCCTACTTCGAGGAGCCGACTCTCCTGGACCTGCGAAACACAAGCTACAATGCGAGCGGGAAGGTGGGCCGGGGGCTACGGTGGGATGCGACTAATGCAATGCCAGGGTCGATAGTAAACATTTGGGCTTTGTTGTTTTTGCATTATTTTTCTGCGCCGTTGGGGTCTTCTAGTCTTTGAATTTCCTTTTCTTTGCAACATGGTTGCAATAATATGCTTGAAGTTAGCATGTTTTTGAATGTTCTGATGCTACGTCAACTTGTGCCCAGGAGAAAATTTGGAAAATTCTCGAACCGGAGGATGTCGCAAAGAAAACTTTGAGATGCAAAGGAGTAAAGGTGCAGAAGGCCAGTGAGAACGGCATTTCCAGAGGACGTGTCCTAGTCACACCCAGCAGTTTTGCAGCAGAAAAGCTATGCAATTGCACAGTGTGGGACTTGGAAGCCTTGCCCCAGGGTTGCTGTGGATGCAAGGATGGGACAATGTCGCTTACTGGCAACCTGAGCCAGAAAGTGTGCTGGTCTTGCTTTGGTCCAGGGTGTGACTCGAAGGCTTGCTTTGAAGCATCCAAACAATGTGCAGAAGGATATGCAGGCCCACTCTGTGCTAGCTGCCAGGAGCAGAACTATCGTTCCAATGGTTTTGCTCGCTGCAAAAAATGCACACAAGTGGAGCATGAGGTTCGCATTCCCATGATAGCCTCGGTGATGTTGCTGATCTTCTTCTTCGTGACCGGCTCTTTGTGGTTCTGGGTTTGGCGCGATCCAACCACGAACTCATCAACTGAGCAGGGCCAACGTGTCCAGGAGCTGTTGGAACAACTTTTACTTCTCCTGACGTACGCGCAGATCTTCCGTGAAATCCTGTCGTCACAACATAGAGCCTCGTCCAACCCGAACAAAGTTGAAGTCAATGATGATGATGGACCACTTCAACTCTGTCTGAAAGGCCTCATCTCGCTTGATGTTGCTTCAGTGTTCGACCTGTTTTCTGTTCAATGCATGCTTGGATTTGAGCATGGTCGAAACCTAGAAGTGGTTGTCGCAGCTAGCTTTTTGCCAGCACTTGTGATCATCGCTTTGATGCTAGCCCTTTGCAGATGGCAAAGCCCATTCTATGGACTCAAGTATGCCATCGTTGTGGCATCCTTGGGATATCAAATGACTGTACAGCAGATCTGGACAAACCTTTTCTGGTGTGAAACCAAGAGTGCTCGTGGTTGGGACTTGGGAAGCGACGCATTTTTGACGTCACGGCCTTTCATTCAGTGTCAAGAGGCTATCCACACAGATCCTATTAGATACGTATTGCTTGCTGCTCTTTTTGTGAATGGGGCTGTGATCCCAGGAGGTCTTTGCATTCTGGGAATCTACATCACTCGCCGGATTCGACACCTTCAATCTCTCTCAGCCTCCATAATCCCTGTGATCCAATGTGACTCCAACGAGGAACTTGTGACTTTGCAGTTCGCAACCATCCAGGTGGCAGCAGAGAAACTGCCCTTGAGCAAGGAGGACTTGCAAAAACATCGAAGCTTTCCAAGCCGAGTTGTTTGGATCTTTGCATCCGCATATGTGGCTTGCATTGGGAAATCCATTGAGAGCGAAAGTGTGGAGGCCACAATGGGGGCCGGGCTGGCCAGGATGGGACGGTCAGATTCCCGATATTTCCCGATCCTTCCAGATGCTTCCTGGTTTCTTTGCCGGGGGTGAGAGGGTAGAATCTAAAAGTGTCTAAAGTCGCAGATATTGGCAGTTGAATTGTATTCAATTAGCAGTCGCTTACGCTTTAGCATACCTGCAGGTCGTTGAAGCCCATTTCAGCCCGAAGATCTGCGAGCATGACAGCCAACGGAAGGAAAAGTCTATAGACATCTTGAAGTTGAAGCTGAGAAAAAGTGGCAAGTTCAAGGTTGGGCAAATGGATGGAATGGATGGAAATGGGACAGAGAAGCAAGGTGGAACAGAGAAACCACATCACGCATCCATTGATGCTTTTTGGACTACTAGATACATAGTCAATGTTTTTGGGATCTTTTGGCGTTTTCTTTGTGCGTAGCCCCTGTCTCGTCAGAAATCTTGAATCTGAAGTCGTGATCTGAAGTGTTTGCCGCCTCAATCCCTTGGGAATTGCTGAAGCTGTCTTTGTATAGAGACTGAAATGGTATGAAACGGTTGCAGTTCCATGTTGCACGTAGTAGCGTCATGCAGAGCTTTGAATGTTTTACATGTCAGGAGCTCAGCGAGAAATCCAAAGCGAGGGCCTTGCGAGACGCGCAAGCAGAAGCACAAAGACTTAGTCACATGGCAGAATCAGTGAGACATTTCAGTGGTAGATGGCAGTGGCATGAGACAGAGACATAGATAAGAGACGAGGACACATAGTATTTGCATAATTTGCACGCATGCAATCACCTATGTTGTACGCATAAGATGCATGTATATATATATATAACGACGCATAGAGTGTACCCAAACATTGTATATTTGTATGGCACTGTGGACCTTATAACTATGTTTACGCGACATAGCGCATAAGCTGCTTGCATCAGATGTCTTGTTCATGTATTGGATGTGGAACATCCATGCTTATTCTTTTCAGAAATCTGACAGAAGAGTTTGCGGCCAGAGGCCAGCCTCAAACCTTTGCAGTTTTAAAAATTTGATCTTGTAGTTTTAATTTCCAAAAGAACCACTGTTTTTACATGACAGCTTTTTTCACACATGCGGCGTTGCCTTGAGATCCAAGCTGAAAATTGAGGAGAACAAACAAACGATAGTCTTGTTGTATTGCAATCTCAAGAGGCAAAATAATCTGCAGAAAGCTCAAGTATCCACGGTCCCTCGAGTCCTCCATTTCGTACACAACATGAAGATTTTGCACTTACATGTTATCGCAACGACTTTTGTATGCTGATGATGTTGGTGCTGACGATGAACTGCGATGGGAATGACAACGATGATGGTCACTAGAGTTCATGCCAATAGGTGCCTCATTTGGTGCCTATTGAAACGATTGCCTTGCCGCGGTAAGGCAAGATGCTGCTATACCGAGCGATTGCCAAACACATGACCCAAGGGCAAGGCAAAGGAGCGCTGTGGATCGGCGCACGATGTTCTTTTGAACGATTTGCAGACAAGGAGGGGCTGCAAGGGTCGCTGCAGCGATTGAGTCAGTATTGGCATTCATTGCCAAAGGTGTTGGCAGTCAGGGTGATTCCGACTTATGTCTCTCTTGAATTCTTTCGACACATAGAATGACGCATCAAATCATATAGTCCTTTGTCGTATGTGATTTCTTTATTCCAGTATCATGCAGTAGATTCTCGAATATTGTACAACTAGACTTACAGTACTGCTAGGTATTCACTTTTAGAAATGATAATCGGCGTTGGTTTGTCACTTGATTTCTCGCTTTTGCTCTGCTCATTTTACATGAATTCTTGCAGGATCCTCTTGCATGCGAGGGATTTTGGAAGCTTTTCTTGCTCGCAGTGACCAAGATGTGTCTTGGAGCACAAGGTGCTATCCAAACTGCGTGGATTGCTGCAGCAATGGGAGCGACAAGTTTCGGCATTCATATCACGAGGCCTTTTGGCAGCCAATCTCGCAACAACTTAGCCACTGTGTGTTTCGGGGCCTTGTCTTGCAGCGCCCTTGCCGCAGCACCTCTTTGCCGCATCGTTGGCGAAATCAATGTGACCATCATCCCCCCAGCAGTTTTCGAAGTCTGTGTACTTCTGCCAGCCGCCTTTGTGTTCCTTTTCTTCCTCCATTTGCAAGTGATGCCTGGCGACGTTTTGTTGCAGGCAAATAGGCTTCAAGCTGATCTCAAAAGAAGTCTTGGAGTCAATGAGGAAGGACATCTAGACAAGATGGGCAAGAATGACGATGAAAAAGACCAGGACGAGATACATGAGGAGAAGGAGTCTGAGGACTTTGAAAAGTCTGAGGCCGCGAAGAAACCACCAGAATCCACAGAGTCTTGTGTGCTGCCGCTGAAGCCTAGCGTGTTGCAGCTGCAAACTCCAGAATACCAAGCATTCAATGCCAAGAATGCCAAATTCATAGAGCAGTACCGTGGCCTGGCTAGGGCGTGGCTCCACCATAGAAGGCGATCATCGCTCTGAGACGATGAAGTCACTGTTTCGATGACATTGCAATGACTATGTATGAATCGCCTTCCACCCTTTTGGTGCAAAAAGTCTTTGCTCTGTTCTTTTGTCATGCTCATGTTGATTGCATAATCGCTTTTTCATCAGCCTTTCACAGTTGCTGGAGCTGCGTGTACTGGTCATGGATGCAGGAACTCACTTGAGCCATCTCGTTCGATCGTGTGGCTCAGCATGAAGCAGGCAATGGAACAGGACTTGATAAATTATGATAAATTAGACGCTAAGTCCAAGCATTGGCCAGATTAAACAAAGGTGCCCGACCTTAGGCAGTAATGCATTCCACTCTGATATCAGAACAAGCATGGGCTTGGGCTTGGGTCAATGACCCCTGGTAAACTGTCTCCCTCGCATACCCGTCGCCAGCCACAATGATGCTGGGGGGTCTCGGGATCTCCAACTTCACAGAGCGCGGCCACAAGCTGAGGGTTGAGATGTCATGAAGGCATCGTCGTCATGAAGGCATCGTGGACATTCGTGGACTAGCATGTCATGTATATATGTGCGAATCGATTCCCAAGATCAAGAAGTCTGCCCATTCGACCCAGCTATTTCAGTCTCAATCAAGTACCAAGTTCAAGATTTGTTCCACAGCTCTTGCCATAGTTCTTTCATACTTAATTATTCCTTCCCTAGTTCTTATTATGAGCGGTAAATGACGTACAAGATAGAAGTTAAGCATCTTTTGGATCATTACAGTATTGAGATGTATTGAGTATTGACCAACCGTTCTGCGACCTTTGGCACCCATGTGAATGAAACATCATGAAACTAATTAGGGTTGTGACATACCACAACCATCCATGATCATCCAAGATATGTTGTGGCATGGGCTACCGATTTTGCCACGGTTTCAATTTGCTCACATACTTTCTGCATGAAACTGTGCATCATGACAAATCATGCTAAAGGGATTGTACGTAATGAATCCCTCAGAAGATGGGCAGGCAAGTGCCTCATCTCGTGCAGAAGGGGAAAAGATTATATTTGCGCAATGATTTTCTTACAAATGCAAACCATAGACTCTTGGAGCTTATTCAGGGTTCGGCTTAATCTCCAAGATGACCGTCCTTTCCACTTGTAACACCTCCACAATCTTGGAGAAAACCATCGAATTTAGGTCTCCCTTGGTGAGCCACAGCAAGCAGGTCCTCAGCCCAGTGATTAGAACAGATTGAGCTGAGTGGTTTGAATTTGAGTTCGAAGAAATGAAAATGTCCAGCTAGTTTTGAACATTTTGATTCACTGCCTGCCCGGGAATCCGTGCTCTCTATGCCAGTGTGGCTCAAGTTACGTGTGGATTGCGTTGTTTGAGTGCGGGGCCTCAAAGGCCCCGATTGATCCTTAGTTCATGGTTCCATGGCTGCTCTTTGTGGCTGCTGTAGCCGAAGTGCTCAGGGTCACTGCAGTCCGGAGTGAGGTGGAAGAACTTGACACCTTGGAAGGGCCAAAGAAGACCTCAGGGGACCTGCCCAGAGAACTGTCAAGATTGACAGAAAATCTGTCAGAGGGATGCCAAATACAAATGAGTATCCTCTTCAAGGACCTGTTGCAAAAGTGTCACGAAGCCCATGCTCCCATGTGCCAAGATGATCTCATCGACATGATGGTTAAAGACGAATATGGGGGCTACGGCACCAGGGACTTTCTCAGAAACGACTATGAGTGGTTCAAGAAGTTGGCAGCAACCGAACAGGACGGAATGCTGTGGGCAGGTTTCTGGCCTGGCGGAGAGCCACAGCGCACTTCGAAGGATGCGCTCATGGACTTCGCCAAGCTGATGGACAAACAGGTCGTCCATCCCAACTCGAAGCTTGGAAGAATCATCGTTGGCGCTGGGGACCTCGCGAAGTGCGGTCAGAGAGCTTCCGACTATGTGACTGGCTTCTGGACCCATGCTAGCCAGGCCTTCGTGGCGCAAATGCTTCGGGAGAACCAGAGGTCTGTCTTGATGCTTGTCAACAAGGATCTAAACCCTTTTGCCGAACGCAGCTTCCAGAAGTCGATTCTTGGGGATTTCGAGTTGCCAAACTTGGGGATGATAGTCGTCCGCACTATTGTTTATGGCAGCAATGGTCGGAAATCAGATCCATGGCTACCGCAATTGGTGGTCGTGGACTTGAAAGGAACATGCAAAGATTTAGAGAATGAGATTCGCCATGCTTTGCAGCGTGATCTTAGCCTAGCCGGCAACAAGGACGCCTTTAGAAACGCTGAGTATGCGGCTTCCTTGTCGTGGTTGAAGCACAAGCCCGTGATTTGCAAGAATTGTGTCTCACCGTGCAAGTTGGACCAAAAGTTGGCAACGGAGTTGAAGAAGGATGTGGGCTCCGCAGAGAAGAGCTTCCAGGAAAAGGTGCAAAAGTTCGGGAGCTTCCAGAATATGATTCAGAAGGAGAAGGCTAAGGAGTCAGCAGATCGGCGTGCAAAGGATAAGCAAAGATCGAAGAGCAAGAGCGGGAAGGGTAAGGTGCAATGGAAAAAGATGGACTTGTCGTGGTCGTGACAGTAGCATGGCTCGACACTCCAAGATCCCCCTGGCCTGCCTAGAAAAAGTGTTGCATCAGATGATTTCAGGGTTCAGGGTTGAAATAAGGGCATCCAAAGCTTTGATAGTGGTGTTTTTTACGGAGTTGATTTCATGCCACAGAAGTCAATGTTTGCAAAGCTCACAAAACGCAGCAGTTCAGCTGACAGGTCTCCTTGTTCATCCTTTTTCCTTTGCTGGCTGCCGAGACGTCGCTGAACCCACAGCAATCTTCAGTCTATATATTCGGATTTCTACGAGGATCGGGCGCGGTTCCGGGGTCGTTACTGGTAGTCGATTGGGAAAAGTTGGAGAGTAATTTCACAGGAGGATACTGTTGCAAAAGATGTAAAGGTCAGCGGCAAGCAAAGGCTAATCGACATCTTCGAAAACTTGAAGAGCATTAGCCTTTTGCTTATCCGGCATGATTCATCGGCATGATACGCCATAAGCAGCACAAACATAAGCATAAGCGTTCTTGAGCAATGGGTGCCCGATAAGCTGCACATTCCCCACAGGGGCCAGAAATGCATGTTTGTTGTTTGGGGATTGGATCATCTCATCTGAACCAAGGTGATCAGTAAGGTGTAGGTTGGCGCGGTGGTTGTGGGTTTCCATTTCCGGTTTCCATTTCCGCAATTTTATTCTTGCTGCCCTCCTGACTCCGTCAAGAAACCTGCATGAAGCATTGATAACCTGGTCAAGTTCAATCTTATTTTCTCATCTCGAGACGCAAAAGAAAAACGGATACTGAAACAACATCAATGACATCTTCATGTATCCAATCGCTACAATCGCAGTTCATGTCACTTGATCATCCTGTTGTTGTCACCCCACTCGATCAGTTTTCAGTGAGCGGTTGGAAAATATATGAAGACATCGTGGCATCGTCAAAATGCTTTGCGCAGGTGAAAGCCCATGTTGTGCTATTTTGATTCATGTTATTTTTCAGATGTGAGTGTGTATGTGCATATGTGTTTTTCTTACGCATAGTATCATTATTTCTTTGTCACTTGTTGAATTGAAAAAACATGATGAAGTGAACCATCTCACACTTAAGCGTTGAGAGCAGTCTAGTAACTTCACACGAATTCCCACCATGCTCATATTATCCCCTGCTCTTTGCGCACATTGGTTTTGCAATTTCGGGATGACAAATCATGGTGTGAACAGACGTTTGTTCAACATGCGCTTGCAGGAAGCAAACAGTGTTCATCCGTGGGGCTTGCTTCTGCGACTGCCAGAGTCACGCCTTTCACCCATTTAGCAAGAACTCCAGTCCCTTGGAGAAAATAGGGGTTTATGGCAATAAACATGATATTGACCCTATGGTGAATGAAGCAGGACACACTGCCAGCATAGCCCTATTGAAATGTTGCTGCGCCAATGTTGGATAATTGTTCTTGCCCAAGAGATACACGCGCTTCCTAGATCAATCAATGCATGCATCCAATTATTTGATTAACACCCATCCCATGAATTTTGGTCAAGTCATTTGGCCTTTCATTATGCATTTATTTCGGGGATGTGGATGATCCACCGATATCAATCACAAACAGGGCTGCTGGAAAGGAACCCAGTACTGCTCTGTGACACTGTGAACATGTGGTTTTTGATGCTGGATTTGATTTCACCATGTTGCTATTCCAGAAGGATTATAACAACTTGGGGCTGAAAGTCAGCAGGATCTTTCAACCGAATGCTTTGTAACCAGCCGTTGCCGTTGGATTGTTGCTATTTCTGTGGTTTGCCACCAATGAAGCATTGCAGTTTATGCTTTCTCAAAAGTGAGGAGAATCCAATTTATGACTTCAGAGCTGCCAAACAATTTCGATTGAATACCGTGGGTGATTCCGCTTGGTAAAACGAATTCTCAGTACCAGGGAGAAGCTACAATTGCTGTGGGATCATCGAATTGCCGTGAGGACTACTTCCAGCAGATGCTTTTTGGAATTGGCCAACAAATTGTTGAAGATGTTTATTACCCAGACGGAGCCCTTTCAGATTCAGCCAATCAGGCAGCATCGGGGACAAAGTGCGGCATCACTTTTAATTTTACGCCGTTTTGGTTGTCACTCTTTTGGCGATGAAGCGGTGCTTTTTTTCGTGTGTGTGTGTGTGTGAGTGTGCGGTGGGGGGAGACAGTGAAAAAGGGTGCAGCTGCTTTGCTTTCAAAACAAGATCAGATCAAAAGCCATAATCCATCTAAATCCATCTAAATTCAACATGACATTGCCACGATACATGAGTCGACACATGTCAAGGGGATTTTCTGTTGAAGTCACCACGATGCTTTTATGGCGTGGAACCACGAGTCCAGTTCTTTACTTTGTGGCGAGTTCGTATAAAGATCCATTTGTTATAATTTGTTGACACTGCGCCAGTGCCAGGTGCAATGCAAAGCAAGGAAAGCACATGGTTTGTTAGTTTTGGACATCACATCACGGCATCTTGAAACCGACTTCTGTTTCAGATTCTGTATACTTGGGTGCTCGGTCAACTGCTTTTTGTCCAGGAAAGTTCTTTTGTGGTTTGTGTTCTATGGTTTTGCAATTGTGGTGTCAGCGAGGTGAGGATGATCTTACTACTACTAGCGTTAAGTCGTATCAGCTTGCAGAAGTCGTATCGATAGGCCGTGCGTGCTGGTAAGAATTCAATTTTAGATATCTTGTCACTGCTGAATATTCTTGGAATACTCTTTTTTTGGCGGTGCACTACACGAGCGATACTTTTCTTGGTCACCGTGCTTGCTGCTTAATGATTGGTGCTATTGTTCTTGCTGCTGCTGCTGCTGCTGCTCTCATGAAGTGGCTATATTAAAAACGAGTCTCGGTCGCCCTGTTTGGCGCTCACGGGTTGGATGTGCTCGATAGTGAAGCAACCAAAACAAAGACTTGTTCATTGTCCTCGCTTTGTAGGGCACAAATCTAGGAGATTCCTTGGCCCAAATACATTGAAGAAGTTGAGGCTGTACCAATGGGATTTCCATCCCTGCAATGGGAACACGATGGAGTTCTCACGCAGCTTTGCCAGTAGGATTCAATGACGTTTATCTATGCTTGAGGTAAGAAAGTGAGGCTGTACCATTGAGTTTCCATTTGGTCGGGAAAAAACATGATGCAGACTTATTACGGCTGTGCCAGTATAGGATTTGCAGCCGCAAATCGTTTTGCATTGGATCAAAATCATCAAAAATCATCGCTGTGCGCAGTGCTTCGGCTATTTTCAGCCACGTTGCTATATATACATGAATCAGGCCGTGCCATTAGGTTTTCCTACAACTGATGTGACTTTCTCCCACCTGATGTGACTTTTGTAAATGAGGCCGTGCCATGGGGATGATGAGCCTTTTCCCGCCTGATGTGACTTAAGTACGGTGGTTGTAACAGAAATTCCCATCCTGAGTTTGGACTTTAAGTGTCGATTGGTTGGGTATAAGCCTGATGCAATGATGTGGGTCCAAGCCCCGAACACTTGCGATTTTTCAGGAATGTAAGTAAAACCTATATTAGTAGATAATTAAATTTGAGAAATTGCAGAGCTTTCACTGTCGGTCCGCCTGGCTATATTAGGTAGATGAATGTTGATGATACGATGGGATGAGGCACACTTGAAGAACTTTGTCTCCTGAATGGACTCTTTATGAAAAACCAGGACGCTGTATTTCATACGAATGGGTACTTCAAGACTCTGGGTTTTCCGACTGGCAGAGGAAGTTTAGGCAGTAAACTCCGTGAGGAAATCATAATGAACACCCAATGATGAAGCTGTTGATGTTGGATCAATATAGTTTGATCGACAAAGTATACCTGTTTGCGCCTCTGACGCCCATGGTGAAGTCTCTCCCATGTTCTCTGAAAAGCTTGGAACTTTAAAATTCTGCGATGTTGCAATTGCGTTTCAAGAAATTCAATCAATTCCTTCCAATTCCTAAATGACTCATGCGATCTCATGAGGCAACAACAAAAGGACGCGGAGGGTGGTTTTGTCTCAGACTTCACACTTGAGTATGTTGTGACGTCAGAATGTATTGCAAATCGCGTTAGCTGCGCGGCTAAAGTATGTAATTGCTCAGTTTTTGTTTACCTCATTGATAGATGCACTTCCTGCCGAGGCTTTTGAATTAATGGAAGAGTGGTTGCAAATATTAGATACACGGTGTGCATATATATAGATAAATATGCAATCACACGTGCATATAAACACTTCCAATCGTTCAATGCGTCAAAACTCATGGTTGGTTACCTTAGGCCCGACCCAGGTTCAGATGAACTCTGAGCACTTGCAGCCTTTTGGTCATGTCCAATGATGAACCTTGAATATCCTTGACTCAATTTAGATCCTGAGTAGGCACCAGTTTCAGTTTCATGTGTTTCCTCAGTTTTCCTACCTTTTAGGCTCCATGGTCAGGCTTTGGCAAAAGCTTTGAAGGAAGCGCCTCCATCAAACACATCAACTTGTCGAACAACGAGATTGGCTCTGATGGAGTGAAGGCCTGGAAGCTGGCATCAAAGTCGGCAGACTACTGTACTGCGAGAAGAGATGTTGCTGCGGATGTCATGTTTCGAGATGTTCTTGGCGCAAGAGTAGGGGATCACCGATTTTCTCCATTTCACACAGATTATGGTGTGCCAGCAACATCTTGTTACGGTTTGTTCCATGATCTTGCCAGGTTTTTGGAAGAGCATTGACAAGAACCGCTTCGGTCACAGACATGGACTTGCACAGCAATAACATTGGCATGACATGCAGAGGTCCGATTCCAGCGCCTCACTTGCTACCTCAATTGATACCCGGGCTGGTCAATTTTTCTTGTGTAAGAGCTTAAACATCAACCTTTTATTGCAATATACTCGGAGATCTGTTGAATGTTTTACAAAGGTAGCCGCATTTTCTGTAAGCATGGACAAGTTAGCCAGGTCTTAATTTCCATTAATAATTTAACTCCCATAAATAAATAAATCTTAAAAGGACATATATAAGAGGAATTTAAAAGAATATGTATATCAAATGTATATATATATAGTTTACAAATTTTAGAAATTAATAAGAATCGAAAACAAAAAAAAACAATATATTATGACCCATAAAAACCTTGGGGGAAGGGAGGGGGGTTTGGCGGGGCCTGGCACCTGTATGTGTGTATATATATATATAGAGAGAGAGAGATACATACATACATACATACATACATACATACATACATACATACATACATACATACATACATACATACATACATACATACATACATACATGTATACAAGAAAACTGTTTGTGAATTGATTTAGCCCTGACCAAAGTTTCTTTGAAAAAGTTTTGGAGGTAAGACTCAAGACGACATAAACAGGACAATTGAATCTGAGAAAATCTTTAGCTTTGTTTTTTACAATTTTCCTTACAGAGCTCTCGTTTCTACAGAGGAGTTTAGTATCTTGATACATCTTGAGTAAACATTTGACTACTTGGTAATGGCTTGGTAATGACTTCTTTATCTTTTTCAGTGCGGCAAGTGGCCGTGTAGGGCTGGTCACAGGTCATCTGGAGATGGGCTGTGGGACAAGTCTAAATGCATGCAGAAGCTTGGCAGCACAGCGGTCGGGAGACATAGGGAGACATAGGGAGACCTCCGAAGCAAGGCGATACCATTGGCGATGCAAAAGGTTCAAGGTCGCAGCAAGTTGAGAAGTCTACGAAACTTGGGAGGGGACATGCCGTGACCATGGCCTTGCTCAGGCCAATTTGATTCAGGACGAGAGGTGCAGATGGGTTTCCTTTCCAAGAGACTGATGAGACTGTGACGTGTTCCAACTTGCCACAGTTTGTGAATAGCTTTTGGGAGTCGCCAGTCACTGCTAGTCGCTCAATTTCCCAACAGGCAAATGTTTTGCATGGAGATGTAGCCTAAAATCATCTAAAACCTTTATATATTTCTTGGTGCACCCCTACTGCCATGGGCCACATGCCAACACTCGATTTGCTCCCTGCAAGTATTTTGTCCGACTACACCAGAAGCATGATATTGCAGCTCCAGGGGTCAGCTTTATTCGGGTTCGTGGGCTTTGATTCCCGTGGGTTTCCTCGAAGCTACAGAGAAGCCCGTTGACCTATCAACGATATATGATGACCCATCAATGGTCAACCTTCCATGAATTGCCCTTGAGATCCCTTGAGTTTTCAGAAAAATGTGCCGAGTGGAGGCAATAGAACGGCGGGAGGCTGCAGCCAAGGCCCGGCCAGCGTATCAAGGAATTCTTCAATGCAAAATGAAGGGAAGATGAACAGATTCCCAAAAGCGAGCTGAGACCAAGATCAACATTGCTTTATGTTGCGTGTCTGCGTGCTTTCGAACACATGACGGGCAGTTTTTGAGAGCAATCAATCCAACAGGACATAACGCAGGGTGGTTTATTTGAAACGGAGGGGGCTTCTTGCTTGCCCTAGGGATTTTCTTCGCCTTCAGGCCAATTAGTGTTCCTTTCATTTTTACTTGTCGGGCAAGTTTTTTTCTTGTTTGCCTCCCTCCTCAATTGAACCCTGCTACTCATTTTTACTTTCCTATCTTTCCTGAATGGTTGTCTTTCCGTAATTAGGTCCTTGGAACCTTCAATTTCATTCTTGGGATTTTGGACTGTTTCCTTTCATATTTGATCTGGGCCATATTTTTCTTCGCCTTTGGTGCCTTTATATAGAGGACAAGACAAAGTTGTTGTTGTTGTTGTTGTTGTTGTTGTTGTTGTTGTTGTTGTTGTTGTTGTTGTTGTTGTGGTTGTTGTTGTCGTTGTCGTTGTCGTTGTCGTTGTCGTTGTCGTTGTCGTTGTCGTTGTCGTTGTCGTTGTCGTTGTCGTTGTCGTTGTTGTTGTCGTTGTTGTTGTTGTTGTTGTTGTTGTTGTTGTTGTTGTTGTTGTCTTTGTTTTTGTTTTTGTTGTTGTTTTTGTTGTTGGTTGTTGTTGGTTGTTGTTGGTTGTTGTTGTTGTTGTTGTTGGTTGTTGTTTGCTGTTTGTTTTTTGTTGTTTGTTTTTTGTTGTTTGTTGTTTGTTGCTTGTTGTTTGTTGCCTGTTGCCTGTTGCCTGTTGTTTGTTGCTTGTTGCTTGTTGTTGTTGTTGTTGTTGTTGTTGTTGTTGTTGTTGTTGTTGCTGTTGTTGTTGTTGTTGTTGTTGTTGATGTTGTTGTTGTTGTTGTTGTTGATGTTGTTGTTGTTGTTGTTGTTGTTGTTGTGGGGGTGGTGGTGGTGGTTTGTGGTGTGGTGCTTGTTCCTATTACTGTTGTTCTGTTGTCATCGTTGTGGCCCCTGTCGTTGGTGCCGCTGTGGTGGTGATAGCAGTGGTTTTTCTTTGCCCCTCCCCATTTTTGTTTGTCTTTCGCAGTTTACAAATGTTAGCTGTTAACATTTCCTTTATGATTTGCTTCTTGATCTTCTTGTTTTCTGCTTTGCGTGCTAAAAATGGAGTTGAGATCAGGGGTGCTAAGCCTCCCCTGAAGCGGAACGACCATTCTAACCAGCCAACCCACAAAGACCCTTTCCTGACAATCTCCTGGGCGGCTGCAACCAAACACTTCCCTTCAACAATCCCCCATTTGTTAACGAAAAACTTGAAGGATTATCAGATCCTATTTGCAGAATTTCTGTTGATTTCAAAGCGTTCCTGATAGGAGACACAGACTCCAAACTTGTTGCAGTCCTCGTCTCGTGCTGCCAGCGGTTGGCCCCAGAACTCTCAAAGTGAGTGCTGTGGGCTATGCCAAAAGTTTGGCAAGTTCAGCTTCATCGCTTCGTTTGAAAGTCTTTTGATGTCTTATGCCTACTTGCACCTACTTGTTGTATTTTATAAATGCCTCCCGCTCGTCACTGGCTTGAAACTCAAAGGGGCCTTCCGTGGTGAATCAGGACTGCCAAATGCGGGACAAAAAATGAAAGAAGAAGGAAAGGAGAGAGAAGGAAAGAGAGAGAGAAACGAAAGATCTCCGCAGAAGCAACAGAGGCAGCCTCCGCCGCTGCTACCCTTTCCACTTCTGTTGAGTTGTTGTCGTGGTTGTGTCTGTAGTTGTAGTGGTCGGTGCGTTTTTTCCCACCGCACAGTGTGTGGTTCTTATTTTTAGGGTGTGGTCCGTCGCCTCCTTGCCTCATTGTCATCATCAGTCATTGTCACTATCAACTAATCAACATCGCTGATCACCATCATCATTGTCATCATTTAGTTCAGCCATCATCATTGTCATCATGGTCATCATTATTTCATCAGCATTGATCAACGTCATAGCTGATCATTGGTCACCAATGATCATTGATTGCCATCAGTGACTCATCGACTGACAAACTCTTTGTCCTATTGGATCTTCAGTGCCTCTTGACGGGCGTGGTAATGCCCGGGCAGAGCGCCACAAGGATTTGTGTGGCCGGCATCGCGCTCTCGTCGTTGCCATTTGTTTCTCGTGGCAAGCGTGGTCTTTGCTGCTGGCAGTGTTTTTTTGCTGGTGCTGTTTTGGAGCTCACGCTTTCTGCTTGTTGCGTTTTTTTACTGGTGTTTTGGCGGTGGTGTTTTTGTGATGGTGATTATGTGGGTTGGTGTTTGCGTGTTGTTTGTGCGCGCTGGTGATTTTGTGGCGGATGTTTTTGTGTCATTGCGGCGCTCGCATTTTGATGCACTGGTGTTTTTGTCCCGGTGACTATGCGCGCTGCTGTTTTTGTAAGTTGGTGACTTTGTGCGGTGTTTTTGTGTTTTGGTGTTTTCTGCTGGTGATGTTTTGGTGCTGGCATTTTTTTCTGGTGCAATATTTTAAATGTTGCCTCTTCAGGGTCAATGCCTTGGAGGTGATACTGTCCCAAGAAGGCTTTGCCTCAATCTTTCATACAGTAATCTTTTCAACTCACCAAGTACAGGTGGAAAAGCTTGTTCCGACCACAATAGCGGGAACAAACGGCCACTGGGTTACCATGTCTCTCTACAGAGCTTTTCCTGAACATATTTGTGATCTGATCTTCAAGGCAATGCGTCAAAATGTGTCACCGGATGCAAAATCTTTGCAAGGGTCTGTAAGTTAGCCTGGGTAAATTGCCATTCCACTTCATACCAATGGGAAAGACAACCTCATATGCACAGTGATATTTAGGTA
Source organism: Symbiodinium kawagutii (assembly GCA_009767595.1). Classification (NCBI taxonomy): domain Eukaryota; class Dinophyceae; order Suessiales; family Symbiodiniaceae; genus Symbiodinium; species Symbiodinium kawagutii. The sequence goes on along the minus strand of VSDK01007030.1, from coordinate 4,807 downwards.
TTGGCCCGCCGAAATGACCATATGCGGGCTGTGTGTACTGAGGGAGAACCACGGGAAACCTCAGATTTTTTTGGTTTGGAAGAGACGTTGCAGCGACAGGAGGAGCCACAAAAAGCGTGGGCAGAAGTCCCTCAGGTCGCCAACTCAAACTTCGAATTTCGGTACCCTGTGATATTGTTTATCCTTTCGCCATACCATGCTGGCAACAACATTTATATAATCCTGAGTTGGACAAGTGGCAAAGATTAAGTTGAGTTGACTGAAGTATTGTTTGAAGTACTGTTGGCGTTCGGTATGTTGCAATTTACAATGTCATATTGATGTTGAATTGAAACATGTTGCCTGCAGATATTTTTTGCACTCGATTTGGACCGTTTGCAAGTTCTGAAAATTCACAAGACCTTGCAATTCTGGTTTGGCGAAGGATTCTGAGCACATCTCCTTGAATTTCAGTACTGTTTTTGCCACATTTACCCTCAAAGTTAGGGATATATTGGCATAGTTGTCCTACCTTACATTTGGCTCAAGTGAGAAAAGGTCCTCTGTGATTGTTGTCCGTTGTTGGCTGTATAAACCTGGAAAATAGGTTATCAGCCGTATCGCCCTTGCTGTTCTGCCATGTCGGGTCCCCCACCACCAGTCGCTGGGGAACTTCCAAATGTGGCCACTGTAGACCCGAACATGCCAGCTATTGAAGACATTCCCATTCCGGACAATGCATCGACCTCCGCCCGATCCCGCAGTGACAGGGGAGTTACGACCATTGCAACTTTGGATGCCGGTCTCGCACTGCCACCCAGCCATGCAGGTTTCGACCATCGTGGTCCTACTCCTCTTGCACCCCGGGAGGGGATGCCACCTGGCCTTCATCAGTACAACATGACTTCGGCACAGTATCACCACATGCAGCCCACTCAGTATAACACATTGCACCACATGCAGGTGAATCAAGTGGAAGCCACGATCAACACTCATGACCCAGCTATCACAGTCATGGTCGAGGAACTCGCGGAGGCTCGCCACCGTGAGAGAATGGCTTCGACTGAGCAAGCGGCTGAGCATGCCATGAGAGGTCATGTACAACGACTGGTAGATGAAATGAATGCCAGAGCGCATGAAGAGGAACACATCGCCCAGCAGAAGGTGATCATTGCTGAAAGGCGAGAGCAGATGCACCGGGAGCACATCGCTGCACAAGGGGAAGAATACAAGCGTGTGTTGGACAATCATCTTCGACAGTCAGTGGCAACCAAGGACCAGCAGATTGCTGAGATGACCACGAGGTTTCAAGCTGACTCTGCGGCCAAGGATGCCCAGATCGAAGAACTGAAGAAGATGTTGATGCTCCAAAGTGAGCAGATGGAGACTCAGAAGAGACAGAGTGACGTTTTGCAATCACAAGTGAGGCAACTCATCGCATCATCATCATCAAATCCGCCAATCGTTCAGGCACCTACTTCACTCCTTGCTCCACGAACTGAGGTGAAGACGTCGGGACCCCTTTCGGAAGCTGCACGGGTAACCCCATGGGCTGAAAATCTTGGAATTCCGTCCGGGGTGTTTGGGGGAAATGCACC
>VSDK01007022.1:126448-160023 GCA_009767595.1 Symbiodinium kawagutii | reverse complement strand
ACAACAAACAACAAACAACAAACAACAAACAAACAACAAACAACAAATAACAAACAACGAACAACAAACAACAAACAACAAACAACAAACAAACAACAAACAAACAACAAACAACAACCACAACAACAACAACAACCGCAACAACCGCAACAACCGCAACAACCGCAACAACCGCAACAACCGCAACAACCGCAACAACCGCAACAACCGCAACAACCGCAACAACCGCAACAACCGCAACAACCGCAACAACCGCAACAACCGCAACAACCGCAACAACCGCAACAACCGCAACAACCGCAACAACCGCAACAACCGCAACAACCGCAACAACCGCAACAACCGCAACAACCGCAACAACCGCAACAACCGCAACAACCGCAACAACCGCAACAACCGCAACAACCGCAACAACCGCAACAACCGCAACAACCGCAACAACCGCAACAACCGCAACAACCGCAACAACCGCAACAACCGCAACAACCGCAACAACCGCAACAACCGCAACAACCGCAACAACCGCAACAACCGCAACAACCGCAACAACCGCAACAACCGCAACAACCGCAACAACCGCAACAACCGCAACAACCGCAACAACCGCAACAACCGCAACAACCGCAACAACCGCAACAACCGCAACAACCGCAACAACCGCAACAACCGCAACAACCGCAACAACCGCAACAACCGCAACAACCGCAACAACCGCAACAACCGCAACAACCGCAACAACCGCAACAACCGCAACAACCGCAACAACCGCAACAACCGCAACAACCGCAACAACCGCAACAACCGCAACAACCGCAACAACCGCAACAACCGCAACAACCGCAACAACAACAACAACCGCAACAACCGCAACAACCGCAACAACCGCAACCGCAACCGCAACCACAACCACAACCACAACCACAGCAGCAACGACAAAATCGAGACAGACAAGGACAAGCGCAGGCAAGCAAGCAAACGCAACCAGCAACAACCATGGATGAGAATAGAGGGCCTGGCCACAGAGAGTGAGGGACGATTACCCCGAGAAGAAAGAACAAGCCCACTCGACCCAGGACTTATACACCTTCACCCTTTCAACGAACACAGACGGCTATGGTGGGCGCTCTCGATCAATGGCAGGCCATGAAGCGAACTTCCCAAAGGGCACTACGTTGCCAAAGAAAGAGGTCTGTGCAAGCCTACGGGGATCATGCGGCTTCTTACCTGGCGACCAACTGCGAGTTCCTTCTCCGATTATCCCGCCTGGACCCCAGTATGCACTAAGCTAACAGGGCTTCCATTGCCTTTGGTGCTGGGTTCCTAGCAGGACAAAAGGTTAGTCAAGAATAACCGACCACCCACTTGTAACCGAGGCCATATTCTCATCCGCAGAGCAGCAACAAAGCAGCAAAGACAAGACTGGACGGACGCCACCCCACTCTTGAACATCTTAAAACTTGATTTATTGAATAACAATTGCATCAATAAACGTCTATCTAAATACATGCAGTGAAATATTTTTATCACTATATCTAAATCCAGCTACAGTATATAAACAACTTACAACAAATCATGAAACATATATAACAATGTATATGCATCACTTCTTTAGAAACAACAATCGTTGGTTGCGTCAGTTTCAAAATACTTTTAAAAAATCATTTGCCTATTCATCTTTTATACATCCACTTGTTATGTCTGCAAGTGCTGCGCTTTTCATCTGATGGTCGCAACGGCTTCAGCAGCTGCAGTGCCATATCACAAAGCCTCAGGAATCGAAAGGAGCCTGAAGGATCATTGAAGGAACCTGTGAATGCTCAAAGGCAACTCTTAAGGCAACTCCCAAGATCCTAAGGCAACCTGAGGCCTCACCTTGAACCCCTCCGCCTCCAGATTTGCTGAGGAACCACTCTGAGACTCCTCTGTGACAACTCTTCAAGTCATCAGCGCTGTAGATCACGCTTTCAACCACTCCTGGAAAATATTCAGTGCAATTAAGCCCTGCCCAAAATTAGCAAGATCAAAAAGTCTCTCTTTGGAAGCCAGCTTGTTTCTTTTATCTTATATGGACCACTTCTTTCTCATTCTTATTGTTGTTTTGAGGATCCGATCTGAAGAGTAAGACCGGTCCCACTTGAGGACCGAAAGCGTCAAAGCCCTGTTCCCTTCCCAGTCCTCGTCGCACACGTGCGTATCAAGTGCTCTTTTCTTTGTTCACTCGGTGCCACAGCCAAAAACTGGTGACTAAATGCCTGGGCTGTCCAGCAAACCACCGGGCGTGAACCTGTGGCCAATGTAAAGGTAGAGACCCTGAACTCAATGGCCCAAAAGAAAGTGCAAAATCGCGAAAACAAATGCATTTTCATCACAGCAGATATGTATTTCTTCCTTCCATCAAGCCAAAACCTCCATCCCCCGACACAAGATCAACAATGGCAATAAAAAGCACTGCCTGCTATCTGGATTTTTCCAAGTTGCCTAGAACTTCTCCACTTTGCGTGATCACATGGTGGACATATCCAAGAGTGCGCCTGCAACAAAGAAACCACGATGAAGGTCAAGTGGGAAACTCACTCACTGGTACAGTGGGGGTGACAACGCATCAGTACTCGTATAAGAATATCTGAATAAGCATCTATGTGCATATTCATATGTATATATATATATATGTCAACCTAAAAATATATGCACACATGGATGTATATATATATATGTATACATACATACATATGTGTGTGTGTATGTGTATGTAATTTAGTATGTATGCATGCATGCATGTACGTATGTATGTGTACATGTGTGCCTACCTAGGTACTGACGGACCGGGCGGAGGGTGGCTGGATGGATGTCTGCATGCATGTATGTGCGTATATGTGTGTGTGAATATGTATATGCATGTGCTGTGGATATCTGGGCTGTGGGCATGCATATACAAATATATGGGCTGTATTCATGTGTGGATGTGGATGTGGACTTGGATGTGGATGTGGATGCGGATGTGTATGTGTATGTGTAAGGGGATGTGGATGAGCATGTGCCCGTATGATGTATGTATGCCTATGTACGGTTGCGTCTTCATATGTATGTTTGCATATATGTGTCTGTACATGTACGGGTATGTGCGCATGCGTCCATATCTGCATATGTGTGTGTGTGTGCGCGCGGGCATGTATGTCTGCCTGCCTGTCTGCCTAACTGCATGGATGCATGTATATATGTCTGAACGTCTGTATTCATCGGTGTGTATGTGTGAACAAATAGATAAGCAACAAATATATAATAACATAATGTGAAGTGTCTGTCTGTGCCTGTATATGTGTGTATAAGAGTGTAGGATGTCCATAGCATTGTGAATGTTGGAACTCGTCATTTTGGGCTCGTTGGGGTCACAACAGTAAACAACCCCTGCCACCACCATTGCTTCTGTCAACATGGCAGTTTCTGCTGGCAATTACCACGCACACCAAGGACAACAGCGGCAGCAAAAAACATCAACTGTCTCCCTAGCTGAATTGATTGATAGGCATGGATTTCGAGCAGTGCTGCCCTTTTCTTCCCTCCTACTCCTAGCCCTGATTCATACTGATTCTGTCTCGACCTGTCCGTTCTGCCTTGCCTAGTGCCACAGTGGGATTCTTGAAGAATGGGGCAACACACGTCAACTGTGTTTGCATGTGGGACAAAACGCGCCAAGAGCAAATATCTCCCGATCCAAGATTCGATTGGGTCCCTAGACCCAACGGCACCTTCTCAAACATTGCATCTGACGCCTCCTCTTGAGCATCATCTCAACTTGCCTGTGCAGAGATTTCGCGCGACCTCTTGGTGTTCCACGAGATGCTCTCTGCGCTACTCCAAGTTCCGTGGATCAGATATGTTAGCAAGGTTAAGATTCATGTCAAGAATGATTCTTGAAATTTCCGACATGTTTTCCCAACATTTCTCAGTCATGTTGAGTCAAGAGGTCCCATTCGGTGCATAGCCTTCCTTCCTGGCCTTCACCTCTGCGCGCCATCCCTGACAAAGTCTTCTTTGGAACTCCGCAGATCTTCGCTGCTAAGGAAACGGCTCGACCTGAGGAAACGTGTTTCCTTCTGTTGCGCACACTGTGCTAATGAAAGTGCACTGCGCAACGTGCGCACTTCGAGGATTGCAAAAGGAAATAGAACGTATTTTAAAAAAGTGAGAAAAGAAAGAAGGATAACAAAGTAGGAAATAGAAAGTATGATAACACAGCAGGAAATAGAAAGTACGATAACAAAGTAGGAAATAGAAAGTAGGATAACAACAGAGTAGAAAATAAAGAGTATGGTAAGAAAGAAGGAATTAGAAAGTATGATAACAAAGTCAAACATAGAAAAAATATAACAAAGTAGGAAATAGAAAGTATGATAACAAAGTAGTAGGATAATAAAGTAGGAAATAGAAAATTTGATAACAAAGTAGGAAATAGAAAATATGATAGCAAAGTAGGAAATAGAAAGTATAATCACAAAGTAGGAAACAGAAAGTAGGATAACAACAAAGTAGGAAATAGAAAATCTGATAACAAAGTCGGAACAGAAAATACGATGACAAAGTAGGAAATAGAAAATATGATAAACAAGTAGGAAATAAACAGTATGATAACAAAGTCGGAAATAGACAATATTATAACAAAGTAGGAAATAGAAAGTAGGAAAACAACAAAGTAGGAAATAGAAAATCTGATAACAAAGTCGGAAATAGAAAATACGATAACAAAGTAGGAAATAGAAAGTATGATGAACAAGTAGGAAATAAACAGTATGATAACAAAGTCGGAAATAGACAATATTATAACAAAGTAGGAAATAGAAAGTAGGAAAACAACAAAGTAGGAAATAGAACATCTGATAACAAAGTCGGAAATAGCAAATAATATAACAAAGTAGAAAATAGAAAATATGATAACAAAGTCGGAAATAGAAAATACGGTAACAAAGTAGGAAATAGAAAATATGATAACAAAGTAGGAAATAGAAAATATGATAACAAAGTAGGAAATAGACAGTATGATAACAAAGCAGGAAATAGAGAGTATGGTAAGAAAGAAGGAATTAGAAAGTATGAGAACAAAGTACAAAATAGAAAATATGATAACAAAGTAGCAAATAGAATCATGATAAGCAAGTAGGAAATAGAAAATATGATAACAAAGTAGGAAATAGAAAATATGATAACAAAGTAGAAAATGGAAAGTAGGATAACAGCAAAGTACGAAATAAAAAATATCATAACAAAGAAGGGACTAGATAGTATGACAACACAGTCGGAAATATAGAATATGATGGCAAAGTGGGAAATAGAAAGTAGGATAACAACAAAGTCCGAAATAGAAAATATTATAACAAAGTAGGAAATAGAAAGTATGATAACAAAGTAGGAAAAAGAAAGTATGATAACGAAGGAGGAAAAAGAAAATATGATAACAAAGTGGGAAGTAGACAGTATGATAACGAAGTAGGAAATAGAAAATATGATAACAAGGTAGGAAATAGAAAACATGATAAGCAAGTAGGAAATAGAAAATACGATAACAAAAGTAGGAAATAGACAGTATGATAACAAGGCAGGAAATACAGAGTATGATAAGAAGGAAGGAATTAGACAGTATGATAACAAAGTCAGAAATAGAACATACTATAACACAGTAGGAAATAGAACATATTATAACACAGTAGGAAATAGAAAATATTATAACAAAGTAGGCAAAAGAACAAAAATATTACAGAGTAAGAATTAGAAAGTTTGATAACAAATTAGGAAATAGGAAGTAGGATAATAAAATCGGAAATAGAACCCATAAAACCAAAGTAGGTAATAGAAAATATGATTGCATAGTCGGAAATAGAGAGTATGATCACAAAGTAGGAAACAAACAGTAGGATAACAACAAAGTAGAAAATAGCATATAATATAACAAAGTAGGAAATAGAAAATATGATAACAAAGTAGGAAGTAGAAAATGTGATAACAAAGTAGAAAATAGAAAGTATGATAACAAAGTAGGAAAAAGAAAGTATGATAAAGCAGAAGGAAAAAGAAAATATCTTAACAAAGTAGGAAATAGACAATATGATAAACAAGTAGGAAATAAGCAGCATGATAACAAAGTAGGAAATAGACAATATTGTAACAAAGTAGGAAATAGAACCTTTTATAGCCAAGTCGGAAATAGACAATATGATAACAAAGTAGGAAATAGAACCTTTTATAGCCAAGTCGGAAATAGACAATATGATAACAAAGTAGGAAATAGAAAATATGATAACAAAGTAGAAATAGAAAATATGATGACAAAGTGGGAAATAGAAAATATGATAACAAAGTAGGAAATAGAAAATATGATAACAAAGTAGGAAATAGAAAATATGATAACAAAGTAGGAACTAGAACACTTGATAACAAAGTAGGAAATAGAAAATATGATAACAAAGTAGGAAATAGAAAATATGATAACCAAGTAGGAAATAGAAAATATGATAACAAAGCCGGAAATAGAAAATACGATAACAAAGTAGGAAATAGTAAGTATGATAAACAAGTAGGAAATAAACAGTATGATAACAAAGTCGGAAATAGAAAATATTATAACAAAGTAGGAAATAGAAAGTAGGAAAACAACAAAGTAGGAAATAGAAAATATGAATATGATAACAAAGTCGGAAATAGCAAATAATATAACAAAGTAGGAAATAGAAAATATGATAACAAAGTCGGAAATAGAACATATGATAACAAAGTAGGAAATAGAAAATATGATAACAAAGTAGGAAATAGACAGTATGATAACAAAGCAGGAAATAGAAAATATAAATATGATAACAAAGTCGGAAATGGCAAATAATACAACAAAGTAGGAAATAGAAAGTAGGAAAACAAAGTAGGAAATAGACAATATGATAACAAAGTAGGAAATAGAAAATATGATAACAAAGTAGGAAATAGAAAATATGATAACAAAGTAGAAATAGAAAATATGATGACAAAGTGGGAAATAGAAAATATGATAACAAAGTAGGAAATAGAAAATATGATAACAAAGTAGGAAATAGAACACTTGATAACAAAGTAAGAAATAGAAAATACGATAACAAAGTAGGAAATAGACAATATTATAACAAAGTAGGAAATAGAAAGTAGGATAAACAAGTAGGAAATAAACAGTATGATAACAAAGTCGGAAATAGACAATATTACAACAAAGTAGGAAATAGAAAGTAGGATAACAACAAAGTAGGAAATCGAAAATATGATAACAAAGTCGGAAATAGAAAATACGATAACAAAGTAGGAAATAGAAAATATGATAACAAAGTAGGAAATAGAAAATATGATAACAAAGTAGGAAATAGAAAGTAGGATAACAACAAAGTAGGAAATAGAAAATATAAATATGATAACAAAGTCGGAAATAGCAAATAATATAACAAAGTAGGAAATAGAAAATATGATAACAAAGTAGGAAGTAGAACATATGATAACAAAGTCGGAAATAGAAAATACGATGACAAAGTAGGAAATAGAAAGTATGATAAACAAGTAGGAAATAAACAGTATGATAATAAAGTCGGAAATAGACAATATTATAACAAAGTAGGAAATAGAAAGTAGGATAACAACAAAGTAGGAAATAGAAAATATGATAACAAAGTCGGAAATATAAAATATGGTAACAAAGTAGGACATAGAAAATATGATAACAAAGTCGGAAATAGAAAGTGCTACAATTTTAGAAGACAGCGCTGCATGTGGGGACCATTTGTACCTTTGCTAACATGCGGGGCTAAAAGAAAGACGTGAGAACGTTTGGCTCACAAAAGTGCTTGCAGTGCCCGAGCTGTGCCACGGGTGCTTTTGGTTTCAGCCAGCCAATGAACTGATCAGATTGTGACTTTTTGGCATAAGCAATCAAGATTGACACTTCTAAACCTGCAGTGGTGTCAAGATGTCTTTGTCTTTTTCTTTTCTTTGAGTTTCCTTAGTTCAAACTTAGTTAGTCGTTCGCCAGGCTGTCCTGACACGACACTGCGGTCGCCCAGAAACTCTCTGGCAATTCAGCTCGAAGAAGGCGAAGCACCTCGCGAAAAATGGACCTCCTCTATGCTACGCATGACCCAACCAACATGACATAGTCCTAACATAGTCATAACATAGTCTTCGCAGAGCTCAAATAGCTCAAATCCCTTGGTTCAGTATACCGTAGCTATCTCAACATCGCTCACCCAAAACTCTAACGTTTGGACCTCCTGAAGGAATCTGGTCCTACCATTGTGACAAAGGCCCTGCTGATCCTGGAGATGATGATGCTGATCTCTGGGAGTGCTGTTGAGTCCTCTTTTTGCTGTTTTATCCTCACAGAGCGGTGTTTCAAGGTCTTGAAGGATCTTGGAGCTATGTCTATATCTGCCCTGGATGGGCCCTTTTTGAGCTATGCTTGGATTACTTGCCCCAAGCCACCAAGTGAATAGCTTTTCCTGAGAACCTGTTCTTGGAGCCTTGATAAGGCTGTCAGAAATCTTTTGGAAGACCTTTCCTTGTGAACCTTCCCGGACCTTCCCTGAACCTTTGAGGAACTTGGAGCTTGGATCCTTGTGAGCTCTGGATCTCCAAGATCTGCGGCAAGTTTCTCTCCTTCTCGAGTACCGACCCCAAAAATGAGTCAACGAAAACGCACGAGAACGAGCGCAAATACGTCATCCAAAAATCATCATATTCTTGCATCTTGACAGAGACATCTACCCTTTGAAAGTAACAACTGACCTTATCAGAAATTCATGCAAAATGTCAAGCCACTGATACTGGAAGGAAGTGCTGTGTGATATTGTGTCATTTCCTGTATTGAGCTAGTATGCATTGCTAGATGCACATGCCAGCAACAATCCCGCGCGATAAAGTATGGAGCGACGTTTACGGCATTGGTCACAGATACTTGCAACATTTTGCAATCTCGTATTTATGGTATTCATGAAGCATTAGGCCTCAGAAAGTTCGCTTGGAAACCAGTCGGAAAGATCTAAAGGCGTTCCAAGTGAAAACCCTGGGCTGAAACCTCACCGGACACCTCCACTTGGAGGGATGAAAAGCCCCGAGCTACCCAGAACCTTGATCCAAGCTATTGGTCTCGGGCAAGAAAAAAAATACCTTTGATTTTTCCAAAATGCCGGCAATCCAAACAAAGGCCCCTGCAACAGGAAAAGTACGGAAAAACTACAGCCAAGAGTACCAAAAACAGGCAGAAACAAATTGCAAGAAAAACCTACCAAATCAATAGCACACGCACAGATATATATATATATATATACATATTATACAAGTAGAGGATCAAAAGAAACAACACTCAATCTAGGGCTCTACCAACTGTGCCGGCCAGTTATCAAGAGCAAATGTTGAGAATTCTGCTTCCCAGCTCCATGACTAGGGGCAGAACGGAATGAGAAAAACTGATAGAGAAAGACTGAAGGAAAAACCGGCAGAAACAGAAAGATTGAAGGAAAAAGCGGCAGAAACAACCACTGAAAACCAACAGAAAGGGAACAAACCAGAAGGAAGGCACAATGACGAGGCAAAGACAAAAGAAAGACAAACAAGGAACATGTCAAGTGGAAAGAGGAAGGAACAAAAGTGGGGCAAAGAGTGAGAAAGGAAACACAACGAAATAACTGGAAACACAAATATATTGAAATTAAAGGAAACAATCCTGAAAGGCTGAAGATGAATAAAGCAAAGAAGAGGAACTGAAAAAGAAGACGAACACCTTATCCAAATCGATAGCCATGGCAATGCCTCTTGGATCTCCCTGGTGCTCAAGAAGGAGCTTCGCAATGTTTTGGAGCGCAAAACGTCCATCAATGCCCCATAGCAAGTCACTGTATGCCCTCCATTTGCAGTAGGGTGGTTCGATGACTTCCGTTTTTGACCTTGCATTTTTCAATCTGCACTTTTGGCAACTCACAAAATGATGTTGTTGTTAACAGCATCAATTTTCAAGACCAACCCCCTTCGAAACCTGCTAAAATGGTGAGACACAAACAACGAAACAACGTGGTGGCAGAGTTTTCACAGAACTATGAGAGACCACGATCACGCTTTCTGCACAGCAAGTTGCACCAATGAACATTTGGATACCATTGGATAACATTTCACTTCTCTATAACGTGACTCTCTCTGTCTCTCTCTATGGATCACTGGGCTTTCCCTTCAGAAGAGAATCTATGCTCACTGAATACGATAGCACTTTACATGTGTTCAGTGCAATTCCACAGACTGCCCGCATATTTGGCCCTCCAAAAGATGCTCTATAGTTGTTTGGAGCAAATATTGAACATGCATTCAATGCTACGGGTGCGCATGCTCACATTCTCTAGTCTAAGTCCGCCTCATCTGGATCATATCTGATGAAACAAATTGTCGTACTCTTTTCATCACCCTGCATATCTTCGGCCTGTATCCCTGTTGAACTCTTTTGAACTCTTGGACTAACTCTGTTGAACTGTCGCACTTTTGCATACTTGTTCTGCCGCATCTTTTGCGCATCACTTTGAGGCATCTTGTGAGTCTCTTTTGCACAGGAACCACAATTCTACACCATTCCTTTTATATTAAAAAATGAATACACATACAGTACATATATGTATATATACACGTGTGTTTTACTAAACACTACTCAAAACATGTGTTTTCTTGTTTTTAGTCTTACTCACAGCGCCTTGGCCGGGTCAAGATCGGCTGAGGAGTCTGAAGCTTCTGCGCCACCAATCAAGATGACCAGCTCACCCTTCCTTGGCTGCAACTGGCTCTTCACAAGAAAATTGAAGGCAAATATATTGAACTCACTTTCATATATAATATTGATATATATATATATAATACATGTTTTTTTTCATACCTTTGGCATTTCAAAAGTTCGCGAACACAAATTAGACAAATAGAAAAGAGCAAGCGACCAAATAGAACTAGATAACCACAAGTGCGGGGATATGGTTTTCGAAAAACAACAGGAGACTTCGCATAAGATTGACAAGTTGTAGAATCTCGACAGGATCTGCATTGCTTTCTGTAGTGGACTTCCCATGTATGGCTCTGCCAAAAGCCAAAACTCTGGTTGTCAGGGTTTTCCGTCACTTCCTGCAGAACTTCACCAATAGTACCTGAAGCAAAGACGTTAAAACATGACAGAAATCAACACGAGAGTTTTGTCACAAACTCGACACAGAAACATGTGGCAAAAAAGCCAAAGAACGGTGACATCTTGTTGTTTTAAGCGGTCTTTGCTAGCCCTCCTTCTTTCATCTCATTCTTTCATTATTGGTCTGAGCATTGTGCCCAAGATTGACAGCTATAGAGTCTGCATCAGGTCCTTCGATGCGAGTTCATCACTAGGCTACTTGACAGTCTAGGTAGTCGAACCATACCTTTCTCATTGGCAGAGTTTGATGTTTTAAGACATAAAACGATGGTGTTTTTGTTTTTACTTAATTTTCAACTTTGAGTTTCCTGTTCTTCAGAATTTTCGTGTCAGCTCAGCCCTTAGGTTTCACATGAGCCACTTGGCGCCTCGGAGGATGGTTTCGTATCGCTTGGTGAGCTCACCTGGGGGGAGCACTGTCCAGGGAAGATCTCTTGGTCTCCTTCACTTTCGACGGATATAAACTCATTTATGAAAGTCATCTGAATTCATCATAATTTATCTGTTATCTACTTTTTGATATGTCACTATTGTGAAAACATACCTATGCATATCTTAAGATATACAATGCATACATTCATCACATTGACACAACACGGTGCCCCACAAGTCACTCGGCGATACTCAGTACAGAATTGGCTCAGGCACGACAAATGGCAAGCTGTCTTCCAGGCTCCATCTCCTGTAGCATCTCCAGCGTGTTCCTGGGAAATGAGCGAAGCTGCTATTCAGAATTAATTGAATTGATGTGAATTTAATTTGTGAACTTTTGAATTGGTCAACTCTATAGTGAACTGAACCAGAATAGCACTTTTGTAAAACTTTCACATCGCAACTTGAGTCCATAAAGAAATCATCTGTGTGTGTTGCAAAGGAATGCAGAGGAAGGAAGAAGGTTCTTGTCTATGAAAATGCAAGCAGCCATCGGGTCACAAGGACTACAGCAGGCTGTCTTGGGGCAAAGAGCTGCACAAGCGATGAGTGACATTTCAAATTTTCCAATGCGTTTGGTGCCCTTGGTTTATTTAGTAGACCATCTGGTCCCCTTGGCTCCAGATTTGTTCGCTTTGCAGAAAGTGTGAGGGCCAATCCGTGAATGCCATCGGGTGAACTGATGGCACCTGCAGAACACAACAAATAATCATCTTCTCTACATTTATATATATACATATACATATACATATACATATATACATATACATATACATATATACAGACATATATATATATATATATATACATACATATATATATATATACATATATATATGTACTCAAGTAGGCATGTTTTATAGTATAACATGCATCCACATATTGATAGATCAACTATCACATGCGCATGTGGACGGAAATACATGCATCCAAAATAATCTGTAGACATACATCATGCATGTACATTGGTAAAGGGGATGCTGATGCTCAAACATTTTTGACAAGGCCAGGTCACAGAAGTCGATGTGGTGCTTCATACAGCACTAGTGTGGCTGAGGCAGCCTGCACGCAGCAAGCCCCTTCGCAAGTCAATCAGAATCGGAAAATATGAGAAGATCTGTCAAAATATCAAATGAAGAGATCTAGCAACAAGACATCGCAACAGTTTTCAAATAGAAAACGACAATAGCCTGTCCGGAGTGGCTTTATTTCAGAACCCCTCTCCTGCCGCAACAAGCTTTGAAGTTGCGAGAACTTCTTCTCCCCCTTGGGTGGCAAGAAGCCACCGAAAAGAACACCTCGAGCGAGAAAGGACAGTCCTACAGAGTAAATTATGCGCCATAGGGATTGGTGCGATTTCCAGAGCTTGTAGACTCCTTTAAATCATTTCATTTCATCTCTTTCTTTTCATTTTCATTTTTCCTTTTTAGGATCTAGTTTTCTCATGTTTTCTCCTTTGCCTTTCCAAGGCACTGGAACACGGCAGCCCTGCAACGCTGAGCGCTGCCACAAGGGCACATGGCCCAGGGACGCATCGTGCAGGAAAGCCTACACTCCAAAATGAAGTCGCTTTTAGTCGTGCCAAAAGGTCGTCCTCGTCCCTTTGAAGTGCCCCTTGAATCTCCTTGAAGTCCCTAGGTAGTCCCTCGCTTCTCCCTTGCAACTCGAAGCTTACGTTGCATTCATTACATTAGTCTTCCTTGGCTTTTTGCCCCAAGCAACCCATGTACCAAGTGCTGTTTCAAATCATTTCAATATTGACGGATTCTGTTCTTGCCAACAAAGACGTGTTGTTTCCTTTTCTCTTACTTGTCGTTAACATATGTATGTAAAAATAACTTCTATTCACATACTTTTATAATCATCAAAGGAAGTTTAGTTACGAAGTGCGGAACTTCCGTGTTACGAAGATTTGAAAAGATCTCAAAAGAAATAGATCTCAAAAGGAATAGATCTCAAAAGAAATACATCTCAAAGGAAAAAGATCTCAAAAGAAATAGATCTCAAAAGAAATACATCTCAAAGGAAAAAGATCTCAAAAGAAATAGATCTCAAAAGAAATCGATCTCAAAAGAAATAGATCTCAAAAGAAATAGATCTCAAAAGGAATAGATCTCAAAAGGAATAGATCTCAAAAGAAATAGATCTCAAAAGGAATAGATCTCAAAAGAAATAGATCTCAAAAGGAATAGATCTCAAAAGAAATAGATCTCAAAAGAAATAGATCTCAAAAGAAATAGATCTCAAAAGAAATAGATCTCAAAAGGAATAGATCTCAAAAGAAATAGATCTCAAAAGAAATAGATCTCAAAAGAAATAGATCTCAAAAGAAATAGATCTCAAAAGAAATAGATCTCAAAAGAAATAGATCTCAAAAGGAATAGATCTCAAAAGAAATAGATCTCAAAAGGAATAGATCTCAAAAGAAATAGATCTCAAAAGGAATAGATCTCAAAAGAAATAGATCTCAAAAGGAATAGATCTCAAAAGAAATAGATCTCAAAAGGAATAGATCTCAAAAGAAATAGATCTCAAAAGGAATAGATCTCAAAAGAAATAGATCTCAAAAGGAATAGATCTCAAAAGAAATAGATCTCAAAAGGAATAGATCTCAAAAGAAATAGATCTCAAAAGGAATAGATCTCAAAAGAAATAGATCTCAAAAGGAATAGATCTCAAAAGAAATAGATCTCAAAAGGAATAGATCTCAAAAGAAATAGATCTCAAAAGGAATAGATCTCAAAAGAAATAGATCTCAAAAGGAATAGATCTCAAAAGAAATAGATCTCAAAAGGAATAGATCTCAAAAGAAATAGATCTCAAAAGGAATAGATCTCAAAAGAAATAGATCTCAAAAGAAATAGATCTCAAAAGAAATAGATCTCAAAAGGAATAGATCTTGACTTTGCGTGACGCTCTCCGCACTGTCAGGGCTGTTTCAACTCATCTTGCAGATGACTTGGATCTTGACTTTGTGTGACAGGTGTGGTACTTTCAGCATGTCGATGATCTTGGAAGTTCAAAACATGGAGGAAGTCTCGCACGAAATGCGTTTTTGATCATTGGATTTGTCACGAAACCATGGGTTTTTTCGTGAAAAACGTTGTCGACTTGATCGGGAAACTAGCCTTGTCGAACGGACGGGTCCCAGACGGTCTCGGTTTAGTTCGGATTTGGTTCGGAGTGTTTCCTATGACTGTTGCCAAAAAATCGACTTCTGCACGTCTCTATGTTGACTTTGTGTGGCAGGCGTGGCATTTGGTGCACATGGAGCTCCTCTGGGATCGCTCTCCGCACTGTCAGGGCTGTTTCAAGTCAATCTGCACATGATTTGGATCTTGACTTTGCGTGGCAGGCGTGGCATTTGGTGCACATGGAGCTGCTCATGGATCGCTCTCCGCACTGTCAGGGCTGTTTCAAGTCAATCTGCACATGATTTGGATCTTGACTTTGCGTGGCAGGCGTGGCATTTGGTGCACATGGAGCTCCTCTGGGATCGCTCTCCGCACTGTCAGGGCTGTTTCAGCTCATCTCGCAGATGACTTGGATCTTGACTTTGCGTGGCAGGCGTGGCATTTGGTGCACATGGAGCTCCTCTGGGATCGCTCTCCGCACTGTCAGGGCTGTTTCAACTGATCTTGGAGAGGTCTTGGATCTTGACTTTGCGTGACAGGCGTGGCATTTGGTACACATGGAGCTCCTCTGGGATCGCATTCCGCACTGTCAGGGCTGTTTCAACTCATCTTGCAGATGACTTGGATCTTGACTTTGTGTGACAGGTGTGGTACTTTCAGCATGTCGATGATCTTGGAAGTTCAAAACATGGAGGAAGTCTCGCACGAAATGCGTTTTTGATCATTGGATTTGTCACGAAACCATGGGTTTTTTCGTGAAAAACGTTGTCGACTTGATCGGGAAACTAGCCTTGTCGAACGGACGGGTCCCAGACGGTCTCGGTTTGCTTCGGATTTAGTTCGGATTTGTGTTGCCAAAAAATCGACTTCTGCACGTCTCTATGTTGACTTTGTGTGGCAGTCTTGGACCTTGACCGCCATTCTATAGGCTCAAATGTTTTTTTTCTATATGCACTTATAAGTTTTGGAAACTTCCGCCTCCGCCTCGTGCGGGAACTACTTGTATATGCGTACTGCTTGAAACTGTATATGTGTTCATTTGTTTTTCATTTGTTTTTCATTCGTTCTGCTCTGCGTTCTACCCACCTTCGGAATGCACGGCCCGCAGCAACTTCCGCCTCCGCCTCGTGCGGGAACTACTTGTATATGCGTACTGCTTGAAACTGTATATGTGTTCATTTGTTTTTCATTTGTTTTTCATTCGTTCTGCTCTGCGTTCTACCCACCTTCGGAATGCACGGCCCGCAGCACTGCAAAGCCCGGATCGGAGATCAACGGCGTTCCGGCATCGGACACCAGCGCAACAGACCTCGTGGCATCGGACCGCTAGAGACCCGAATCCTTTGAGGAAAGAAACGAGAGAAAAAGAGAAGAAAGGAAGAGAAGAAAGGAAGAGAAGAAAGGAAGAGAAGAAAGGAAGAGAAGAAGGACGAAGCAAGTACGAAGAAAGTACGAAAAAGAACCTGAAATAGCAAAGCATAACTGAGAACAAATATCATCAACTGAGAACAGCAATGATAGAATGAGGAAGCGTATGCTGAAAATGAGAAAAACCAAGATAAATTGAGGAAGCACATGAGATAATGAACATGCAAATGACAGAATGAGACAATGCGACATGCTGAAAACAAAACCGAAATGCATCCTGTGACACTTTCAAACTGGTGAAACATGTTGATCCTGAGAGCTGAAGAACATCACATAGCTTCACAACGCACAGCTCTCAGCAAAACAAGTTGCTGCCCATCACGAAGTCGTCGCAGTATGCTTTGACTTCCTTGCTCCTGGTGAAGTTAACCAAATCTAGCAATTAAATGCAACAAGCATCAAGGCTAGAACCAAATCATTAAACATATCTACATATAGTAGATACATAATAACGTACGAGTTTATCTATGCAATTCTATGTACATAAAGCCATTTCCAATTCCATATAATCATGTAAAGATATATTTGCCCATTTTTGGCTAAGAACAATCTAATTAGTCTGTTCACCTGTTAGAATATGGCCTCCATTTAGATTGCACCAGTCCTCATTGAAAGCGTGGTACTGCAACAATGGCCTCTGGCCAAGGTCCACATCAAGCTGGGAGAGAAGCAGTCCCGTTGTCCTCAAAGTCAAAACGAAAACCAACACTTGGTCCTGCAAAGTGTCTGACAAATGATTCAACTTGTGATTAATCTTGATTCTTCATTGTTCAACTTGATTCTTTAACTTGATGCATTGACTTCTCTATATAAAAATTTGTCAAAGATTCTTTACTTATATAAATGTCTTCTTTTTACTCGTATTTGTTGCACTGAGTCATCAGTGTGGCCTAGCACTCGTCACACCCTCACCCTTTGCCTCGTGTCCTCTGCAAAGATCGCGTCTGCCTCGTTGAACTTTGCCCAAAGATTTCAACCAGAAAAAACATGAAAATGAATTTAAATAGAATATAGTATGGGAAATATTTAGAGAAATAAACTCTGAAAGAAAAAGGATATAGTATATGATACTGTCTTGACATTGAAATCATTGAATTCACATGGTCTAATTTCAAAACAAATAACTCCCCAATTCCACTTCGAGACTCAGAAAATCCATATCGACTTGGCATGACTTGACTATCTTGACTACACATCGACGTCAGACATCGAACCCGAACCTGCCTCTCTGAGGACCTGCAGTGACCTACACAACAACTCGACGGAAAGCTCGCTCGAGTTGCCACGAGTCTCTGGATTCGCCTCTTCTCCCAACTGCTCCTCCGAACATCTCCTCCTAACTCTCCTCCTAACTCTCCTTCTCCTTTCGTCTGTGCCCCATAGTATCCCATGCTAATATTCCACAAATAGTTTGTCAAGCAGGTTGCCGAAAGGCCCGCCTGAGGGTGATGTCTCCAAGGTTTCCAATTGGCCTCGCGACTTCAGTGTTACCAACTGCTTTACATTTCAAATTGTGAAGAAGTGCAAAAACTGCCCTGGTCCTGCCCACAGCAGCCAATGCTGCCATTCCTACAAAGCAAGGCCTCTGGTCAAAGTTCTTGTCGATATGCTGTCGAAGGTAACATGTCCCAAGATGTCCCAAACACTCAAGTTCTTCATAGAAACTCCAAGAAACTCAGAAGGACTTATGGAAATGCTTCATTATGACTTCATATGGCATCCTTTGGAAATGTCCCCCTTTGTATTGCAATCCAAGTAACGTGGATACCACGTAAAGGGCCGGACGCTCCAAGCCCTTGCAATCCTCCAAAAGACTCAGCGAAGGGGAAAGGTTGTCAAGTGAGAACCAAGAACCCACATTGAAGAAGAGAAAATTATAGAAAATCAAGGATTCGTTCAAATTGCTTTATACTTAGTTTTAAGATCAGTGCAAATTGAGCTTAAATCTAGCTTTTAGTTTAGTTCCAAGTCGCAAATAAACCTCTTGACACCTGTGAACTCCACAGAAGCCCTTTTGAGAAGACATCATTCTAGCTCATGCTGAATCTTTCTTGCCCCTTTAAACTTTAGCTGCTTGCTCCTCCAAAATGCTCTCGATAGCTCCAGCTGTACGACTGGCAAAGGAACAGCCAGACAAAGAACTCTGTCTGGACTTCAAACCAAAGCACGGGACACAGTGCGAGAAAAACAGATTGGAAGCATTTGGAGACCTATTGGAAGTATCTGGAAATGGCTATGAATGCCCTATACATCTGGTTTCCTTAGCTTACAACTACCAATCACATTGTGCCAGGGCAGTGCGAGGACTTTCCCCGAGAAGTAGGCTGCTCTTACATTGCATGACCTGCCTTTGCAAGAAACCTCTTTCTTATCTCTTCATCCATCTTTATTATCTTTCTTTTTCTTCATTGTCTTCGTTCTTTTTCTTCATATTTGCTCATTATCTTCTTATATGTTCTTATTCCTAGTGATTCTTTGCAAAAGAACAAGGCAATCTGCTACATAATCCCAAGGAATTCTGAGGTCATTGGCAGCTTGGCCTTCGCTCTAACTTAGACCGCAGATCGCAAGCTCCAAACGGCCGTTCCCGTGGACTTCGACTCAGGTTCTGACGAAGCTCGAGGTCTCCATGGCCTCCTTTGACCTCAACAACAACAACAACAACAACAACAACAACAACAACAACAACAACAACAACAACAACAACAACAAACTTATCCAAAAACCGAATGACAGAACCTCAGCTTCTGAGGAAATTTCCAGTCAAATCCATGACATGGCCGAAGAAGTGACTGGGTCTATTTAGCTCCGAGTATCTAGACACGGCGAACCCCAGGCCAAACCCGCTCACAAGCGAACTTCTCCTGGTGACATCTTTGCAACTGCGAAAGCATTGACGCAAGGCTTCAGAAGCAGATTCAAAGGTCCAAGAGCTCAAATCAATCTTTAATGCCCATCTTTTTCCCTGGAACTCTTCGGGTTGCCATCTTAATGCCCCGCTTTACTGCAAGCACTTTGGGCACGACTCAACTTCTGACCCTGGTATTGTTGGCATTGCCAGACTGCGGTCAAGGACTCTATCAGCTACCTGTTGACTTGCTCACTTTGCACAGCACTCCACACGATGGACCTTCCACGACCTTCTGCCACATCTCGCTCCCCCTTCCCCTCTCCTTCCCTTCTCCCCTTCTCCCCTTCTTCCCTTCTTCCCTTCTTCCCTTCTCTCCTTTCAAAGGTCGGTTTCACTAGTCTCACCGTCTGCGATTTGCTGACTGAACACTTCGCTTGTTGCCACGCAGGCAATGACTGAAGTGTCGCCATGGCACGAGTACCAGTGTAGCTCCTTGCAGTGCCTACAGGTTGGTTCACTTCAAGAGTTAATCCATGGCATGAATCGCTGCGTCGACTTCTTCTGGCATTTTCAATGCCTTCTGCACCTATTCTCAGCATAGCACACCATGGAAAGTTAGCGCCTTGCTTATTCATGCTGTTTATGATATGCTTTGCATTGCACAACATTTTAGTTTGCATCATAGACTGTCCTTTTGGCTTCGCATGGGAAGCCAAAACTTTCCATGACCTATACAAATCAACGAAAGAGGCAGTGGTATGATTATCAAGGTTTCAACATTAAGAAGCTTTGACTGCCATCTGGCCTCTTGCAGTTGTCATATTGCATGATATCAAAGTATTGATTCAAAGGTCTAAGGTCGTTTCAGGAAATTTGGTGCCACCTTGCACAACTTCAAGATAAACAACTGACTTTACAGTAATCTCAAGAACAACTTCAAAAGAGTAGACATGAGTAGACTAAAGAGGATGTAATACATCTGAGAATGCACCTGCGCTCAGCATAGCATCCACTTCTTTTCGCACGTCTGAATATCCTTTTGTTGAGGATGGCCATGGGACAGCACTAAACTTCGCGATTGGAAGTAGTACTAAGTCACAGAAGTACTTTCTAGTAGACCTAAACTTCTAATCACATCTCTAGCTAACAAACGTGCTACTTCAGGCGAGTGGCGAAGGACATTCCGACTCTGGCTGAATCTGTTGAAAGATGGTTCTGCACTAGACTTCAGGTCGTAGGGTAGAGCAGTGATGAAAAGTGTTGCATTCAAAATCACTTTTCTTTCATATCTCTTCACCACGAAGGCAAACGCCACAGGTATCACCTTGTCAGAAGCCTCACGATCCAAGCCACAGAAAGACCTTAGAGGCAGTGATAGGCAAACTCTCAATCTCAAGGGCAGGCTGCAAACAGATCTTTCAACAGATAGTGTGTGGATGTGTGCGTATATGCATATGTAAATGTATATATATATACGTATGTATAATATACATTAATATACATAGCTATCTTCACCTTCTTTCATTCGCTGCTTCACATGCCTTGCTTGGAATGGCTGCATCTGAATCACTAGATGTGGATTGTGTTCTTACTTTTCACTACAAATCCTGGCTCATTCTTCTCCAAGATACGAGCAAAAGAGGCAGGGAGTGCAGCACAAACATTGAGCGTGTGCCGGAGTGAATTCCAGACTCACGAATCTCAGCAGCGCAACATGATGCTCGACTCTCAATTTTTGTTAGACCAAATTCGTGCAATGATAAGCGGAATTAGGCAGCTAGGTGGAAAGTATAGACTGCTTGATCCCATTTCACCTGTTGCTTGGCAGGCTTTAATTCGATCTGGACGCCAAACAGAATGAGGCAAGTTGCCAGAAACTGATAGACCTACTTAACTGGAATCAGAACGAGTCGCCCAAAACTTCCAAGGAACTGTGTGACGATCCGCCTTGGAGACTTCTTTCGTACTCATCGAGGACACCTTAGCGAGGACACTACAGTTGAAAGCGGCACTAGACACAGCAGAACAACCAGTGAAAGCAAAGATTCCGTAGATGATAGCTTGATATGATATTCCTTGATTGCTTGTGATTTCTTGAGTCGTGTGTTGCTGAAATCACCAAGCAGGCCCCTTCCCTGTACACAGAAGCGCACTTGATAACACATTCGGGAGCTTTCGTGTCTTTCTATTCTCAACCTCTCATCTGCTCCCCATCTGCTCCCCATCTGCTCCCCCATCTTCTCCCCATCTGTTCCCATCCGCACCCATCTGCTCATCCCCAGGCCTTCACTGTGTAGTGGGCATTGTGACGTACAAGCGAATTCTCCAACTTGTCAACTGCCTCACAAGTCTTAGGCTGCTGAATTTTTGTAGAGAAAAGTTGATTCTTGTCCAAGTTAACTTGCTGATCCTCAAGGCCCAAAAGGGGGAAACCAGACATAAAAAACCAGGACATGAAACAATGGCATCGATCTTTTGATCCAGAGTTTTTGTTTCTTGTGATTGGCTTCTCAGTTAAAGGGGATACCATAATGTGTTACTCAGTCACAATGATCTTAAAATCGGATTGCACGGTTCTATGCGTGCAATAGAAGACAAACAGCATAATGTGGAGCGCTCAATCCAAATTAAATCAGGTTGCATCTTTGTCGTTGTGTCCCAAGGATTTTCCTGTAAACTTGCGTAATGCCAGGTTCCATGTCGGGGGCAATTTTGGTTGCGCTTCACAATCTATAACGACAGTGTGAGACAATGTGAAAGATGAAGAGAAAGAGAGAGAAAGAGACAAACATACAAACCGGGGGTCAGAGAGAGAGAGGGATATGAAAAAAAGGAAAAAACAGAAAAAGAGAAGGGCGAGAAAGAGAGATAGAAAGAGAAAGAGAGATGGATACAGACAGGAATGAGTGGATGAGAGTGTGCGAGCGAGTGCAAGTGGGTGTGAGTTAGTGAGTAAATGCATAGCATACAAGTGAGGTGAGTGAGTGACGACGTAGGGATTTAACCTGAGACCCCTGGGCCAAGGTGAACTATGTTGCGATGGTCTGGAAGCTACCGTCGGCTAAGCAGGAGCTACTCAGCTACTGCATGCTATTGCCTCTCCTTTGTCATTTCTTGAAGCTCTTCAGCTCCTTTATTTCCTTTAGGTATTCTTTTATATTCGGATGAGAGAAAATGACTTAACCTTTCCGCGGCGCACAAAGCTTTTAAGATCTCTGACAAAACAGGAGACCAGGATACCGAATGATACCGATCCCCATCACGTCTTGGCTTTGCCACACGCAATCTGTGCCTCTTCAGACTCGATCTTGTCCAAGTTATTGAGGACATCATCAGCTTTTTTGCTGTTGAGCTGTGGGACAATCTCAAATTCGACCTTCACAGCGCCTCAAGCTCCAAACTGTGCTCGACAATGCCCCACCCTACCACCTTGAAAGGGACTTTCCTCAAGAGGTGGAACATAGTATAAAACACATCACAGAGTATAGAACATCGTATAGAACACAGTAAAACCATTCTCTGAAAGAACCATTTCTTCCACAGAATCTCTAGGTCTGTTGTAAAAGGTCAGCCAATCCTTTCCCTGGGCGCTAAGGCTGGAACCATCGGGTGTTTCGCGACGCTTCCGTCCACGGGAACTCAAAGACAAGAGTGATGCACTTGGAGTCTCCTAGAAACGAAGAAAGGAAGAAAAATATGTAGTGAACATGTTCTGTTTTTCAATGCAAGTCATCAATTCATATCAATTCCCTCATTTTCATATTTAAATCTCAGAGTGGCGGACGAAATTATTTGTTTGGGTAACCATCATTTGGCCCGGACTCGCTTTTCAGTCGGACCTACTCGCTTTTGCGGGTTTCTGCGTTTCAGCATGATTCATGCTTTGGATCTTATTTATTTCTTTCATCCATCGTTAACTAATTAAGAATAGACATTGAACAAACAGCAAACTCTATTTTCCTTTGACCAAGGCATTCAGCAAAGGCTGGGGCCGTCATGGCCGCATCAACAAGCTCACTTGTATAAAGCATGGACGGGAAAAGGGGACCTGGTGGCCCGAGCCCTGGAATTGATGAAACTGGACTCGCTTTGGACTCGCTTTGGGACACACTTGAATTTCCAGAATTTGGCCTTATGAAAAGATCAGGGGTGGCAGGGACTCGCTTTTCAGTCGGACCTACTCGCTTTTGGGGGTTTTGACTACTTCTCTAAAAGTTCTAAAACCAATGATTGCACGATGATAAAACTAATTGACGATAATTTTGTCGGATACTCATATATGTAACGTGCTTTTCTCGCATCATACAAGGCAAAATTGATCCACGAGGTATTCAATCCATTTCTTTCTTCCAACAGGCAATGATATGCTTTGCATTGTTTTGCTGATTCAATCCGATGAAGCACCGCAAAATGGCATGCCAAACTCCTCCACCGTAATGCTCTTGACAATGACAGCATCGGTAGAAACTCCAGCCTGGCAAAGTTGGGACACGAACAAACGAACAAAGTGACGTGTTCCAAATTGTTCCAACACAGTTGGCTTTCGTAAGTTTTGTCCCAACACGAAGCTTCATGTTGCACTCTCAAGAGTCAAAATGTATTCGCATCTGCAAGTTACATTCCTCGAGTAGCTTGATGTGGCAATGAGTTCATGCTTGTCACAATTGGATATAGCTTGTCATAGCTAGTCCCGGCCGGCTTGGGTACTCCTTCATAATCTCTCCATGCACGACAGATTGCTCGCAACCCCCATGTAAGCTCATTATAAACTCCCTTCTTTCGATTCATCTTCCAGAGCCCAGAAGCAAACATCTTCCAGTCCGGATCAAATGGCAGTGTAGGTCAATGATGAGTCATGATCAATTATGATCAAATTGCATGGATGACACAAGAGTGGAAAAGCGGGATGGGAGAGTTTTAGGCAATCCAGGCATGACGTGGAATACCCGCCCGTATCTTTGAAATATTCCGAAGATGGTCACAGTGACAACTTACTTTTGAGGAATAACTAATCAAGCTCACTTGCTCAAGTTACATACTGAAATTACTTATAATGACTAATTTGATGAATCGATATTACTAGTACCTATTTAGATTGATTGCATCTTCATTAGCATTTTACATTTACACTTGGATGTAAACATTCAAAAGCTTAAGATACTCTTACGATATTTCAAGCGTTCTCCGAGAGTTTCGTCAGTTCGTCGCTTCTGCAGCCTCGAGTGCAATCGATTCCTTCACCGATTCGAGGGCTGCGGAGTCCTTGACGAAGCTGTCGGCACTGGGTGACACTTCCTTAGCGAAGGTGAAGAAAATTATACCTTATAAAGAAAATAAGATAACATACAAAAATACAAAAACATAATTATAACATATTATAACCTTATACCAAAAATAACAAAAACATGCAAAGATTCCATACACGTCTAAATGATTAGAAATGTATACGGACATTGTTAATTTATGTATACAAATACAACTTGCATTGCCAACTTTGAGCAAAACACAATGAAAACGCGCAAGAAAGCAACACGTGAGAATACTTTTGACGATAGGAGGAAGAACATTCCTTTCTTGTTGCTCTGAGAATTCTATCTTGCCTATCGAAACAATTGTATCTTTTCCCTCCTTCATGCTGGCTCTCCTTCTTTCTTGATCTCTGTGTTTTTCTGCCTTGACACTCTTCTCTTCAGAGGTCGTTCAATCGGTTTGTCATTCAAAAAAATGAAACAGATATGTATGTATATATAGATACACATTCATTTGTTTATTTATATGAATCTATGTACCTTTTTTTTTCCTCAGGTTTCAGCGGTAATGCCGCGACCTAGCAAATTGAATTCCGTTGACAGGATCAGGAATTACAATATATAATTACATATAAATATATATATATATACATATATAGATATAGATATAGATATAGATGTAGATATAGATATACATATGTAAATATATATATATATATGTATATGAAAAGAAGATAAATCCGTCTCCAAGGGGCCAGGACCTCTACGCCTTCAAGGGTCACATTCGCGGCCGCAGAGGCTGGGGCTGAGTCAGCACTCAGACCCACCGTTGTCAGCACTACATCGGCAAAGCCTAGGCTTCAGAGTAGCGAAAGAAATGCAAAGAAAATGACCTAACTATAACATATTATATATATTTATTGTCTATTTGTAATATGAATAAATATTGAGAATTTACATATATATATATATATAAATATATGAATATACATAAACATTTGCAAAGTATGTCTCAAAGTATTGCAGTAGCAAGGCCAATATTAAAACGACTGTCCACCGTGCCATGGCAACACTTCAACATTTTGGATCATTTTGAGGACGAGAATAAAATCTCTGTAGATTTCTGAGAGAATGCGAAACAAAAAGAAAATTCGATCTCAATCCAGCAACCCTTCTTTGAGAAATTTCACAAGAAATCTATGCCAACTAACACTTACCACGTCGGCGTGTAGGCCAGTGCTGAATTGAGCAAGCAGAACAGCTCTCTGCGTCCTAGGCACTGGTCGTTGTGGTCGTTCGTGTCGTTGTCACAGTTGTTGTAGTGAAGGTTGTCGTCGTTGTGCGAGTGCTTGTGGAGGTTGTCGTGGTTGTTGTCGTTACAGGCTTGCCGTTCTCATCGCACTCGACAATCTTCGCATCCTTAACAAATGACACACCCATGCATTCATGGCCCATCTTCATAGATTCTTGCAGCTTGTCAATTCTTGTGAACATGTTTTGAATGAACAGCTTGGGAATACAACTGAGTGTGCTTTCCCATTCTGCCAACATGGGAAAGAATGGGCCGATGTACCAATCGCTGGCATCACTCGCTTTACCCGAGTGCTGATACGGATACGGTTCCAAACAGAGGTGCATGGTCTCAGTCCGCATCTTCTGCATTCGAACCCCGAGGATGTTCAGCAGCTTCTTGCTACAAATCTCTTCTCAAGACTGCAATAGACTGAAGTAGATTGAAGAATAGAACTGAATCATGAGAATCTTCAAGGTCAGTTCTTTGGGTTTCAAGGTGTGAGGTCGCTTAGTTGTCTCTTCCAAGGCTCCGGAATGAAGCACTCTTCTTCTTGGCTGGCGTTGCCATCGCAGGCTTTGCCACCATATCGAGCAGGTTGCTTTGTCCTGCTTTGGGCAGGGGGAATCCGTCCCAGTTTTCTCGAAGAAAACATGATTTGAAGAAAGGAAAACGCATTTCACCTTGGACCTCAAAGAGTTCAACCAATTTTGGAAGTGGAGAACAATCTGAATAAACCAACTCGTCAACTTGTACTGCAAGTGGTATGCAAACAAGTTGACAACAGCCACCGTAATGCATGTGCATCGCCACTCGTTAAATTCCGAACCAAACAAATTCAGTCTGTCCCCAGGATCCATCCCTTGGCAGGAAAGTGCTCGATGCAGGCGTGTCCGAAAGCAGAAGATAAGTCTTGCTGAAAAGACAAAGGAAGAAACAGAACCAAAAAGAAGAGAAGAGTAGAAAAAACAAGAGAAAAATGCGAAGAAAAGAGTAGACAAGGGACAAGCTGCACAAACTGCACAAGAAAGCAGCTTAAAAACTGATACAGCTGGAGAAGAAACAAACCATGTCCCCTCTAACCAAAGGGCGAAACCAGCTGATCACCAAGCATTTCAGTCAGCCATGGTGACCATGGTGATACAAACACCTTTTGAGTCCTACGTAAAATCATCTTGGGTTCTTTTCACTCTGCTGGGAACTGAGAGAAAACGAGACAGAGAAGAACACACACACACACACAGACCACACGTGAAAGGCTAGAAAACATGAGAAAGGATGAGAAAGGATGAGAGTGTGGGACAAAATCTCAAGGTTGCGTGGAAGTCAACGGAGGCGAAAATTTGGAGCCCAACAACTTGCCTGATCATGTGCCTTGTGAGATGCTGTGCACATTCGTACCATCAGCAAATAATTGCAAACTTCTCCTGAAATTCTTCACTTTTGGCTAGTGGCGCACAGAGACACACACACACACACAGACACGGACAGACAGACAGACAGACAGACAGACAGACAGACAGACAGACAGACAGACAGACAGACAGACAGACAGACAGACAGACAGACAGACAGACACACACACACACACATGCCAGAAACAAAGAGTTTCTAGTGCTGAATGACTGATCTGGCTTCTGAACTGTTGCCGACTCACTGAAAAATCAAATCAAGAACACCGAGACCAAAGGGCACACAGCAGGTGAGCAGTTGGGTACAATAAACACAACAGAAGGCTTCGAAGGTGCAGAAAGACCATGTTTTCATGGACCCCAATTGTGGAGTATGTCGCACCCGCGGCACCAGGGCAGTCACAGAGACAGCTGAAAGCAAAGAAACAATTGCGGCAGAACGGTGCACAAAAAGAGATGAGAAGAGGAAGAGGGTATAGGAAGGGACTGGAGACTGGAGACTGGAAGGTGGTCCAATTGGATCTCAAAACTCATCCTTCAATCCTTCATCATCCTTCCATTCCTTCCAGTCCTTCATAGTCCTTCCACTTCTTGGGTTCCTTCGGTTCCTTCGGTTCCTATGCTGCCCCTTCCTCTTGGAGCCCCGCCTGGAGCGCAACTTCTTCGAAGGACCGCAGGGCATAGCTTCACAGGGACCCCAGTCCTGGAACACGAGTGACTGGACTCTCAGGGCGTAGAAATGAAGGGATGAAATGAAATGAAGAAATGAAATTAGATGAATAGAAATACTTTGACTCTATTTGAATAGACTGCGATTCTATTTTGCACATTCGTCACAATCTCATGTCGTTTTGGCACTTGCCTCCGCACCCACAGTTTTACAAGCAGCACAAACAGGAGAGGCGCTTTCAAACCTGGTGAGGATTTTTTCAGGGAGAATATATATTTTTTTCCCCAACATGCCAGCACCCGAACGACTCTCCAAATCAGGTCGATGCTTTGTGACCTGTCCATCCAAGGTCCTTCCAGTCATTGTACTCGCAATCCACCGGACATTCGACACCAGTCTCACAGCTCATCTCTTCCTTGCAAGAGAAGACAGCTTTGGAGTACGGTAGTACAACAGCTTTTGCACTCAGAAGCTTCTGGCTCTCATCTGAAGTCATGCAAAAGCGAGGTGGACAATGTACCAGGTCATTTGCAAACCAATTGAAGCAAGCAAACAATTTAGTACTCAATTGTAGTTTCTCTTAAAGACATTTCTTTATGTATTTCTTTATGTATTTTTCTTATCTTATCTTATGTTTTTTCTTATATTTTCTTTTTTCATCTTTGACTTTGACCGAAATTTCACGGGACCGCGGTGCCTCCGCATCACCGATGCAGCGCAAGCCGTGGGGCCCCACCGCCTCGTCGGCCACAAAGCGGAACCTGAGCTCCGTAGCGAAAAACAGCAGCTTTTCATAGCAGAAAGATATAGAAATATATATAGAAATCTCTCAAAGAGATTTAGAGATCTTCTCTCAGAGAAATGAGAAATCTTAGAAATTGAAATTTCTCTCTTTCACACCGAACTCTCTTTCTCTTCAACGAGTTTGCTTCTGGCCTGACGCGATTTCCGTCTCCACAGCTAGTGGAGCAAGCAGTCCACTCATTCCAGTCCTCAGAATGACCCATGAAGCTGAGATGGTCAAGACTGAGAACAAGCAGTGACAAAAGTTTGAAATGCTTTAAACTTGGCTACTTATTTTTTCAAGAGATGTTCCCCTTGACTTTGCAGCCAGGCATCCTCCCAGGTGCAGTTTACTGAGCAGCCACCCAGCACAGTGCAGTGGGAAACTTCCGTGGCTTCTCCAATGCAGTCCTGGTGGCTGTTCTGGGTGCATCTTGGCACCAGTGACTCTGCGTCTGAGTCTGCAACAAGTAAAGCAGTACGAAACAAGGTGAAAACAAAGTCGTATAACTAAATATATAGAAACAACACAGAAACAAAACCGAAACACCAAGGAAATAGCTGCCTTTTTCTCTGAGTTTGAGCAGAAGCAGAAGCAGATTGGAAAACTTCACTTCTGCAGATCTTCGTCTGATCACAGTCTCATCACAGGACTCTCCTCTCCACCGTAGAGGGCTTCAGAGCTGTTTCTGGACCTTTGCCGAGTTCCTTCACCACCACAAGGTTGCACGCACTCCGTCCAGGGCGTCCAGTCCTGTAAGCTTGGACTCCAGTCAAGAATGCAAACAATAAAAACAAAGAAATCTTACAAGAACTTAAAGTTTAAATGTTTACTTTAAACATTTTGACAACTTCAAAAAGTCTGAAGTTCTGTGTCTCCTTCCACTCGCAATCGATGGGGCAAGGTTTGTCGTTGCAGCGTTGGCGCTCCACGGTGGCGCCCTCGCACTCGGCTCCGCCGAAGGCTGCAGTGATGGCTTCCACGCGGTGCCGCGAAGAGCTGCCGCCAGCGCAGCTCTTGGAGCAGTTCCTCAAAAACAGAAAACAAAAGAAACAAATATATCATTATATATTTACATATTACTAAATAATCTATAGTCTAATGATATATCTTACTGTTTACTTACGTTACTCATCCTTTAACCATCTTTTTATTTATTCACATCTTCCATTAACATCTTCAAGATGTTTTCTCTGCCAAGTATCGTCCAGGCGCCCCAGTCGCCCCAAACGCAGTCTCTGGGACATGGCGAGCTGCACTCCTCGCTTTGTCTCGTTGGAACCGCGGGATCACACGGAGCTCCACCGTTCACCTCTGCGTTCACTTCTCGAGTGCGGCTGTGGTTTCCAATGCCACAGGTCACTGAGCATTCTGACCAGTCCTTAACAAGCAAAACAAAACTTCAAAAAACATTATAGTATATTATAATTGCAAATACATAAGTTAAACAGTCCTAAAAATTGTCAAAGCATGTTAAAGAAGGGTCAGGAGCAAAGTTGAGGCAAACATGTGAATCGAAATGGAATGGGAAAATGGCGATTGAGAGGAGCAAAGCCCGGAAATCGCAGGGAAGGAGGACTACAGATTTAGATACGAATAGCACCCCGAGCACACAGGGTATCTAGATACCTTCCATATTGAGGTGAGCAAAAGAAGATTTGCTTCAAACACAGGCAAATTAACGGATATGGAACGTCTTAGCGAAAAACTGATTTCAAGTTTGACATTTCAACATATTTCAACACAAAGAAATGCTGCCATCGCATCCTCCCAGTCCATGAACTCGCAATCTCTTGTGCAGGCTTCCTTGGTGGACGTCAAATGAAAAATCTTGTGGACGTGACGAAAAGAAACTGGAGAGCTTTCCGCCGACCCTGGACGAAGGGCACGTAACAGGAGGTCGGAGTGAAGCAAAGATGCAAAAACAGGAAGCAACACGAAAAATCAAAACAAAACACAGGAACCAGAGCAAAGACAAGAACTCGAAGAAGGCACTGGAGCAAAAAAGCTAACAAGAACAGAAGGCAAAAGCTAAAGACGCTCTCTTTTTTGCAAAACTAAAAAGACAAACCTATCTCTATTTTGCTTTTTGGGGCTGCCTTTGGACCTAAGGGCTTCGCTGTTTAAGCGGTTTGGGGAGGGGCGTTTAAAGGCTTTGGGAGCTTCCTGGCACGAAGTTCGCATCTTGTGTATTGAGGCTGTTGATATATTTACCATGTAGATATTATATAGGATTATACAAGTGCGCAATAAAAATACCATGTATATAAACAGATAAAAAACAAATGTATACATATATACTCTCAAGTTTCTAGGCTTTTTCACGCATTGCCCTGGCATGCCACAGTTCGACTCATTCACTCTCCCCTCAATAAAGGCGCCATGGAATCCAACTGGCCCACCTCAACACTTCGAGCTTGGATTGCGGTTCCATGTGACACCAGTGACTTTGATCCCAACACACTAAAGCATGATGTTGCAGGGCCCGACATCACCTCGTTCAGGAAAGAATGCTAACTGCCCTGCAACATAAGACTGAGCATGGGCTCAACGTGGCTCTGACCCTGACATGGCATTTCTATCTTGCAAACCACACATCCCTGTGGGGTCGCGGAGCGACGCGAAGTTTCAAAGGTAAACGTTCGCCTTGACACGTTAACGGCAAATCCCAAACCTTGTAAGCGACGAAGGAACTTCTTTCTCTCCCCCTCTTTCTAAGTTTTCCCTATTGTCTATTCCAGTAGCTGTCTCTCTCTCTCTACTCTCAATCTTTCTATCGTTTCTTCTTGGGATTTTTCTCTCCTTTTTTCCCTCGTCTTTCTCTTTCTTTCCCTCTCCCTTCTCTCCCTTTGCCTCGTTGCAACTCCGCAGGTCATGGGCATCACCGGAGCAGTTGGTCCCGTCTCCCAGCGCAATCTGTGTGACGTAGCGATAGCGGCTCCTGGGCGCAATGGAAAAAAACAAAATCAAACAACAAACGAAGAATAAAGAAGAAGAAGAAGAAGAAGAAGAAGAAGAAGAAGAAGAAGAAGAAGAAGATAAGAGTAACAATACCCCCTGTGGGGCCGACCACAAGGTTAAAGGCCTTGCGCTCTACCGACTGAGCTAGGCGGGCTACTGGCAAAGTCAGAAGAAAAAGGATTTAGCGGTAGCGGATTGGCGCCCGTTCTCCAAGGAGGAAAAGGAAGATGGAAACGAAAAAGAGAAGATGCAAGATCAAAAGGAAAGAAAATAAAAAGAGAGAAATAACTCAGTCTTCAAAAGAAAAAGCTATCGTGCAAGTCGGAAACTGCACATCCTGAATCCTTTTCTTTGTTATTATCTTTCTTGCTTTACTCTAATTTACATTTATTCATGGGCTCGTTCCTTAGCTTGAATATCAGCTTAGGCTTCCTTCTTTGACTCATTCTTTTCTTGCCTTTTCTTGCCTCTTCTTGCTTCTTCATGGTTCTCCTTGCTTCTCCTTGCTTCTTCTTGATCTTTCTTGTCCTTGCTTGTTCTTGCTTGTTCCTACTTGTTGCTTGTTCTTGCTTCAGTTGGTCACTCTGAGGCCAGCGCTGGTTGCCGCCGTCACAGGACTTGGAGCAATTGCCCCAAGCTCCCCAGACAGACCACACACAGTCCTCGGAAAAGAAACAAAGACATTTGAATTCATTTGAATCTTAAGATTCTGAACCTAAGTTTCTAAGTTTAAGTTTCATTTCTGATTTCTGAGTCTTCAACTTAGCTTCCAACTTAATACTTAAGTACTACTATGTACTACTTGTTTACAAATGAATCTAGACTTAGCTGAAACATACTTAGCAGCAAGCAGAAACAACAGCTCTTTGAAAAGAGAAGTCTTCTACTGTACTTGTTGTTTGTTTGATGCTGAAGATGGAAACAGAATTGGGCGATGGCAGATTTGTGACCCGCTCCTGAGGGCATGCAATCTCAGAGCACGAACCCGCATCGCTCTCGTCACCTTCACAGGGGCTTCCTCCAAACTGCTCCTCTGCCATCTTGCCTCACGAAGAACATTCAATGAGTTCAATGTAAAGAAACGAGTGAGAAACTGACAGTCTGAAACCCAGCCACTCCAAAATGGCAACCTTTGGAGTCTGATTTTTTGCATCTCTATTCTTATCTCTATTCCTTAAGTATCGAAGAAAATCCATGCTTAACATCCATGCTTTCCTTAACACCTTAACTCCTTATGCTCTCCATGCTTTCTGCTTCCATGCATCTCTTTCCTTAACACCAAAGGCATCCCTTCGCCTCGCGTGCGTGTCCGGTTGCCGCCGCCGCAGGTGACGCTGCAACCGTTCCAGGGCGACCAATCTTCCCAGCGGCAATCCTAAGAGAAAGGAAACAATTTAAGAGAGAAAAAAATTGAAGAGGAACAAAAATTGAAACAATGATTTGAGTGAGTGAAGCAGTGAAGCAAGAGTCATTTCTTGAAGCAGTGTATTAGCCAATGCGAAGAGAGTCTTTTCTGAAGTCTTTTCTGAAGTCTTTTCTTTCTTTTCTTGCATTTCATATCATTTCATATCATTTCATATCGTTTCATCATTTTTGTGTATTTTGTTGTCGATGCCAAGAGTCCACTGGACAGTCCTCTGCATTGCAGCCCTCTTTCTCTGCTTCCAAGTCGTCGGGGCATGACGTGCCATCGCCTCCAATGGATGACATAAAGATACATGTGTTAATAGATATATATATATATATATTTTTTATATATATATTATGATGTTATGATATGTTTACCTGCCACAAGCAACGTCCTTCCAACATCTTCTAATCTGATTCTACTGTTTCAAAGGACACCTAGAATTCTGATGAATTCTGTCTATGGAAATATGCTCTGATGTTGTCACGATATGTGGACAAACTACGAAGTCTTATCATGCTCAAAAAAAGAACATGTCCCAAGATTGCAAGGAATAGGTAATATGTGCAGAAGTAAGAGGTGAACAAAGGAAGATCGCCTTGCAATCAAAAATGAATACTACATGTCACAGGCTTTGTTCTGGTGACATCTTGAAATTCTAAACCAGGTATCATTCTCACAGGGCCCCAGAAACTTATCGCGCGCTCGGCTGTCCGTTGTTCAGTCATTCTGTTTGCAACACTCTT
>VSDK01007022.1:99852-111739 GCA_009767595.1 Symbiodinium kawagutii | reverse complement strand
CTTTTATCTCTTTTTCTTGAAGAACTCTTTTCTCACATCTCGTTTTCTTGAAGAACTCTTTTCTTACATCTCGTGCTTTTACTTCTCCTTTTCCTGAAGAACTCTTTTCTTACATCTCTTTTTCTTAAAGAACTCTTTTCTCACATCTCTTTTTCTTGAAGAACTCTTTTCTTGCATCTCTTTTTCTTGAAGAACTCTTTTCTTACATCTCTTTTTCTTGAAGAACTCTTCTCTCACATCTCCTTTTCTTGAAGAACTCTTTTCTTACATCTCTTTTTCTTGAAGAACTCTTTTCTTACATCTCTTTTTCTTGAAGAACTCTTTTCTTACATCTCTTTTTCTTGAAGAACTCTTTTCTTACATCTCTTTTTCTTGAAGAACTCTTTTCTTACATCTCTTTTTCTTGAAGAACTCTTTTCTTACATCTCTTTTTCTTGAAGAACTCTTTTCTTACATCTCTTTTTCTTGAAGAACTCTTTTCTTACATCTCTTTTTCTTGAAGAACTCTTCTCTCACATCTCTTTTTCTTGAAGAACTCTTTTCTTACATCTCTTTTTCTTGAAGAACTCTTTTCTTACATCTCTTTTTCTTGAAGAACTCTTTCCTTACATCTCCTTTTCTTGAAGAACTCTTCTCTCACATCTCTTTTTCTTAAAGAACTCTTCTCTCACATCTCTTTTTCTTGAAGATTTCTTTCCTTACATCTCTTTTTCTTGAAGAACTCTTTTCTTACATGTCCTTTTCTTGAAGTACTCTTCTCTCACATCTCCTTTTCTTGAAGAACTCTTTTCTTGCATCTCTTTTTCTTGAAGAACTCTTTTCTTGCATCTCTTTTTCTTGAAGAACTCTTTTCTTGCATCTCTTTTTCTTGAAGAACTCTTTCCTTACATCTTTTTTTCTTGAAGAACTCTTTTCATACATCTCTTTTTCTTGAAGAACTCTTTTCTTACATCTCTTTTTCTTTGAGAACTCTTTTTTTACATCTCTTTTTCTTGAAGAATTCTTTTGTTTTCTTGCATCGCGACAAAGGGGCGTTCTGTGAAGACTAAGGGAACTTTGATGAACGTCCCCTGTACCTTTGAGTCTAGTTTTACAATTTTTACAATTCTATATTATGATTGTACATTAGTATGCTTTACGCATCTTTATACGTTCTTTGCATGTTGAAATATCTTTATACCATTGTTTTACTGAACTACATAAACGAATTGTGTTTCATACTGCGTTTCTACACTGAACAATTCCCATTCTACACCTTCAAATTACATATTCTATACTTTAAACTAATTACACGAAATAAACTAAGTATACATACATACAAATACAAATACATACATCGTACAGTACATTTCTGATCCAACTTTGCACTAACTCCGCGCCTTGGGAACTTTGATGCTGCGGCTGCGCTTCTTGGTACCACCGCCGCAGCTAGCGGAGCACTCGGTCCAAGCGGTCCATTCCTGACGAGCCAATGCTCCATGAAGAGACATGAAATCGGTTGAGATGTGAAAAATGTACTATCATGTTATATTATTATGTTATAAGTTATATTATCTTATCTATCGAAATATCTTTGTATGATATCATTATGTGTTATTACGTTCTATGTAGTCCTCTTCAACTCAAAGGCATAAAAGGCATAAAAGTGACAAAAGTGGACGGAAAAATCATGTCCAAAACTTGAATACAATTGGAAAGGAAATGAAAGGAAGCAAAGGTTACCATACGCAGAGAAAATCATACACACATGTGGAACGATTCGAAATTTGCAAACATTGGACCATGACCAAGCCCACAATGTGACAGAGACTGATGAAAGCCCAAGTCTGCATGTGCAAGGAATTAACTTATGAATCAACGACACGCAACAAATCAGGAAGTCAACTAATATGACAACCCCAGACAATCATGACATGTCCACTGATAGAACAGTGGTCACTCAGCGGTGCGGCGTTGCTTCCAAGCTTCGCTCCATACACAGTCGATAGAGCAAACCTCGGGAGAGTGCAGCCATCGGACGTGGGTTGGACAAGTGAGACGAAATGCAAATCTTTCGAAATCATTTAAGCAAATCGCTAAAGAAAATCGCTAAAGAAAATCGCCAAAGAATATCAACAAGAAATCTATTTTTTCCTAAATCTGTTCATATTCAAATACTAAATTTTATTTACATGTATAATATATATATATATATCTATATTTTTTGTTTTCAGATTTTCATTCCACATTTCCAAATTTGTCACATGAAAAGGACAGGCTCCCCACCTGCGTGTTGCAGTTCTGGTTCTCCGTGGCGTTGCCGTGGCATTCGGCGCCTCCTTCGTCTGCAGCTCGCTGCACGGCTCGAGCTCGCTTTCGCGTGCCACCGCCGCAGCTTGCGGAGCACCTGCTCCAATTCGTCCAATCGGACCATTCGCCTCAAAGCGAAGCAAAGCAAAGCTGAACCAAAAGGAACTTCCAAACAACTTGAAAAACAGAAGAAATTTCTAAGTTATATCATGCACCTTATTTTCTGTAAATCATTTTATGCAAGTTATGATATTTTGTAAGTTATTTCAAGTAAATTATAGAAGTGAGTTCCTTCCAAACACTCATGCAGTCTCCCTGGGCGTGTGCAGTTGGGAGCACATGGTTTGACTAGCAATCCTTGCTCTGTTTTGAATGCTTGCTCTCAGCTTTTGAATCTCTTTGCAATCTCTTTACAGTCTCTTTCCGATCTACAAAGGTGCTTTAAAGATCTTTCAAGATCTTTCAACTCGCAATGCCTTATGCAGACAAGATGGCAGCTACGAGGCTCTCCGCTGTCCGTGCTATTTGGGGATGCGGTCGTAGTCGCAATGTCATCACCTCGAAGCCACGAAACAGCAAACACAAGGAGCTGAAAAGAATCCGCAAAAAAAAACACATACATCTTATACTCGATATATTTAGAAAGAAAGAAAGAAAGAAAGAAAGAAAGAAAGAAAGAAAGAAAGAAAGAAAGAAAAAAAACAAAATAGATTGATAGAAAACGTAAATGGATAGATAGAAAACGTAAATGGATATATGTATACATATAGAAACCTGAATATACAGAGAGAGAGAGAGACTGAAACTTCTTCTTGTTGCCATGATCTTCATCAATCATAACCAAACTTATCGGCAAACCATTCCTATTAAGAATCAAATACAGTAAAAGCATGATAAAAAGGCTCTTTCAAGCACCAAAGTCACCAGTCTCCCCTACTGACAGGATTTCACCTCTGCTCAAAGACTGTGAGCTGCCAAAGCAAATGCGTTTGCTGTCCAAGGAATTTGCTTGCCATGGTAAACGGGTGGTAGTCATGTCTAGTAGCCGAAACCAACTATTCCTTTTTAGAATTTACCATCGTTGTCCCTATCACTTGTCGAGTGACACACTTCACATTTCATACAGCTGCTCACAATGTGAAGGACACAAAAGTCATGAGGAAGTCATGAGGAAGTCATGAGGAAGTCATAAGGAGGTCATAAGGAGGTCATAAGAACTCTATGGAGTGGAAAACTTTCGCCAAAGCTTCTCTCGACTTCCTCCACCTGGACCAAGGCCTCGCTTCCAACAGCAGCCCGCAACTTCCCAGTATTCGAATGGAAGTTCAAAAAGAGAAGTTCTAAGGATAAGGTCTAACACACTCTAAGACATTCTAAGACATTCCAAGACATTCTAAGAGTCTTAGCTGAGAATCTTCCTGTAGGCACAAAGTCTGCAACTGGAGTGCTCAGTAAGGACCAGAAACATCTCTCGAGACATCACTCGAGCCCCTGCCGTTCACACTCGCAGCATCGGCTGCATTGCCTCGCCTCTCTCTGTCGCTCCTGTAAACTGCTAGGACGAATTCGACCAGGTCGGGTCTCAGCATGACAGTGGTCCCTGTCATGTTGCCGCTGAATAGAACAATGAATATAAGTTCAAATAGAAGTATTCACATACATATATAATCATATATGTATGTACATGAATTATATATGTAACATGCTTTATACATATAACATGTTCCCTATTCAGAAACACTTTAGCTTCGTTGGAGTCTTTCTAAACCAAAAGAAGTGGATCCGCTGAGTCCAGCACTTCTCTCTCGCTGCGAAGTAACCGTGGATCCTCGGCCACATGGCCATCCTGTCAGGTTGACATTCGCACGGCCCTTTCCGACTTGTCACAGTGTGGTTACCATGGTTTACCTATCTGTGGCTTGCCTATCTGTGGTTTGCCTATCTCTAATTCTTCGATTCCTTTACATTTCAGAATCTATCTGCTTCTGTTGGATTCTGTTGGTCTTTCCAGCTCGAAACTTGGAGGACTTGTCCTAGCAATCTCTATATTGATGGCATTGAAATGTCTTCAATATATTTCAATACATGATTGTTCCTATGGAGAAGAGATGAGAAGTCTTGTACCCCCCACTTAAGTCTTCTAAAATCTATTCAAAAAATTGAAGATCTTCCCTGTTCTTCTCTGTTCTTCCCTGTTCTTCCCCGTGACCTCGCTGACAATCCATCGCTTTGGACGAACCGCAGTCTCAGCGACCTGAGTTGACACCACAAAACTATACAAAACTCCTGGTAGAAAACGTCCGAAGTTGGAACAGAAAAGCAAAGAAGTTGGAACATCTTTGAAGGCGTCCCAAAGAACAACGCGTCCTGCTTCAAAAAAAACATGCAAAAATATCCCCACTTCCAGATTCACCAACAGTAAGAAACTTCTTTCTGGAGCTGTCTACAGGAAAAAACTGCCTGTAAAAACAGTGTGAGGGTTGCGACTTGTGGCCACAAATTATCTGTGATACAGCTGTAGCCTGGGCCCTCTAT
Organism: Symbiodinium kawagutii; assembly: GCA_009767595.1. Lineage (NCBI taxonomy): Eukaryota > Dinophyceae > Suessiales > Symbiodiniaceae > Symbiodinium > Symbiodinium kawagutii. Next base: position 106,915 of record VSDK01007022.1, on the reverse strand, counting down.
TTTCAATTCTTTTCTTTGTCAATTTGTTTATTCGACTTTTTACAAAGATTGGCATAGCATGGCCTAGGCCACCATGGGGCCATGTGCGCATGCCACAGGAGGAGATGGGATGACACCCATGGTATACAGCAGCGGAAGCGCACAGAGGAAGCAAAGCGTTGAACACAAAGGTTTGGAAGACGCCAAAAGTAGATGTGCGCAACGGTCTCAATGCAAGCACCTAGGGTTCACTCCACTTACGTAGTCCACTCTTGTTGAATGAAGAACTTGAATAAAACCGCAAGCAAATCACATAGCATGAAGACTCCGCTTCGGGAACAGCTTTCAACTGTCTTGCTTGATCCCGTGGAGGGCAAACCACTGGCCAAACTCTGATCAAACAGCGCAAAACATATACTCTATGGTTTCACGCAGTGATATCCACGGAGTTTCAAACTTCTGTTTCTCTTCTTGAACCATCTGAGATTCTGTTTGAAGCTTTTGCTGGAACTCTTTTTAACCCGCTCAGTGTATTGCATTGGTCTTAAGACTTTGAAAATTAGACTTTCTAAAACGGCGTGCCTTTCCGGATGTTTTTCCTTCGGAAGTTTTTCAGACGCTGCAAGCCACATACCTTGAGTCTTATGATTTGGGAACCTCTTTTTTCAACCCTGTCACTTTGTGGAGGAGGCAGTTGCGAAATCACCAAACCTTAACAACAGAGGGCCACCCAGGCACCTTGAGAATTCCGTCTTGAACACATCTTTTTGTCCCAGGTCGTAGAAAGACCTACCTTGTATAATTAATGCAGTGCCGCCCAAAAGCTGCCTTGAAGATTCGGATTTTGGAAATATCATTTTCAACCCTGCTGACTCATACTAGGAGAGAAAGAACGCCGGGTTTTCACCTGTACAACGACTGGTCAACAATCTGCACAAAGACTTTGAACATGGAATTTATAACCCATGCAAACACCGGGATTCGAAATGCCATTTGGCCTATTTTGGCCTCAAGAATCAATTCACAACCGCCGGCTAGAGCTCAATCCCTGCAGAGAGAGCTCTGCCTTTGAACAGCAGGCCAAATCCCCTGTTGGAGCCCAAGAGAAACGAAACAGCAAACTCAAAAAGCACAGCTGACAGCGCCAAGATCCCTGACGTGCCACAGTGTACCTCATGAAGAAAACAAGCTGTCAACAGAATTTGAGCATGAAAATTCAACAACACATCTATGTGCATAAACGTATCTATATAACATATATGTATATATACATATATATATATGTATGTATAGAGATATATAAATATATACATATGTATATATATATATATATATACATATATATATATGTATGTACGTGTGTGTGTGCATGCCTGTGTATACACATTCATTGTATCCAATGCAGTGAACCTTGTGGAGTATCAAAATGGCACCGTCCAAACTGCGAGGACCAGGAAATCACTGCTGAGTCCAAGCACTCGCCAGCAAAATCCATTGGTGTCTCATGACCTCGAGAAAGGCTTCGGTGTTTCAACATTTCAACGCACACGCCATGGAGGCCCTGGCCCATTCAGATATGGAAAGAGTTGGGCAGTAGACCTCAGTGAATGCGACATGCCAAATGACGCCAAACATCATCAAACATCATCAACAATCACTCCTCTACGCCACATCCGTACACTTACCATGCTGTTTGCAATTCTGTGTCTTTTTCCTCCAAAGACATCGTCCACTATATCATCCATATACATCCATATACATATGAAACCAAATATGATAATGTGTGCAAATAAACTCAAGGTCTTCATCAATCCCCTTATTTATATGTTGAGGGCCTGGCAAAAAGATTCTTTGACCTCAAAGGAGATTCATCAAGAATGCAAGTTTCACCTGCAAAAAGAGAAGTTTCTATAAGTTTTTTCAAGTCTCTATCAGTTTCTTTGAGTTTCTATAAATTTCTAAGTCTTGAAACAACAAAATCTCCAGTGATAGTCCGAGGTGCTACTTGAAGCCTCGATGGCACCACACGTTACGACGGTTACAACATGGCAACGCGGAGCCAAAAGGGCTGCAAGGATCAACAAGTGCAAAAGGCGCAAAAGAAAACAAAACAAAGCAGCTAAGCAAGTGAAATGAGACCTCAAAACGAACAAACATCAGAAAAAGAACATGATGAAAAAATGAATGCGCCCCACATTTGCCCAACTAGCCAACCAAACATGGCAGGCCGCAAGAAATGGCCATGCACTGAAGTGACAACACACTGAAAAAACAAACAACTCTCCCAAAAACCGTTCAATCAGTTTGCATCACTTTGAACTTTTGAGAAGTTTTTTCGGCGTATTGAGGAACTACCTCTTCCGTCCGTTTAGTCCACCGATCTTAGATGGTGTCACCTTCATCCTGCAAATCCAACTCGGCTTTGCCGATCGCACAAGTCTTGGATAGACAAGTCTTAGATTGAGATCCGCCTTTTGATGTGCTTCAGATTGCTTCAAACACCAAGGACTGTGGCACTGTCTTTAGAACTTGTTTCATGTCATAACTCCGCTCCTCGAACTTGTCTCACAGAGCATTTGCAAAGAATCCAGCAACGTGACTGAAGCACACCGAAAGGCTTTATATCTCAAATACAACACATACAACACGCACATGTACGTAAGAAGAATCTCTGTGCAAAGTCGTACAGTACTGAGCACAGGCGCGATTCCTTGAAAACAATCGCCAAATTCTGACTGTTTCGTGTGACAAAAAAGTTGGAATCGCAATTCGCTGTTAGTGAAGACACTCTGCTTCTGTCAGCGATGCTCACCTTGTTCGGCAAGCCTTGCAGGGTCCACAGTGCCGGTCAGCCTCACCTCCACAACCATCAGAAATCCTGCTACTTGGAATCTAATTTGCTTCCTTCATTTCCTTCACGTTAATTAATTTCTCTTGTTTCTACCATAAAATGACATCCGCTTCAGAAATCCTGCTACTTCTACCTCTACTTCTCCCTCATCTTCTTCCTCAACTTCTATTTCTTCCCCAATCTTCTGAATTCTTGTCCCTTTGGAAGTGCTCTTGTCCTCCCTTCGGGTCCTGCAAATCCAGACCTTTGTCTCCTCCAAGGTGACCCGGAGCACAGAATCACCAAGAGACAATTTCCTCCATGGAAAAATATGTAACATATTCTTAAAAATAGTAAATTTTATTCTTTTTTCACTTTTTCTAAAATCCCATCTTTACATTCTTTGCATTCTCTTTTGCTTCTCTTGATATTGTTCAATCACTTCGTGCGTTTTAAATCGGGGTAAAGGATGAAGAGGCACATCCAGCACGACTTTGGATGACTTTTGATCCTCTTTTGACTCCACCAATCTCCTCTTGAAGAACTTCACATAACTTCACACTTCTCCACATTTCCATATGGACTCGAGTGACTCTCTCCAAAGGAAGGTGTTGTGGAGAGAGTCCAAGGAACGTGTTGAGTTCAGTCCTGGTGGTCCAGTGAAGCATTGCCGTACTTCCTGAGAGCGGCAAATAAAAAGCTTAAAACAAATTAAATAAATGAATAAATAAATAAATAAATATATAAATTTAATATATATCTAATATATATATCTATAAGATTCTATAAGATTCTATAAGGTTTTATAAGATTCTATAAGTGTATATTGAAAATTATTGAAATGCAAGGAAAAATGCAAGGAAAATGAGGGAAGAGGGAGAAAGAGGAAGAAAGACGGAGGAGGCAGAAAATGGGAAGAGGTGAATTGCAAGATGCGATTTGAAATCATCAAAGCGTTTTGAATCGAACAGGAGATGTCTCAGTTTGACTCAGTGGAGAAATGTGAACCCAAATTCTCCCCACTGTACCTGGCTGTCTGTCTCGTCAATTTCTTGGGCCGCATGTCTCTCCGACAAAAGGCTGGCACCTCTCATTGCAGTTGTGCGAGCACACGAGGAAAGATAAAAAAGATGGAAAAAGGAAAAGGCACGACTTTCTTCGACTTCAAAATCCGCAAGTTCCGACAACTTCCATGACCTCATGTCTTAGATGCCTTAGAGCTCCTAGTCATCTGCGAGTTATGATTTCCGGATCTCCGTTGTACCTCTCGATGTCTCCCACGCATTCGGCACCCGAACCTTGGCTCCGAACGAACAGTTTGCCCAGCAACTGATTTGAGAAGATCTCCAATTTAAGACATATCTTTAACATATTTTTAACATATCTAATTTATCTAATCAAGATTTATCTTAAGATCAAACTCTTTAACTCGAAGTTATCAAGAAATCGACCTTGCTCTGTCTCTCAACTCCCCTCTGTCTCGTATCCCTATCCCCTTTCGAAGGCATCTTGCCCTGACTTTCATCTTGGCTTGCACTGGTCTTGCATCACAGTAGATATCCTAAGACATCCGGCTGCATCATGCATCGCCATGCATCGCCATGCATCGCCATACTTCGCCCCTTTAGTTCCCTACTTCAAGTTATTTGTGCCCCTTTTGCTATCCACTTGTGTCGCTCTCGTTGCCTCGATTCCTTCGATTCTGAAGCCATTTCCCTTGTGGCCTCTGAGCCTTCCAAATGGCTACTTGCGCTACCAGGAAGTGGTCCCTGGCATCCCTTGGCCAAAGCTTTACTTCCCACGAGTCCAACACAGTCCAACATATTGTGACTCTTGATCTTTACTGCCAACACAAACGCACTGGGGGCGAGAGGTGATGGCAGGTTGCAATGAGTCACACTTCTAGGACTTTTATGGACTCCTTATGGAGTCCTTGGTGACTTTTCCCATGCAAACAGGGAAACTTCTTCTTCCTCTGGAAGGTCGAAGCTCGTGCCTCGCAGCAATTCACATTTTGTAAACCAGGACCGAAATAGAATCACAAACTCTCCACTCTGTTTCAGTACTGTTTCTCCCTGTGTAGCAGTTTTCTCTGCACCGAAAATGATCTTTGGACTTCTTTATCTTTCGCTATTCTGCAGCCCTGCTCAGGTGCCTTGGGAATGACAGAGTGACACTTCTTGCGCATCCGTGTCCTGAGATCAGAAAAGCATATGAAAAGCATCATCGAAGATAGCCAAACACGGTAAACTATGCATTTACATATACAATCTATGATCTATGTCTTATGCAGTATTCTCTTCATTTCTATGTCATATTCTATCTTATCGAAAGGGTAGGGCCTGCTGCTTGCTACCGAACACTTATCCAAAAACGTCAAAAATTGGACCGCCAAACCCATGCTGCGTATCTGTCCTGGTGCCTTTGGGACGAAAAGCGACTTTGCTCCTCGCCAACCCGGACACGAAGCAGTCAGAAATTGGTTTAAATTGGTTTCGATCGAGACTTTTGCTTTTGTTAACGTTCGAATGGTAGACCGGCAATGACAGATAGACATTTTGCCATTGACATAATCATGGCATCACATCTTTACATCACCATTTTTCACAAATTCGTTTGGAAGCCTCACTAGAGGTCTCTGGTTCCTAGCTTGGCTAAGTGGAACTGTGCAGGCTCCGTACTCCTGTTATGAACGTACAAATCGATATCTATCTTAACTCATCTTGACATAACTATGTAGATAGATCATAATGATACATCATACTGATAGTAGCTGGAATTAGCATATGTTCACATACCTATGTAATAATTTATGCTAGACTAATTATGACGGTATATTATACAAAATACTGTATGTTCTAGATGACATACTATGACAAATCAAACATGTTCATATTAGTTTACCACTCCCTATATATCCCTTTATAAGCTTATAGTTCGGCTTTTTCCAAGAGTCAAGTTATGTCCACTTTGTGATGTACAGAATGTCCCTTGGAAGCAAGGTGGGCTACCCACTTTGCAATCTGCCAGCATGATAGCGCTGCCTGCTCTGCATCCTCCTCATCTGATTGCGGCAAGTCAGCTGGAGCTACGAAACCGGTGCCTCACATCAAACAGGGAGCGTGTGCTGCACCACACACACGCACACACACACACACACGCAATGAAGTACAGAGCATTACAAGTAGAAACACAGCCTGGAAGCCTGGAAAAACGCACATGGAAAAAAAGAAATGAGACAGGTTTTGGAAACATGAAAACATAGAAGGATCCTTTTGATTTTTTGCAGGAGCGTTGTGCAGTTCTACTGTATTGTATAGCAATGAGCAGAAGTCTTCCGCATCAGCAAGAACCCTACACATGTCGCTTTCAATGCTTGCAAGCATAGTTTTTTGATCGGCTTTTCTATGGTTGCTTGAAGTGCCTTTGCAATCCTTTGTACTGCTGGAAAGTCTGGAAAACAGCTAGGAATTTTATATGACAGTCACGCCCAAAGCTTGGCAAGTTACATTTGCAACTGCGCAAAGGAATGCACGAGCTGAGCCAAACAGCAACAAACCAGGGAAGCTCTTGCCTTTCCGCGAGGCTCGATGACCACGTCGAGACGGTGAGGTTTCTTGCACATCCTCACACACGAAGCGTTTTGCAGTAGAAACATCATCAAAAGCAATGAAAGCCTACATTTGCTCCAGGACTGAACCATTCTGAAAGCAGGACTCGTTTCATGCCATTTCCATTTGTCTCCTTGTCGAAGCCAACACGCCTCTGGGATGAGGTTTCAACAGGGACGGCTTGTACCTACACAGTCAACGATGCATCAGGATGCATCCAGAACTGACGCATTTATGTGAGTCCAAATAAGCCAAGAGCCTACAGTGCCTACAGCATGGGTCGCTGCGGACAATGAATCTGAAGCAGCCACTACACTGTGTACGGATGTTGGCGCTGCCTGCTCTTCTTCCTCGTCTGACTGAGGCAACTCATCTGGGGATACAAAGCCTGTGCCTGACAAACACCACATGCAAATGCAATATATCAAATGACGCAAGCACCCAACACATCTCAACCTTGTCAAAATGGCCAAAGGGCAAAAGCACAAGGAGAAAGCCTACGGTCATCATTCTGTCTCTCAACATCACAGGCAATCTTTGCCTTTCCGCGGTGCTTTGCGACCTGCTTGGGTCGGCGAAGGTTCCTTCACATCCTGCGCATTTCAAGTCTGCGAGTGGCAACAATTCCAGGTCCACACTCATT
>VSDK01007022.1:62750-82136 GCA_009767595.1 Symbiodinium kawagutii | reverse complement strand
CTTCAAACCCTGACTCCAGCATGCGCAAAACCATCTCCTTGCCGAAGCCAACATGACGTTGAGAGGAGGCTTGAGCAGGGACGTCTTGTATCTGTGCAATCGGCGCCATGATGGATATGTCAAGACTTGACACCAAATGTTCATCCTGATGACATTCAACCTCCACAATTCATGACTGCCACAATTGTGCCTATCCCTACATATGCGCACATGTGGTTGATATCTAAAACATGTTTAAGTGGTTAACTAGACATCCATAGCAATGTACTATCAGTGTATGTAAATATGCATAAATACATATATGTCTGTTCACGCATGCATATTGTGTACTGAAGTATACGTTTTTTGTGCTCATCATACTCAATGCTACATGCATATGTACCATCACATCAGCGTCGTCATGAGTCATTCATATTGTCTCTACAACGAGCTACGACGGATTGGCCTCCTCATCTTCCTCGTCGGATTGTGGCGATTGACCTGCTGAGGCGAAGCCAAGGCATGTTTGGAACTCTTCACCGACGACTCTGCGCATCTCTGCGCATAGGATTGGAGGATTCTCGTGTGGAATCTTGATGAATCTTGTTCAAGCATGTGATGTCCCTTCTGGGGTGGGGGCCTTCAACAATCTTTTGGAATCAAAGAATAAAGAACCACAATCAATCAAAGAATTACAGATTTCAAAGATGATCTCCAATAAAAACACGAGTTTAAGAGATCTGGCGAGCCATCTACCGTCCAATTCTGAAAGCTTGGGGTATGGATGTTCTTTGTTTTCAGCTTTGTTGTCTTGGCTCTTTCTCTTGCTTTCAGCATTTTGAATGTGAACCTGTTGTTTCGAATGGCATGGTATTTCCAAAATGTTGGAAGTGGAATGTCCCATTTCAATTGCTGACAAAAACGTTTTGGAGCTGGAATTGTTCATTTTGCACCTCTTCTGCTGGATTTCGAACTTGGAACATTGAATTAGAAAGGCACTTGCAATTTTCATGCTGTTGAAGTTGCGCATGTGTAGCTCCTTTCTGTTTTGGTGTTATTCTTGTTGATGCAGCCGTTTCCATCCCGCTCTATTCACCCACGTTGCATGTTGTTCATCGTGCTGTTGTTGTTGTTGTTGTTGTTGTTGTTGTTGTTGTTGTTGTCGCTGTTGTTGTTGTTGTTGTTGTTGTTGTTGTTGTTGAGAAGTTTCTACCGTGTCTGCAAGGGGCGAGATGATAGAAGGAAGCTCAAGGGCGAAGAATGTCGACGCCTTGTGGGTTTGAAGTTCAGAAGAAAGCCTCTTGTGTCTTGGAAACGGGGTTTAGAAACTTCATCTTCTTCTTCATCTTCTCCTTCTTCTTTCTTTTCCTTTCTATCCTTCTCCTCTCTCTCCTATTCTATATTATTTCCTTCTTGTCCTTTCTTTATTCCTCTTCTCTCATCTTGCTCTCTTATCTCTGCTCTCCTTGCTCCTTCTTCTCCTTCTTCTCCTTCTTCTCCTTCTTCTCCTTCTTCTGCTTCTTCTCCTTCTTCTCCTTCTTCTCCTTCTTCTCCTTCTTCTCCTTCTTCTCCTTCTTCTCCTTCTTCTCCTTCTTCTTCTTCCTCTTCTTCTTCTTCTTCCTCTTCTTCTTCTTCTTCTTCTTCCTCTTCTTCTTCTTCTTCTTCTTCTTCTTCTTCTTCTTCGTCTTCTTCTTCTTGATTAGACGTTTTGTTTGGCCAAAACTGGTGCTGGCCACATTGTGCACGCTCCATGCTTGATCCATGCTTTCTTTTTGCACCGCTCGCTGTTCCCAGAGTCACAGGCCCAAACTGGAAGCGACGGAGGGTGAAACAATGTGAAACATCCCAACAGGACGAGAGCTTCCCCGCAGGAACTTGGCTGCACCGGAACCTGCCACCCAAAGTAGATCCTGTCCGAACTTCTGCACAAGGACCTTGCAGAACCTGGATGCTACACCGAAACCCTGCCCATGCGGGAAATCAACATGGACGCTTTGCCAGAACCTTGCGAACTTTCCGGAAACTTCTGGAACCTTCTGGAACCTTCCAGAAACTTCTGGAACGCCCTACTGACCCCACAGAAACGAAGCTTTGTTGATGGGAAACAGAAGAAAACTACACCTAAAGGCTGGCAAGATCATGCTGCGAAGACTATTCTTCTCCATCAACAGGGTACTTGCATGCGAGCCTCTGTGTTTGGCAACAAAGGATATCCAAGCCCTCATCAAGCATGAAGCAGCCCTATTTTCAGCTGCACCCTCGTCGCTGGCAAATCAGAAATAGAATGAATAAACATAAATAAACTAAATAAATGATAAAATCAAATGTAATTCAATCACATAAGAAATCTCACGTAAAGTCTCATCTCATAGAAAATCGATCGAGTAATCCCGACGGCAAGCCGTGCCTCTTGGGCCTCCGGGGTCATCCGACGTGGATCCATGACCTGTCCAAGCTGACTTCGGCAATGCTGCACTTCAGTACGTATGACACCGTACAGAAACATATGAGTCAGCCAACCAAATGAGTACTCAATTGTTAATGATTACTGGGGAAAATAAAAAATGTTTGAAACCACCAGCCAGAAAGGAATAGGCTCTGCCTATGCGCTAGGCTCAGACCCACAGTCCCGCGACCCGTTGCTTCAGAGAAGGGCTGATGCTATGACTTCTGACGAAGATGAAGCGCAGGGGACAGTTTGTCCTTCCGAGGTGGTTTGATCTTGGGAGTTTGCTTCACTACCAGCTGTGTTGAGTGGGCATTGCGTGGGGTTCCGATTTGTGGATCAGCCGAGGTCCGAAGTTTCATTTCTTTCGGCCAACACTATCTCTTTGCCCATGTCTTAGCGCCGTGTTCTTTTCAGCTGCGAAGGCGCCATGTGGAGTCTCATCTTGTGGCTGGGCCGTTTCTCTGCCGGTCTTTTTTTTACGAAGGCAGTAAGAAGCGCGGGGGTTTCACCTCGACTCAAGCGTTCCAAAGCCAGAATCCTGTGACCTGGACTGGTTGACTAAGCTTGATTCTCAAGGCGGCCTCTATGGCCCCATTGCTGGAGGATCAGACCGAACAATTAATTAGGCAGCCATGAGAAGCATCCATAAACCAGGCTGCATGAGTGACCAACAAACAAACAACCAGTCAACCAACGAGCAACCTCGATGTCTGGCCAACCAAGCAACCAAGCCAATCACCCAGCTATCGCACATAGTTGCGTAATGTTGAGTACATAAAGTAAAATAAAGTATAGTAAATATTAAAAAGTGGAGTATAGAGTGTACAGTATAGAGTATAAAGATGTATAAAGCGAGTATAAAGTATAGAATAAAGTATAAAGTAGAGAGTATGAAGGAGTAAAGTAGTATAGAGATGTGTAGAGATGTATAGAGATGTATAGAGATGTATAGAGATGTATAGAGATGTATAGGTTATAGAGCAATGAATTTTGTGTTGAGTTGTGAATTTCTGCAATTTCGATTTCGAGTGCCAAGGCAACTCCCTGGACCCTGCCTCTGCACGCTTTCTGGGTCGACGGTGACTCGTCCATCTCCTAAGACATGACAAGACATTCACAAAAATGAACAAAGAAATACAAAGGATCGAAATGCAATTGATTCTTTCAAAAATGCTTAAGATGCTTAAGATCTGTCTAAGATTATCTTTCTTCTTTCTCTTCTTTCTTTCAAAATCTATGATATCTATGTTATCTTCTATTATCATTTTCTCTTCGTTCTCCTTGCCGAAGCCAACATGGGACTTTCCGGGCGAAGGAATTCGTGTCTCAGTCCGCGCCTCGGTGTCACACGAAGGTCGCTGGGCAAAGGTCGCAGCCTCCAAGGCCCCGACCTCTAAACAGTCCAGCCTCCTGAGAAAGAACGACATAAGAAAAATCATGAAAAATACTAAAGAAACAAATTTTTGAAATTCTTTGAAGAATCCAATATGAAGATCTTTAAAGATCTATGAAGATCTTTAAAGATCTTTAAAGATCTTTAAAGTACTTCCATGACTCAGCATGGCTTCAGACTTTAAAACTGCTCTCTTCATGTGTCACGAGTCCTCAAGATGGAGGGAATGTGCTCGCTTTCACACATGGAATGGAAGAAGGGTATGGAGGCCTGCAGAGAGAGACCTGGGGGAAACACCTCAGACCATTTCTCACCTGTTTCCAACCTGCCGTGTCTGAAACCATTCCCGCAGAGCTTCCGCTTCTGAGATGTGTTGGCGAACACTTTGGTGGCTTTTGCTTCCGCAGTTCCGTCAAAAAGTTTTTATTTTTTGCGCTCACCTGAGGAGTGTCGCCTTTTTTGCTGCAGAAAGTGCATAGCGAAAGGCAAAAAGATGCAGAAACAAATGCAGAAAGCCCAGATTGAAGCTTTGAATCTCAGCTTTGGGGTGAAGCTTTGAACTTCGTCCTGACTACGTCGCTCTTCAAAGCTTCTGCAGCCACAGGCCGCTCTTGTGGATCCTCGGTGGCACAACTTGAACAAAATTCCATGACCAATTGCACAAGTGCAGCTTCGTTGTAGCTATGTCTAGCTAGCTTGGAGCTTTCTGTGTCCAATTTTGCCCTATAAAATGCTGCATCAACATAGACAAAGCGGCAAGATTGCCGCTGGCACTGGTGTGGCCAATGCTGATGTTTGTCTGATATGTACCGGTGTTTGATGGTGTTTGCTCTCTGTTGCTGCTTCTCCCGCCACCATTGCTGTCGTCAATGCTATGCTGACAACTGGAGGGATAGACAGGGCAAGAGGAGCTTTCAAGCTATGCGCTAATGCTTTATGCACAGAATCCTTTTTGAGTCCCGACTCCCAGGTGTTTTTCTCAAAATTTCTGAACGTGGTCCGTGCGAAAATACCTTTCTTCTCTGCGTGCTTTGCCTTAACATTGTTTACATGTGCGGCCAAAACTTCTTGTACCCTGCTGAGTCCTGAAACAGGGCTGGGTTAGCTCTGGTACCGCGTTGCCATTGCCAGGGCCTTTTCTTTAGAAAGTTTCAGGAGCTTTCAGAACTGCCTTGCCGCACTGCTCGGATGATCCCAGGAAAAGCGTGAGGATTGTAAGGAGGATTCAGTAAAGGATTGAGTGAAGGATTGGAATTCCATGGGATTGTGAGGGCCGGAGGATGGAGGTGGCTAAGGCAGTGGTAAGCCTGCAGCTGGACATCAGGCAGCGGCTAAGGACTTCTTGGAGTTTGGTCTGGATTACAAGGCTGCATGTATGTGCACAAATGTGTGTATATATATATATATGATCATGTTGTCATTTCCTCAATCTCCAAAGATGCGCTCAATCTGCTGCTCTGCGTTGCTCAGATTTTCACCACTTGGAGCAGAAGATCCAAACACCCGAGGAAGATCTGATGGTTTTTCAAGTGCTTCAACGCCTGCACCGCTCAACTGACAACGAAGAAATCTTAGTTTCACATCTCACATCGTTTCAAATCGAAACTCCCTGTCACGAAGAGACCACTTGTGTCACTTGTGGCCACTTAACGATTCTTCAATAGCGGAGTTGGGAAGCTCCACAATCTGAAACCTCTTCGAATCGTTTTGAATCTGCCTCGAACATCCTTCTTGGACGTAGGTCAGCGTGAACGTTGAACAAACCGCGCACCGGTTCGATCGCCTCAGCATGACTTCCAGTGTAAGGATGATGTTTGTCTCATCTTTGAAGCCGAAACTCAGTGCTGGACCTCGAGTTCGCCACCAACTCTGCGAAGAAGCTGTCCATCTGGCCTCGACTTTGCTCCCCGTTGATCAACTTCCGATTCTTCACTTTTGTGTGCAAAAAGTCCATGCTAACCCTACCGATTGTTCACATTTTCGCATCTTTGATTTTAACTTTACTTTTCTTCGTTGGAGTGGTCATTTTCGCTCATGCTGACTTTCACTCCTGGCGGTTCTCCAAGGTACTTTGTCGGGGAAACCCTTTCGCAGCCTGCCCATGATTACCTTGCCATTCACTGATTAGAATCAAGTATGTTTCATGTCAAGATTGGTTGGAGCAATCCCATCCTCATTCATTGATTCATTCATTGCATATTTGTTTCACACAACCAGTCACTTGGCAAACGACATCCCAAATGTGATCTCCAAATTGCTCGTCCCGTGATGATTCATAGACTCTGCTTCATGGGCTGATCAAACATGTGTCTTCCACGGGGTGCTTTGGTATCGCGGTCCAGGGGAAAACACGGGCTTCGTGACAAAACATCTCTCACTTGTGCCATACATAAACCAACTTTTACATAGTATAGATATCATAAATCTATATGTCTGTACATGTAATACAATATTTCTTGTAGTCCTCTTATATCTATCTTTTACCTTTAACACTGATATTAACATGTATGACTTTATCATACTTATATCATAACTTATATCTATTATTCATATCCTCATTGAGAGACCTTGACATATCTGTGGGATACGATGCACTCGCTCCAAGGCACATGAAGAGCTCCTCTCGGCGAGGATGACGTGTGACCTGAGAAAAGATGAGAAGAGAAAAAGAGAACGAAATAAGAAAAGAGAAGAAGATGAGAAGAATATATAGAATATATAGAATAAAGTATAGAAAGAGAAAAATTGAGAGATAATAGAATTCTCGAAGTTATATAGAAGAAATCAGAAATTGGAGAGGAGACGAATAAGAAGACCGTCTCCTGCAGGACGTTTCTGTGAAGAACCTGAAAAGTGAGAAGAGGACAGGAAAAGAAATCAGAAAAGAGCGTAATAAAGATAAAGAGGACGGGAAAGTAGATACATGATGATAAATGTAGAGAATAAACAAAGAATAAGAGGAAAAAGGGAGAAAAGAGAAGAATAGAGAGAGGAAAGGGGAAGGACAGAGCGAAAGCCAAGGAGAAAGCATCAAAGAGGAACCAAAGGGAAAGAAAGCGAAAGGAAGGAACTCCGAGGAAACCAATTGGAGAAAGCCAAAGGAAAGCAAAGGAGGCTATCATCACGATGTTTATCGCCATTCTTTGAGTTGGGTGTGAGGTATGATATGATGTACCTACAAAAGTGGCACCTGGGTTTCTACATGCATTTCTCCATTACCAGTTTCCGCAATGGTTCGTGCTTCCACCAGCGGAGCTTAGAGCCATGCAAGATCTTCCGGTAGCGACCTGTCGCAGGCAGCCCGTGACAAAGCACATCCTCATTTCTTGAGGTCTAGCAGCTAGATGCAGCACGGCCAGAACCGATCGTACTTAAGTGCTGATGCACAAAACAAAGCTGTTTCAATACATTTTCCTGCTATTTCCTGCTACAACTTCTCCAGAGAACAACGCACACACACACACACGGTATGAAATAGAGAATTGAACAGAGTACATATTATGAATATTTATGAATTGTCATGAATTAGAGAGTTGAACACGTATGAAAAGAGTTGAGACATGTTGAAACCTTGAAGAATCTGAGGAATCTAGGATGAAGTCCTGCGACTTTACATCTTGATCCCATCTCCAACGCGTTCCCACCCTATAAAATCTGCAAGGCTCCGCAGCTGTGTCGCCTGGACAACTTGGAAGAAATTGCGATGGCCACTGAAACTTCGGAAAAAAAAGGTAAAATTCATAGAACATTAACACAAATTGTAAGAACATTCTTTATAATATCTGAATGAAACAATTCTTCGAAGTTTTTTTCGACATTTTTTGCTTTCTGGGAGATTCTGAGAGCCATGCTCGGCTTTGAGCACGTGGACCACCTTGGCTCACGAGCGTCCACAGCTCCCCAGGAGCTGTGGCAGCTATGGCTTCTGGGGGACAGTGGGGAAACATCAAAATATTGTATATCATACATATGATATATGTCATAATATACTTATAATATATATATATATACAAACTATTTAATATATAATATAATATCTTAACAAGGTGTGATTCTGTCTTTTTTTGCATCCGTAAAAAGTCACACGTACGGATGTAAAACAGGTGGGTTTTGAACCTTCAGAAGCTGGCACTGGGCATGTTTGAATTTGATTCAGGTCTTTGCCATGGCAGCGCACCCTTCAGTGCTGCAGGGCCCATTTGGAGAGAGAGAGGATACGGGTAACGTGGCCGACGTGGCCTTGCCTTCAGCAGCCCAACGTGTGAACAGCATGCAGCCAACAGGAGGAACTGTGGCCAACTTCAACGACACGCCTGACACGGCCCAATTGAACCATGTGCCCCTCCGTCCATCCGAGTCCATCCACCTTTTATCTCGCAAAAACATATTAAAGAGCTGTGATTCACGGTGTCCACCTTTCTCGCAAAAACATATTAAAGAGGTGTGATCCCCATCATCAGCCTCTAGTAAACTGTCTGCAACCTGCTCCCGGCAACCACCGAGGTGTTGGAAACCTCACAAGTCCCAACTCCTGGTGCACAAGAAGTACATGTTGGCTCGCGCGCGCTGTGCTGATTGAGTGGTGCGAGCAGGGGAAGTCCAAAGACACCGTGGAAGAGGGATGTTAATAAATTGAGCAACACGATCAGTTTTGGGCAGAAAGATCTCTCTTTCTGCGAGGCTGACAAAATCTTAGTTTAGTGTAGCTTAGCCCTGAGTAGCTAAGTGTGTGCACAAAAATGTGGAGCAAGTACAGTGACAAGAACATACACCCATCCTACCTTCATGACAACAACAGCTTTTGGGCATAGTTGCGGGCCGATGCAAACAAAATAGGTAAGTACAGCGTCATCAATTACACCACGAAAGCGAGGACAAAATAAAGAGTCAAAATGGGTCGTGTCACCATGCTTGATGACTGAGGATGTCACTAAGACGTTCTTGTAACAAAGCCTGCCACGCAAAAATACGGCTGTGGGCTGATACCCTGTACCCCTGTGAAGATCCCATATGACAAAACATGACAAAACCAGTCTTTGATGGGATGTTCACCTGCCCTTCTCTCGGTCATGACCCAGACCCATATCACTTCAGGTGCGGTCAAAACTGCCACACAAAAGGACGGATCAATGAATAAAACCCTATGAAAATCCTGCAAGCCAAGTAAGTCTTGACTCGGCAGAGCTTGGCTCACACAGCATGCACAGGCCAGCACTTGGCTCAAGAACTCACGGCCACAAATAAATAATGTCTCCTTTGTTCACTTTCTTGGGGGTGTAGATCCCCTGGCATTCACTGTCATCGCCTTGTCAAGTGGCTTCAGACTCTCTACTTACCGCTGTGCAACGCATCCCTACTGTTGACCCTGGTTCGTCACTGATGACCATATTTCAGCTATATTCTATAGAGTCCTCGCAGCTGTCACATTTGTTTGACCATTTTCATGTTCCGTCGTTGACATGCCAAGTTCATTGCAGACAAACCATGTGACATTCTCTCTTGTTTTCAAACAATATCCAGTTTTCAAGCAACACTTTGCACTGTCTCCCTTGCCGCATACTGGGTGCGGTAGTCTACCGAGGATCCTGAAGAATAACTTCTGCAAGTATTCAAACATGTAAGTATATGTGGAAATAATTGCATCTATTATATGTAATGTAATGTAATGAAATGCAATGAAATGTAATGTAATGAAATGAGATGCAATGAAATGTAGTGTAATGTAATGTAATGTAATGTAATGTAATGTAACGCAATGGAATGTAATGTAATGTATGTATAGATGTATTGGGTTTGAAAGGCTACGTGTACACATGGCGTTGTGTTGTAAACGCGAGCGCGCAAATATCGGTGTATCTCTGACTCATCAATGTATGTACACTATGCTTGGCGTTTATGAATTTGATGATATGTGCAAATGTTTGCAAATGTATCTTTGCAAAGCTGTTTTACAAGTGTTTGGCAAAAATACATTTGCACATGTCGAAGGTTCAATACATGGCCTGGTTTCCCCGAAACAAGATGTTTGAAGATCAACTCTGCAACCCGCTGGCCTCACAAATGCTCCAACCAAGAAGCCTTGGTTCCAGACTGGTCCGAAGGCGAATCGCTGACCAAAATTTGTGGGAAGCCAAACACATCAGGGAACCATTTCTTTCGACAAAGAATGCATTTCGATCCCAAGGATGCCAAAGTTAAAAGAGATTTGGCGATATTAGGCAATATGTGTGATTCATCATTTGCCTCACAGATCAGAAAATTGTGCCATTCTTGACACGTCCTTCATTTTCTGAGATGGTACAGCTGTGTTCTCTAGCATTGTCCAGGTATGTTTTCGGGAGTTCAACGCCAGTGTGACGGGCTGTGGTGCCCGGCCAAACATCTAACTTCTCAGTCAGAGGTAGCTCGAACAAAACCTGCCGATAGCGGTGCTACTTTGCTGCACGAGGAGAACATTCAAACTAACAGCCCGAAGTAAAACATCAACAGGATCAAGACAAGCTGAGAGAGACTTGTTCAGTAGAATGGACGAGCACATTTTCAAGAACCCGTTGAAATAAACCACATATCGACAGATCTTTGCCGGGCCATTAAGGACGGAGGATCACTTCAAAGAGTCCCGAGTTACATGGACCAGAAAATCCCAGCTTGGTTTCCCAAGTTGTTCTGTCTTCACCAAACTCGTCACTGAATCATCTACTTAGAGAATGCATGAGAATGCTTTTCCTCAGTGGAACCACAATCATCTCGTGACACGAAGTCTGGAACCACCTCTGGCAGCAGTTGTCGACCCAGCTTCTCCCTCTCCAATTCCACCTGGAGCAAGGAACTGGTCCAAAACGAAAGGTGAAAGGTGGAGCCGATGCACAATGGACCCTCAACAGCCTCAACATGTCTAGAGAGACACTAGACATATCTAGACATCACTAAATTGACTGCTCCACAGATCCTCACAGCAGTAGGCACTTGTACAAGTTCAAAGTCCCAAGTCTTGGCTTTCCAACATGTGAACCACGACCCAACACGACGCAACACGACCTGCCCATTTCCTGCCTGTTGGGCGGGCCGGGCCAGGTGCAGGCCACAAAGCTTCCAAGTTCCGTCGTAGGTCAAACAGAAATTCTCGTGCGAAACCTACGGATCTGAATGCAATGTGAATGCAGTGAATGCAATGTGAATGCAAAGACAAGCTACAGAATTTCAATGTGAAGAGGAAGATCACTTGGAAATTCAAAGAGCTCAAAGGATGTGAATTGCGACTCATCGCAGGCCGTTCAGACCGGACGAAACTGATTCTCTGAGGTTTGAGCGCAAAGGAACCAGCCAAAACTATGCAGCCTGCCAAGGCCGCAATGCCAACTGCCCCATCAGATTTGCACAAAGAGAAGAACAGTCATTGCTAAATTGTAATTTCAATATTGTATGTCAAAATATGTTGAAGTTATCTGGTGTACTTGAATCTGTTGGACTCATAAATTCCGGGGGAGTTAATCATTTGTTCATGTCTGAACTGTTGCTTATATTCATCGAGGTATATTGAGGTTGCTTCTATAAAACTTACCTCATCTTTTCTAATACCTGAAGGTTTACCTTATGTTTAACTCAGATACTTATAAATTCAAACATATTCAAACTTTATTTTTCGTTGCTTAAAGGTTGACCTTCCAACGAGGTGCCCCACGTGGTTTCACACAGCTTGATGCGTCCCCTCCTGGACAAAGCAGCGAGACCCGAGCGAAGAGCTCGTGACGCTCGGGTCAGGGCCATATCGTCGCACCTGGCGAACCAAAAAAAAACAAAGATTTGAAAAATATTATATGTCATATGTATATGTAATTATATGTATATGTGTATAAATATATGTAAATATGTGTCTGTATGTATTTGTATCAATATATGATTAATTATGATGTAATGATATGACTATACATGACTAGGAACATGTATAAATCTAGCTTTGAGGGTCCGAACATAGTGGGAAGGCTACCCTCACCGTCACGCACAGCTTCTCCCTGTTCCTATTCGCCTGCAACAAATCTCTGCCTCCAGCACGGTGTTTCCGTCGCGCCTCTCCATGTCTTTCCACAGCGTCACCTGCATCGTGACTTCCGCGATCTCTGATTTCAGTTGACCTGTTTCTGAATGAATACAGTTGTTCTCTTGTCCAAAAAGTCCACAGATATTGAAGAAAACGAGTGTCAAACATTCACAAACCCTTTCAGAAATCTTCTGAGCAAATGCTGTTTTCAGCATCCTTTTCAGGTGGAAGGTGACTGAAGACCAAACTAGTCCAGGCTTGAATTGGGTCAAATATTTTGACAGCAAACTACATCACGAGTCGGGGTTCCATCTTTTTCTTAAACTCTGAAAGACTCCTCAGACAAAACTAGATACAATATCTAAGAAATTATCTTCTCCGACTTTTCTGACTTGTTGGCTTATTTTTCTCATTTCTTCTGTGCCGCCTGGTGCATCTCTTCCACGATTCCCAGTTGTCCAGGCCTAAACCAGAGCTTCAGTAGTGCATTGGAAAATCACATGTTCATCATTTTCATCATTTTCATCATTTTCATGTTGTCTCTTTGTCACTATCTTTATAAAACCATGGCAACAACCAAAGTAGTCGTGATTGAAAACACATGAGATTTCAGAAACTTTGGAAGCTGCAAACGGATTCTATTGAAAATAGTTGCGACACAAAACTGCGCTGAAATGCCTTGATTGGTTGCGTTTACCAAGGCCAAGAAGAGATCTTGTTTCCAGAAGCAGAACTGCCTTTGCCTCTGCACCGACCTCTTTGGGCTCCACACAAACTAAACACGGCATCTCGGAACCTGCGTTGAAAATGCAAAGATACCCAGGAGACCAAAAGGGGTAGCGATACGCGTCACATCGCGCTTTGTGCTCTGTTCAGTTCGTAGCCTATGCAGATCCGTTCTGAGGCCAGGTTTTCTCTGCATGTGCTCTTTGTGTGAAGCGAGGAGAAATGAAATCGTCTGCGATTGAAAGCAAGCGATTGAAGCGTTTCGGCCTCAAAAAATGTTGGTTGTCTTTGGCTTCAATCTGCAAGCGACGCAAGAACCTGACTCAAGGCGCCAAAGAGCGATGCGAAGCGGAGTTGAAATTCGACTCCGACCAAGCGATTTGGTCATCCATCTTTGAGGTGACAGTTTTTTAGATGCTTCAGTATGTTTCAGTGCCTCCAAAGTCTGCGTTTTTTCTCTTTTCTCTCTCACTTTCTTCTTTCCTCCTCTTCTCTTCTTCTCTCAGTCTTTCTATCTTCTCATCTCTTCCCATCTCTTCCCATCTCTTCCCATCTATTCCAATCTCTTCTCCCTTTCTTTTCTCTCGCTCTCTCTCTCTCTCTCTCTTTCTCCTTCTCTCTCTCCGTTTTTTTCTCCGTCTCTCACTCTCTCTCTCTCTCTCTCCCTCTCCCGCCGTCCCTTTTTCTCCTTCCCCTTCCTTCTTTTCCTCAGTTTCCTATCCTTCTTCTGCTTCTCTTATTATCTCCAACTTTCTCCTTGCTCTCTCCCTTTTTCTTCCCTTTTTCTTCCCTTTTTCTTGCCTTTTTCTTCCCTTCCATCCCTTCCATCCCTTCCATCCCTTCCATCCCTTCCATCCCTTCCATCCCTTCCATCCCTTCCATCCCTTCCATCCCTTCCATCCCTTCCATCCCTTGCATCCCTTCCATCCCTTCCATCCCTTCCATCCCTTCCATCCCTTCCATCCCTTCCATCCCTTCCATCCCTTCCATCCCTTCCATCCCTTCCATCCCTTCCATCCCTTCCATCCCTTCCATCCCTTCCATCCCTTCCATCCCTTCATCCCTTCCATCCCTTCCCCAAGGTCTGCCTGGTGACTTCCGCTTCGCTGAACAACTGGTGCACCTGCACAGAGTCAGAAGCATCTTGAAAAACAAAACTGGAAACACTGGAAACACGAAAGCCATGCACAAATTAAATAATGCTTGAATAAAGTTTGAATAGGTAAAAGTGTGTTCACTGAAACTTAACATATCCTATTGCAAGTACTAATGACATCTAATGACATCTAATGATGAATTGTTTAATTCGTAGAGTACGACTCATGGAAGGCGAACTTCGCACCGCACCTCCATGGCATGCGAAGTGCCGTCGGCTGAGACATCGAAGACTTGGGCCCAAGGCCTCCGTGGCAGTTCCCGGCGCACCTGCGCTCGCTTCCAATCTCAGAACTTCTGAAGCTCAGAACTTCCAACCTGGAATGTGCATATCATAGATAAATAAATAAATATAATACATACATATATATATATATATATATATGTATGTATGTATTTATACAATACATGAGTTGAAAGATTCTTTAGGTGTTTTCCTGAGAATCCTTTGATTTTCTGAATTGACAGTTTGCATCTTTTCACTCTGACTGGCCCTATCCTCGTAGCCAGCAACGACAGTTCCAACTTGTGGTAGCCAAGCAGGGACCTTTCAAGAAAAGTCCATCACGCGACAAGAATACACCAAAGCGAACAACCGAGTAGCAGGATGAAGTGATAAATAAAAAACAATGTGTCTTTTCAGTGCGTTGCTTCTTTTCTCTGTGTCACTCAAACACCAGGAAGAGAGCTGACTCCCATCCTGTCGAAGAAATGACTATCGACGGTAGCTCAAAAGAACTACCCCTCTAAGCATTCGAACAACTTTTTGCACAAAAACTTTTTGATCATCCCGAGACTTTTGGTTGGCACCGTATAGTCCCAAACGACGAATACTTAGCCATCCAAATTCAGCTCGAGCACCAGCTGCAGTGGTAGAGTAGAAGGTCCATCTGGCTCCAGCTGCACCTGCAGCGCAACAAAGATCCATTGTCGCCATGCTTGGAGGCCAAACCCAACGCTTCACATTCGGCTTGTGAGTAAAAGCAGAATGAAAGGCTGGGAAAGTGTGTGTATACTATATCATATACACCCACTGATCTGAGTTCAAAAACAACCTGTGCTCCGAATTTCAAGGACCATAATCCTTGAAACCTTAAACTAACCTTAAACCGAACGCTTTCATACGCTTTCTGCACAGAAGCGTCACTCCATGTGGCTTCCGACCTGGAGTGTCATGCCCTGGTGAGTCACTCCTGGGGAGACCAACTGCAAACGCGAAAGAACAATCTTTTAAACATATGTTTCAATATAGTCAATATCAGTTTAAATAGTTTAAATACGTTCAAATGATTCAAATATGTCTATTATGTTCAAATATGTTTGAACTGCGTAGAGTTTCTTTAGACATATTCAGAGTTCTCATCCTGTGCAACTATTAAATGGGAGCAAAATTAGCTGGATATGTTTTTCGCCTCTGTTTGGGTGCTTTTTTTTCGGATTCCGTGTTTGATGCCGGTTGCAGGGTTCGGGACATTTTCCCTTCCAGTTCGCATGGTACTTGCTAGGATTTGGGAAGGCTTTCAGATTTGGGGTTTGAGGTTTTAGAATATGTGGTTGATGGGTGTATGGCTTTAAGATATATGTTCCAGGTTCTGGGTCCCCCCCCCCCTCCCCCCACCCATGGTCATGGTACCTGGTACTACTGTTCCCCCCCCTCCCCCTGTGGTGTGGTGTGGTTGTGGTTCATTGGCCCCCCTCCCTCCCCTGGTGTGTGGTGGTGGGATTGGTATGTTATCACTAATTAGTGTATATACTTATAAATAGTATATCAGTAGTCTTTAGGTGCTGTACAAATAGTATGTGGGTAGCATGTAGGCACTGATAGGTAGTACATAGGAAGCATATAGGTAGTATAAAGGAAACATGTAGGTACTATCTAGGTAGTAAATAGGCGGCATATAGGTAGTGTGTAGGTAGTATTCAGGTAGTACATAGGTAATATGCGGTTAGTATAATCTTGTGTTTGGGCAATATGTAGGTAGTAGAAAAGGTAGTATGTAGGTACTATATAGTTAGCAAATAATAGCAAATAGGTAGCAAATAGGTAGTGTCTAGGCAGTATATAGGTCGTGTCTATGTCGTACATAAGTAGCATATAGGTAGTACATAGGTAGTATTCAGGTAGTATGCAAGAATATGTAGCGAGTATGAAGGTTGTATATTTAGATCAATATGTATGCAGCATATAAGTAGGATGTAGGTACCATGGAGGTGTCGATGAAAATAGGTTGACGTAGTATATAGGTAACAAATGGGTAATATGTAGAGACTATATCAATGGCATACAGACAAATATAGGCAGTATATCAGCCTACATGAGCACGGAACGCTCCTACATGCTGCAGATAATATGCAAATGGCGGACGAAAGCTTCTAAATGTTGCAAATAGCGTAAGAATGGGAAGCTAAAGCTTCCAAATGCCGCAAATAGCATGCAAATGCGAGGCTAAGAGTACCTGGAGAGGGCGGGCAGGGGGGGGACCATACCACTGGGGGGGGAGGGGGGGGGGGCTAGCGAACCGGGAACCGGGATCATATATGCCTTCAGGTTAGGGTCCTTCCTTCCTTTCTACCACTTGAAATCAAAAAAACAAACTAAACAGAAGTGAACAAAAATCCCCAAAAAAATAATCCTCCCTATGAAAATTCGGAGTTGCAAGTGTAGGAATAGAGAAAAGCCTCTCGAAACCAAGTCCAAAGAGAAATGCTCAAATATTGGGCTTCTAGCGGCCACATCGAAAACAAGCGAATAAAGAAAGAAAAAGCATGTGACATGGAAGTGAACAATCGTGGGGTGTGTCGGGTGATGTTAGTCCTTTTTGGTCAATTGTTTGGCTCCGATTTGTGTGACATTTTCGAAAAAGGCAAAGAAGGCTTATAAACAAGCAAACACAGAAACAAACTCACGAGCACAAAATGGTTTGGACATACCCAATGTACTCGCATAGCACTTGCCGCTTTTGCAGATGTACACACCTCAGCAAAGACTCTAATTCTATACCAGTACAGCTTCTATGTTCTGGCTACTAATTTCTTCTTCTAAATGATATGATATCTTTTCTTTTGAATACTATCATTTACTTTTCTATCTCAATTTCTATTAGCTTAGTCATTTAGTACATCTCTATATAACTACTATCCAAGTAGTACTAAGACATGTTTCATCGTGTTTCTCTAGATCCGAGGAATCCTATCATCTTTTTCTCTTCATCATTCTAGCGTGCAACATCCTAGTACATCATATTACATCAATTTACATGATATTACATCATATTTATCCGAAGTAATCTCTATGTCTCTTGTGTGTGTTGCTTCTTCTCTTTGTCTGGTGTCTTCTCTTTGTGTTTCTTCAGCGTCCTTTTGGAGCGGGACGAGGCCGGGTCCCCCATTTGGCACGAACATCTGAAGGCGACAGCCTGTCCCAGCGGAAGCACATGAAGTGAAAAACTGTGAACTTTAAACACATGAAATTAAACAAAGTTCAAGAAACTGAAACTATGAACTTGACTTAAACTTAGGAAATTCAATGAAATCATCAAATATTTGAGAAACTATGCTAACTCAGCAGTGTTAGCGAACAAGGGGCGGGATGACCCTACAGAAAAACCCAAGCATGAAGGCGAGGATGAAAAGCATGATCTAAGTAGAAGGAGAGAAAGAAAGGGATGTGGAAGGGTGGAAGGAGAGAACGATGATGTAATGAATGATGAAGTGCGAAAGATTATGAACGATGGATTCTGTGCCTGCTTTTGCCACCTTCCATCTACAACAAGAACGCCACCACCATCACCACCAGAACAACACCACTAGCAGAACGAAACACCACTATCAAAACATCACCACCATCACCACCAAAACATAGGAAAAACACCACTAAATCACCACCAAAGGAAACGCCACTACCATAACAGCTTCAAAACACTAGAACACCGCAACCGAAACAGACCAAAACACCACCCACCACCCACCACCACCACCACCACCACCACCACCACCAACTCACCGACTCACCGACTCACCGACTCACCGACCCACGTCTTTACTGTGCCACAATCCTCATCAATCACAATCAATCACAATCAATTACAATCAAGCAGCATCAATCATGTGTAATCATTATCAATCATCATCAATCATCTGCAATCATCATCATTCATCATCAATCATCTGCAAACATCATTTTTCATCATCAATCATCATCAGTCATCACCATCATCACCAATCATCACCAATCATCGCCCATCATCATCATCATCACCACCATCATCATCATCATCATCATCATCATCATGACGCAGGTGTTTTGCATGGCACATGTGGGATTCCGTACACCCCACGTGCATTCTGGGTAGGCGTGGCCACTTGTGCACATCGAATGCATTTTGTGTCGGAGGCGTGTCACTGTGTGGAGAGTGGATGATGGCGGGAGTCAGATGGATGAGGAGAAGGGAAGGAATGCTGGATCACACTCCAGTTTGACCATGCGTGCATGTATATATACATACATATCTATCTATCTATCTATCTATCTATCTATCTATCTATCTATCTATAGATTGATTTATATATTAATTCATCTATGCATTCATCTATCCATTTATCTATTCAGTGTTTTTATTTATATACATTTGTTCGGACGTATCAATTACAATCGGTTGGGTAGATAACGGCTGGTTTGCAGCAAACGGTGTGGGAGAAAATATCAACCAGTAGTATCGAATGAGGTCATTTCATAGGGCTAGCAACACGGCAGGGTACGTCTCTTTCGGGAAACAATACTACGTTCCAGAACGTCTTCGCACAAGGGGAGGTGATCACCAGAATTTCTACATGATTGTCTACATACTTATTTGTTTCAACAATTTCTACATATATCGATCTATACCTTTTCTATGTATATTTCTATCCGCTTATTTTTCATAAACACAAAATACCTAGGTACACCTACAACATATGTACAACATATGACAACGTATTTGCAACATATGTACAACATATGTGTCATGTGTACATCTGATTCCATCTGATTCCATCTGTGCTTCTGGATCTGTGCTTCGCTTGTGCATCTGTTGCCTGCAAACGGCCCGCCATCCAGGTGCCAAATCGCCGCCAAGCTCTGGCGGCGGCTCCTGCGGAAGCCTCGGAGAGCGATCTGCGATTTCCGTTGGGGTCAGAAGTTTCGAAGTTTCGAAGTGGAACGGAGTGGAAACGGAGTGGAACTTATAGCTTCCATGTTTCGAAGTGATGTTTCGAAGTGATGTCAAATGTGTATCTTGGTACATATTTTGAAGGTATAGTATTGTATAGTGCAACCGTATGTGCAAAACCATTGCTCATATTTTCTCGGTATTCTCTGACATTTCCTATCAAAATGTGATACGACGCGCTTGGGCTCAGGGTTCCCTCTTGACCTGTGCCAGTCGATCTCAGGGACAGGCTGCATGGGGAGATGTGCCTGCGCCACGACTCCAAAAGGCAAAGAACACAGACTGGAAGACAGGGACAGATTCAATCGTGAAATGTGATATCCCCGCGATGAAAGATGAACAGGGATCATAAATGGTGATAACTGGTGATGAATCATGATGAATGATGAGGAAAATAATGATAAATGATTATGAATGATGATGCCGCTGCCGCTGCCGC
>VSDK01007022.1:29185-61685 GCA_009767595.1 Symbiodinium kawagutii | reverse complement strand
GACATACAAACATGGAAGATGGAAGACAACACAAACCATCATCACGAATACAAAAACGCTTGAACATCCAATTAGTAAAGGAGATATGAAGGAAAAAATGATCACGTTGTGGCAGGGGGTCACTGTGCATTGGAGTCATAGATACATTGCAAGAGTTTGAAGACTGGCTACGGCTGCCGGAAGAAACCAAAACGATGAAAAAGAAAATAGATATCAATATAAACAAAAATAAGTAAATGTTAGATTTCTCAAGACTGATCTTATCAAAGTAATTCAAATGATGTACTGTTTGTTTGCAGTTACAAGGCCCAAGAACTCATTGCAAGCATCAGTCCCACAGTCCTTGCGAACATCGGGAGCCACCTAATGTCACAACAAATGACGAAAACGTATAAATATCAATGTCATAAATTAACATAAACATGAATAAATATACATATATATATATAACTATATTTATATATTTACATACATACAGTACATCTATACCTTCAACAAAGAGATTGGTGTCTTCTCCGCTGAGGACTGGACCTTACCAGGCCTTGGACTTGGAACAATTGCCGCCGCCTCTGTCGATGCATAGCACCTGAGGGCAGAACGAAGCAAAGCGAAGCTAAGGGAAGTTCAAGCTAAGGGAAGCTCTTTCTTTCAGCTTGTTCCATTAGACTACAAGGGTAAATTAGCAATAAGCGTCAATGTGCATATATAAAAACAAAAATATACATGAGTCTACATCTATAAGGCACACTTAGCTAGAAAAAGATTGTAAGTACAAACTCCTAGATATCGATTCCAATCTTGATATCTCAAGTGTCAGCATCTTACGCATCTCGATGCATTTACGTGACATGTTGGAACTCACAGAAGTCTCGCCGCGACCGCAGCACAAATCATTGCTCTGAGTAAAGCGCCCCATGAAAGAACACCTTAACGCAACAGAAACAGACAGAAACTCAGTGCTGCTGAGTCAAGTGCCCCACGATATTCAAAATGATTCAAGAAATAAAGATCAATAAAGTGATTATTCTGATGATTTTGTCGATGTTTCTTACGGTCTGTACTAAGTTTCCAGCAGTCAACTCAAAGCGGAAGCATTGAGACGACATCTGAAAGGCGAAACCGAAGCAGGGTCAGAAGTTGGCAGTTCTGCCGTTGGATCTGCTGACATCTCGAAGCCAACTATGACTTTCACACTAAGTATATGATCATATGAAACTCTTTTGTTGCATTTTTCATATGTGTTCGTTCTTTCTATGTCTTTCTTCTGTGTCAAGGGGTCAAACTCCTATGCCAATACCTTGCGTGCGAACCTTTGCTGCACTCGGAATAAAGAGAAAGTCTGAGCCAAGACTGCGGAAATCCGCGAATAGGGGGACAAATAAGAAACCAAAAAGACGCACTGAGACTGGATGTCAAGAATCATCTTTTTTCCTTGGCCTTGTCATGGATTGCGTTCAGTGAACTTCAGATCTAAATTGGTTTAAACTATTTAACTAATCTCAACTATCTAGCTAAGTGATCTCGAAGTTTTTTGACTCAACGGACTCTGCATTCCGTTGCTGTCCCCTCAGAGTTCGCTTCCATGAAGCTCCTGACGAGAGAAGTTAAACACAAAGGAGCGTTCTGTGATGTTCTGCGTATGCAGTGGAAAGTGTTTACTTTGTAAACAAAGATGATAAAAACAGAAATCTACTTGAATACAGCCTAGAAGCAGAATTAGATAAACAGTTTGGAAGAAACGCAAAGTAGAAATCTCTGTATCTAAAGAAGCAAAAGCAATGAAGCACAAGGCTAACTTTACCGGGACTTGCCATGACTTGCCATGACTTGCTTAGTATTTCCACGTTTTCGTCTTGGAATCGATGAATTTCTCACGCCTTCTCAATGAGCTTCGTGTACGCCTTTGACAAGGCGAATTTCACACAGTCACAATGGAAATGTAGAAAATTCATGAAGTTGCATGAAGTTCCCAAGTCTTTTCCCAAGTCTTTTCCCAAGTCTTTTCAAGTTCGGGACCTCGATCCTTTCGTGCTCTAAGCCCTTCACGCTCTTCCCTCCTTTCTTCTTGAAATCTTCGATTTGTGCGAAGTTCCTTCGCTTATCTATCAGCCTCAAAGTCAAACCGTGGCTCACTGTGACACATCATGACAGCAAACAGTGCAAAGATATGGGCACAACAGGAAGGAAGGGATCTGCAAATAGAGATGCACTCTTTGGCACCTTAAATTGTTTATATAATGAGGGTTAACCAGGGACTAGGCATCAAGTGGACAGCTGAAGTCTTGCTATTGAGCTCCGCTCGACTTAAGCTTAGGAGGATACTGTCCTCGGGCAAAGCACAAACTAGCATTGCTACAAGCGCCATCAAGAGATCGAACGCACAAATCGTGTGCAAAGAAAGTCCCAATTGAGAAAATGTGCTCCAAAAACCTAAAAGTATGCTGAACATTTGGTGAAAATCTGAAGTTTTCCCACTCTGCAACTCGGCTTCACTGCTGTTTGTCACAAGCCGCAGCTCTTGGCTTCTGACCAACGCAGTACCAACTGCCCGGAGCGTCGCAAATGCGATTCTTTGGATCTGCCACCTCAAACGAACACGTTGTGACAGAAATGTTGTGAAAACTGATCCAAGAATTTGAGGAAAGAATCACATGTTAAAAATTGCTTAAATGTGTTGACGGAATTTCTGAATGTCCGCAGTCTGCATGCGTTCATCGTACTCAAAGACGCACTTTTCTTCGCAGTTCCAGAATCGGCGCCCCATATCCTGACACCACCTGGCCGGACTTCTTTGAAACCGTGATAAGGAAAGTACATTGCATGGATCGAAAACAGAATGGTGAAAGTGAGACAATCAAAGAAAATGCACTCCACCTGTTCACCTGCAAGCCAAGGTGTTCTATGTTTGCTGAGTTGCTGAAACTATAGAGGATCCAAAACCTCCATAGAAACTCCGTGAAACCCCTCACAACAGTTCACCGTTTAAAAAACATAGAATTCAATCCGAACCTCCCTAAATCCTTTGCCTTATGCTTTCTACTTATACTTTTCTTATATTACTTACATTTTCACATTCCGTTCTCCTTTCCATCCTTTCCATCCTTTCCCTTATCTTTTCATCCGTTGGTTTCGTCTATGGCGCCTGATTTACGGCGCTTCTCCAGGGCGCGTGGCCTGGAAGCCACGCGAAGCTCATCGAGGCCAAGACGCGAAGCGGCACCTCGTCGCCTCAAAGAAAGGAGAAAGGAAAGAGAAAGGAAGGAAAGGGAAGAAGAGAGAGAAGAGGAGAAATAAAGAGAAGAGAAGAAGGCGAAGAGGAGGGAAAGATATGAAAGAGGAAGAGGAAAGGAAAGAAATAAGGAAAAAGATAAGGAAGAAGGGGAGGGAGAGCAAGGGGAAGAGGAAGAGGAAGGGGAGGGAGAGCAAGGGGAAGAGGAAGAGGAAGGGGAGGGAGAGCAAGGGGAAGAGGAAGAGGAAGGGGAGGGAGAGCAAGGGGAAGAGGAAGAGGAAGGGGAGGGAGAGGAGGGAAAGATATGAAAGAGGAAGGAAGGATAAGGAAAGAGAGAAGTTAAAGGAAAGATATAAAGAGAAAGATATAAAGAAAGATATGGGGAAAGAATGGGAAAGATATAAAGGCAGGAGAGGAAGGAGAAGAGGAAAGAGGAATAGGAAGAGGAAAAAGGGAAAGGAGAAAGAGAGGAAGGGAACATAGAAAGATAGAGAGAAGTTGTGCATTTCTCAAAGAACTATTTCTAGAACTTCTCCATTCAA
Organism: Symbiodinium kawagutii; assembly: GCA_009767595.1. Taxonomy (NCBI): domain Eukaryota; class Dinophyceae; order Suessiales; family Symbiodiniaceae; genus Symbiodinium; species Symbiodinium kawagutii. The sequence continues at coordinate 57,914 of VSDK01007022.1, read as the reverse complement.
TTGCGACTTGCTTTCAAGATACGATTCGCAAAGCTTTGAATTCGAAAGGGCTGCGTTCGATGAGACAGCTTCCCATCGAAGACGACGGCTTCTCCCGCTTGGTAGCGATAAGTCACTGTCTCAGCGGCAGCATCCCACGGTCGAATTTCCTCGCTTCGCACAGGATCAACAACTGAATGCACTTCAAAAACAGCATACCAGTCTCGGCACTTTTGCCTGCTAGCAGTGAAGCGATTTTAAAACTGCTTTGCATCCAATTGCCTAGAATTTGTTTGGCAGGGCTTTCTCGTGACATCAAGTTGATGCACATGTTCCAATGTTGTCAACAACCTCTTTGCTGATCTATTCTCTATTGTCTTTCAATCACTGAAATATATTGAATTTGTCTTCCTGTCTCTTTTCCCAAATAATTCTTAATATGTTTTTTCTAAATATCTTAAATTGTCTCAATATCTTTTCTTCTGAATTGTGTAAGTGCTTTCAACCTTTGTGTCCAAGGGACTAAGTTCCCTTGATCCGTTGGGAAAGCGCTTGGCCACAGAGGCATCAAAGCTGTAACTGCAGCTCCTCGGGGGATTTTCGGTGGACCAAAATCGATGTGAAATTTGGAGTCGAAGCAGTCGCCCTCTGCCACCACCAGAGATCCTGCTACCAAGGCGAAATCTTCACCGAGGACTCGCAGCACATGTTCTCCACAACCTGCGAAAGTCTTCAAAGTCCTAGCGTCTGATGCCCAGTGCCAGGACATCGTGGAAGGAAAGGCAGCATTTAAGCCATCTGCGCGGCTTAATGATCTACCCAACCCTTCCAACTTAAGCCATTTCTCTTTCTCCTTTTTCATCTTTGGAAATGGATATTTGGATAATGAGAATTCTTTGGTCAAGTAATCTTGAGCCATTCGTTGCAAAGGCTCCACTGTGGCAGCAGGGATTCGAACCACAGCAACACCTCTGTGCCGTAGATCTTGACGAAAGCGCCAGGGAAAGAATCGCGGTCTCAAGGAGCTCTTCTTTGCACCCATCCGAGACCACAGAAGTCCAAACAGCAGCGCAAGATGCGAAAAAAACGAAGAAGAAGAAGAAGAAGAAGAAGAAGAGCTCCTTGAGTTTGAAGTTGTTTTTGCTTTTTGCGCTTTGTTTTTCCTCAAGAAACTTCCACTGTCAGGTCGAACTCCTCTCAGGGTGCAAGCTTCACGCTGGTTCCATCGCTTCGCTTCACGAGCAAGGTTGTGCGAAGCCCAAAACGGCCCTGACACGCCAAAGTTCTCCATTGCGAGGGCAGCTGAAGCGGTAGTCACACATGTACGCGTAAGAAACTTGCAATTGGCCAAACTTTTCATGGAAAGTTCCCCATGAACCGTGACTATAGCAGGATTCACGTCCTATGCATGGCTTCGTTGCTTCATGTTGCTTGAACTAAGCTGCAAATCTTGCAGCAACGGCTTCGGAAACTCGGATTTACCTGACAGCTCGTGTTCATCTCAGTCTTTTTAGAGTGAACTGATTCCATCAGTTGGGACTTCAAGGCAGCGAATGGAAATGAAGAGAAGCAAATAGAAAGAGAAAAGAAAGACTTTAAGAAAGACGTAAAGGAGAGACTTTAGAGAAGGACGATGAGAGAAAAACTTGAAGGATTTCAAAGGAAAGACTTTAAAAATGAAGAAATTCTTACTTATTCTTACTTCTTGTCGAATTCGAATGGAAGTCTTATGGAGTTTCGTGTTAAAGAAGACCCAAATTCTGCATCTCTAAGGCTCGGACCCAGTCTTTGCTCTCTTGAGAGACGTTCATCACTTGGTAAACACGCATCAAGCCGTGCTTCGTTGTATGAACCTCGCACCACCATCATCTCTTCGGACACATTTCTTGACATTTCAACAGACTTTTCATAAGACTTCACTGAAACTCTTCTTTGACAGAGTTGGGCCTCCTTGAAGAGCTTCTCATTAACTGTTACACCAGGACCTGACGTCGCAAACAGAAGTCTTCGCTTCGCTTCATGGTGCAACCAGCGGTGCAAAAGATGGGGCAAAGCCACGAGCTATGGCATGCTATGGCTACGCTGGGCATGCTCAGCTCCAGACTAACTTTGTGCTGGCAGAGCTTGTAGAGAAGCGATCTTGCCATCATCGGAGTCGGTGAATAATCCTCAACTCGGGTCGCTCTTGTTGAAACACATTGGAACCTGAAGACAACGACAGTAAAAAATACAGAAGTACATTTATGCAAATACAATGAATACTCTATTGTAAATAGTCTGACTGAACACTCATTCGTGAATTTGACTCAGGATGGTCGGCTTTCCAACGACAGGTTCTGAGGTCCCGAGCTGAGTAAAAACTGAATTTGTTGCACTTGGGGTCGTCATCCCCGCAATGGTCAGGGAAAACTGAATTGCCAATCCTTCGCCAAATGAAGTCGAGTAATCAAATGTACAAAAGAAGCTTCAAACAGTGCTTCAAATAGATCTTCAGTCTTTCAAAGTTTCAACATGCTTCAAATCTTGAAGTTCTAAGTACAGTTGCAAAGTACAATTGCACTTCAGAGGCGTTTTTTCCTCGCCAAATGCGGGGATTTGGCCAAATCATCGCCACCGCCACCAGCCCAAACCTTAATGCGAAATGTCAAGTCGAAGCTTTCCAAAGAGTTGCAACTTGAGAAATCACATTTGTTTAAATCTGTTTGAAATATGTTTGAAGTCGGTTCCTCTTTTACATGATTTTTACATGTTTTCCATAGCTTCTCTGGAGGTTCAATCTATTGTGCTGCCAAATTGAAAGCATTGGACAAGATGACTGATTTAATGTGAAGCACTAGGAAATGAAGGAGGCCCAAATTTAGAATTCAAAGTTCAGTGTGTAGAAATGACAGATGTCAAAGAATTGCTTTAGAATTCAAAGTTCAGGATGTAAAGAATTGGAAAGACCTCCTGATCTGTTCTTCGGTGCGCTACGACCCTTCAAGGTGCTCTGCAAACTCCACTGTGGCCAGCACCAGAACATAGTCTGCTAAATGGCGGATCGCATTGTGAGCCTTCAGGCAACGCAACACATGGAAAGCTTCGTCAGGATGTTCAATCAATTGAAGAAGCACAATTTGAAGAGTGGAAACTTCATGACAAAATTTTGACAACTTGACATATCTTGATATATATCTTGACAAATAACTTGACAACTTCAGGAGAGGAAGAGACGAGTTTCATCGAAAGCACAACGAGGGCGAAGGGTCTTCGACTTCGTCGCCTTCTTCTCGCTGCTGGTCAATGTCCGGCCTCGGAAAGGAATGCATCAACTGAACACCTTACTTGAGACATGAACACATTCGACGCATTTACATCTCCTCTTTACATATGTCCTCTTTACATATGTCCTCTTCACATATTCTTTACATATTCTTTACTTGTTCTTTATTGCATTTACTTTACATGTTCTTCATATTCTCTTCCCTTCTTTATTCTCATTATTCTCCTTATTGTATTGGAGAGTTGGTGTCTCGGGCAAGAACCCAGCGTCGCGATGTGCTCATGATTCCAGGTGTTGCCTCAGAAATTGAGAAGATCCATAAAAGATGAGTAGGCTAACGGCTAATTATTAGGTAGAAGCTTTGTTAAGGATTAGTTGAGGATTAAGTCTGCAAAGCCAGCTCCATCATCTCCCAACATGTTTTCTCCTTGGAGGGTCTGCATTGCGACTGATTCTCTACGGCAGGGACCATCTGCAATGGACGTGCGCTTGGCAATGCCTGTAATCTGGTAGCCTTGGCAGATCCGCAGTTCAACATCAAAGAAGCCCTCTTTCAAAACAAAATAAAAATAAAAGAAAATATATCAAAAAGAAATTCAAAGGATCCTTTTAGTTTTTTTTTCAAAGTGGTGAAATCTTCATCTCTCTCAAAATTTCTTCATTTTTTTCTTCATTTTTATAGCTGTGAATTTCTGCCCAACTGCCATTGGCCAAGGGACCGTAATCCCACCATGCCATGACCCGTGAGTCCTGCGCAGATTGCGATGCCGCAGAGTGAAACGCGTTCGGAAATTCCAAACACAGATCCAACCCAGACTTTTCCAAAGCAAGATGAAGATGTCAGAAGTGAAAGTCTGTCCTTTGCAAGCTTTGGAAAGGAAATGAAGCTGTCAAAGAGGAAATTCAACATAAAGTTGCATTGTTTTGGAACTTGGAGCTGTTTTGACACTGAAATATTTTGTGAAATGCAAAAGTCAAGGCTCCTGGATTCACACAGTTTCTCAGAGAAAGTCTTCGATTCCAGCACTGATCTTTGTTTTGATGCAAGATTTTCCAACTGAAACATCTTGAAACCATTGAACTCCTTTGACAGCCCTTGCTGAAAAGCATGAGTTTCACGATGAATCATTAAAACCAATGAACTCTGAATCTATGATTTGAATCAAAGTATAGTCCGCATTTCGCAGCTCTCCTTTGGGGTGTTCTGGTCAATCCATTGATAGCCTAACACGAAGAATGAAATCAATACACAAAGGCAGCAAGGAGACACAAGGAAAACACAAGCATTGAAAAGAGCATTGAAGAGAGCATTGCAGTCACATGAAGTCACAACTCAAAATGGTGCCTTTCAAGTAGTCATCCACAATAAAATTGCTTCCCGTTCGCTTATCTCGCCTGAGAGGACACTGCGAAATCCCAATCAACGACATGGACAGCCGTCGTCTCAGGCTAAGGTCAGGGCGACATAAAGACAACTTGCGGGTTCGACAGGGACCTCACTTCGGAGAACTTGGACAAAAAACAAAGGACTTCTGGATGGCTCCAACCGCTAGTACTGGTAGCACAAGCTCCAACCGCTAGTACTGGCGGCACAAACTGTGTATAGATAATCGGTGTTGATATTGGTGTTGATAAATATATATATATATATGTATATGATTATAAATGATATATACATGATATACAATAGAACTGTACACATGTCACATATATGTATATGATTATAAAATGATATATACATGATATACAATAGAACTGTACATATATATATATATATATGTTACTAAGTATGATATCTTCATTTTCATTTTCACAGGTGGTCACAGGTGTTCACATCTCATGTTTGTGTCCAATTTTTGCCACCGAGGCCTTCACCGCGCTACTTGATCGCAGTGCTGGACGAAGGTGGGAACTTTGTAGGACAGCGGGCTCAGAAACACGACCTGAAAGACTTAGCACTTTAGAAAGTGGAAGAGCTACAACCTACGAAACTAAGCAGAAAGCGAAATTACACTTCTTCAAGAAACTTTCAGAGAGTTTAATCTGCTTTAGAAACACGACCTGAAAGCATGAGAAAGTGAGATCCAAAGGGAGCCCAACAGATCTGACAGGACAAGGCATTGAGTGCTTTCGGTGCCGTACGTTGAGCTCCGCACAAAGAAGAGCAACAGAACTGATACGACACATCTGCCCGCAAGGACGCCGGGATTGTTGTCCTTTCGCTCCAGGGAGTTTGTTGGCAAAGGAAAACATGGAAAACTGAGAACTGAAGAAGTCTCTGAGGTCCACACCAGCATTGTTCGAATCTCACGATAGCTTGCCTCACTCCCGCAAGGTGAAGGCAGTTCTGAACAAGCGAAGAAAGTACAACCGCACGTTTTTTGTCGAAAGTCAATGTGCAATTTCAACATGTGATTGCAGAAAGCCAGTAGAGACAGGCTGGAAAAATTGAAGAAACCTGGCTGGGAATCTGATGAGGCCAATGTGACTGCACAAGTATGTAGATCGGGAGATAGTCAGTAGATCAAGCAAATATGGGCAAGGTATGACAAGAATATGGATGGAGTAAGCACGAACAAGCTGGAGTTGCTGAGCATGGAGGTGGACAGTCAGATAGGGCGGACGAAGTGAGATAGCGTGGACAAGGACAGATAACGTAGGTTGGACAGTTTGGACTATGAAGGTGCAACCACCGATGGATAAATTTGCGAAGTAGATGTGGACATACAAAGAGATCCAGTAGATGAACATGATAACTCAATTGAGTAAGCGGTTAAAGTTGAAAGCGTTGATCCTTGGATTGCACTTTTCGTCTCCTCTGATCCAAGACATCCAAGGCCAAGGCAAGGTTTTCCTCCCGAATGGACTTGTACACATAGCCTGACATCTTCGCGCTGGCAATTCATCTTGCCACGCTTCCACTTGGACACGAGCAACTCACCCCATAGATTTTTGTTTGACTTCTTTCTACCTGCACTTTTCCTTGTTTGAAAAGCCAAATGCAAAACATCATGAAGAATCTTGAAACTGCATTTCGCACACCCCAAAGATTCTATGGATCGTGAGACAGGCACAAGAACACAAAATTTGAAGATGAAGGCAGATGGTGGTAGGCCAGATCAAAATCTCGAGAAAAAGAACAAAATCTCAAAACTGCATGAAACATTCGACTGTCGAATCTCTGCAAGTACAGGCCATCGGAGACTTTTGCAGCTCTGACAGCAGTTGTGTAATGTTGCTTCTGTTAGGTATCGGATGCTCCTTTTGTTGGTGTTCGAGAGTGCGGCAAATGAAGCAAAAGGTGTTGCGGCTGTGATTTCTCACTAGGATTCATTGTGTTTAACTCTTCTGAGGTTTGATGAAAGTGGGCGAAACAATGCTGCAATTGAAATTGGGTTTCTCGATTCTTCATATTTGTCATGTTTTTTCGTTCAATGTGTGTCTTTGTGCGTTTGGTTTTGTATTCGGCGGGGCTCTAAGTCCGTGACGCAAAGTTGGGCAAACATCATCTTGGGGCTTGGGTGTTGAAAGTTTTCTGTGGAAGGAGCTTGTGGCGAAAGCGAAGCACCGCACTTGCTATGAGGGCAAGCTTTGGGGCGTGGATCAGCCCTTCGATCATTGCTCGACAACAATCCACATCTGTCAGGGAGCACTGAGGTTCAAAGCTGAGACAAGGCGCATTGGAAATCATTGGAATAGGTTACCCTTAGATAATCCTTAGATTCTCCTTAGGTTGTTCCTAGGTTGTTCTTAGGTTGTTCTTAAGTTGTTTATATGTGTTGTTTATGGCAAGGCGCAACACACAGATTGCTTCAACAGGCGTGTCGCGCCTTGGACAAGGCGCAACATGTGGTTCGCTCCACCTGGCCTCTCGTCCTCCTCATATTCCTCACGTCCAAAACAAAGAAATTTCCGAGTACGAGGGAACAATGTTAAAAATTTATGTGAAGATGGAAATGTTGGGAAATGTGAAAAATGTGAAAGCGTCCATAGAAACTACCAAGACTCAGCAGTGTCAGTACTGGGGGATGCAATGATGATCCCTTACACATCAGGTCCCGTATCTTATTCTCCTACAAAAATCCATCAACCATGGCTTTGGACAGGGGATGACAAGGGCACCCTGGCTGCAGTGCAAGTGGCAGCAAGTTTGAAGAAAGCAGAGGAAAGCACAGCACAGTTCCAAGTTCGAACGGAAGGAGTTTGTCAGCAAAATCCCGTGAGAGCAACCTTGCTCTAATGCCAAAGCAACAGCAGGAGCAGGGACGACAACCACAACAACCACAACGACAACCACAACGACAACCACAATGACAACCACAACCAGCCCTAGAACCAGCAGCACACATCAGCACCCCAGCTCAAAAGACAGTAGGTGCGAGAAGAAAACAGCTGAAAGTAATTGAAAGTTCCCAACATCTGTCTGCATTTAGTGCTACTGATGGTGCTGCGAAGGCAATCAGTCTCCAAATGTCTCCAGCCTCCAGTGTCCAGTCCACTTCGACCTGGGACTGAAGTGACTCGCCAAAGAAAGCCGCAAGGAAACATCAATCGTACGTGACTAATCGTGACTCTACATGAGTTGCTGTGAAATCGAATCTTTTTCGTCCTGACACAGCGCCAGGAAACCGATGCATGGCTGCAAGCATAGCTGCAAGGGTAAGGTTTCAAGATATCCGATTTGAAACATCGTTGAGGAAACGATTGAGGTAAGGAGTCCGTAAGGAGTCCGTAAGGAGTCCACGGTTCCATTGTCCTTTCTCCCACTCTTTTTGGCCTGGCTTGGAGCCAGGCAACAGCAAGTACCCTCTCCCATCTCTCGCGCGCCTTGCCCGCTTTTCCATCCTTTCCCGAATCTTTTCCTTTCCCATCTTTCCCACTGTCCATCTTTTCCTTGCCCTTCTCCTTCTTCACCTTTCAAGCACTGTAGCAGATCCGAGCAGCTATGGAGAGCTCTTAGCAATTCGAATTCGTTGTGGCCTCTGGAGGGCTGTATCCTTTCTTCCCCAAAATCAGGAGGAAGGGCTCAACGAGTTGATCCGCCACGAAGCCACACCTCAGAAAATTCAAAATGATCTAAAAACAACATATTACTCAGATGATATTATTGACTGATCTTTAAAGTAAATAAGTAGAAAAAATACTAAGTAGAACATATTTCTAAGAAGTAAAATTAATTTGTTCATAGATTCCGTAGATCTCTTCTGAGCAAAAAGACTGCGATGGGACAACTTCTGTTAGATCTGAAGCACAACTTGAATTGCAAACACATGGAATTCCCGTTCAGTTCTTGAATCTGAATCAAGGTCCGAACCAAATTCCACATGCCACTGAGACAATCGGGCCGCAAATCAAAACAAGGCCTTGTCCCAACAAGCGCCGAAAGCATAGAGAGGAAGCAAAATCGCTTCGCAAATCTTTGAAACTAGTGAAGCTTAAGTAAAGTTTTTCTGTGAAGTTTGCTGGACCAACAACTTGTACTTTAGTGAAAACCTTACAGAGAGGTGAGAAAGAGCGGCTGAAATGAACTCCACGCAGAGCGGCAAAACTGCAAAACATGAAGAAACCCAAGAACTTAAAGAAAACATTAAGTCATTCTTTCTGTTGAACTGAATTCCTTTAGTTCTGTAAGTCATTCTGTTTCTCATCCAACTGGCTTCATTCCGTTCTCATTCCTTTAGTTCTCTTCTATAAAGCACTAACGAATTCTGCATTCTTTTCTCTTCTCTATTCATTCTATTCATTCATTCTCTCTTCTCTCTTTCTTCTCTTCTTCTCTTCTTCGTTTTCCAAATTTTGTTTCCGCTGAGGCATCGTGCGGGACATCTTCCCGGAGAAGTGCTGAGCGACGAAGCCGTAGAGACACAGAAGCAGAAAGCCGTTGTTGCGACGCCACAGACCTCCAAGCTGCGACATCGATGCATCACATGACACGTGACACATGTGCCGCCATACCATAGATAGTGCAGGATAGGATAGGATAGGATAGGATAGGATAGGATAGGATAGGATAGGATAGGATAGGATAGGATAGGACAGGACAGGACAGGACAGGACACACAGATAGATCTGATTTATGCGTATTATCCATGTGCATGTATAATGTATATACATTCAATTCTTTGCTACATACTTGCTTGACTATACGGGTAGGTGTAAATGATTACTCATCTATGCGATTTCTGCGTGCGTTTTGCCGGTTTGCATATAGTGACATGTGCAAACATCAAGTTGACTTCGCTGCCAACTGCACCAACTGCACCCTGCTGGGTTTCCCTACTCACGAGGCCGCCCAAGACCACATAGTCCAAAGGTAGGTTCAGATAGCTCGCGTACATGGAAGGGCTGGCCGGCTGATGTTCAGCCACCGAGTCGACTAAAGGATTTCCTGTCTTCGTGTGCTTCACGAACCTAAGACAACAGACATGGAGATAAACATCGGAGGTAACTGCAATGAGGTGATTGAAATCTGACGCATTTTTGATTTTTGGCCTTCGCATGTCATCGCCTCTGGTGACTGGGGCGTTCACAAGCCTCGTATTCGTGAAGAAATTGGGCCAAAGTACCTGCAACGTTGACATGTCAATGACTTCAACATCTAACAGCAAGACATCATGGCATTGTTGGAATTTTCTCTGCTCTTTTCCAATCACCCTTGTATTTCGCATGTTTTCAATCCTATCTCTGCAAGACCCTGTCATAATCGGTATGGAAGGCTGATCGCGAAACTTCTGCACCCCATTGGGTAGCTGCAGTGACGTCGTCTTTGAACTTCACGTCTTTAGCTGTTTGTCAAATCTTGCTTCGCCGAACCGATCTTTCTCATTTCTTTCAAGACTTCCGTCCTTCTCGGATGTTTGTCTGCTTTACTGCTCAACCGGAATCTCTTTGGGGCTTTGCAAGTCACCGTTTGGATGTGAAGGAAGAAGGTTCCTGTTGGCAACATCTTTGCTCGCGGGTTGACATTTAATGCTGACTGGTACCACTTTCTTCAGAGCTGTTGAGTATTTTCCAGACATTTTCTACTCTTGTTGATCTTTGTTCGCTGCAAGTGTCTCAATGATGGGGTTCTGGGTCACCCTGTGGGATAGAGAGCAGCGCAAACGGCTGCTGTGACCAAGACCAACAGAGCCATAACCTGAGATTCGCCGCAAGATTTCACCGAATCGGAATCTTTGCCGTCAGAGTTTGGGCATTGCACCACCCCCATTGCACTGCAAACTCATCATCGCTACAATTCGCTACAATGCTACTCTTTTCAAAAGTTCGACCAAGCAACTTTGATGCGGAAGACTGCAAACTCAAACGCACCCAGTTTCTGCCTCCAAGCAACGGAGACAGAAGCACACGAAAAAGAATCCGCAGAATGGAAGTGATGGAAGTGCTTCTTCGAGCTGCTTAAGCTGTGCTATGCTATGCAGCGCTATGCTTTGAGTGGCTGTGTTTCCTTTGCCTTCACATCCTTCACTGCTGAGCCTTGCCTTCGCCTTTGCCAGTCACAGAAGGCGAGCACTTGGAAGCCGATGAACACCATCAAGGGACCTAACCTGGAGCAGCACCCAAAACCCATCCTCAAGGGCCATCCCTAAGGGCCATCCCTAAGGGCCTCCAAGGGCCTTGTGTCCTCTCAGGCCCTGGCTGTTCTACGGAGCGCAGTGGCTGTAAACCGACCACGGGAATCTGCATTGCTCCGGCTGTCCCCACCTCGACACTAAGAACTCTCAAGTTGAAAGTGAGACATTCAAAGTTGAGAAAATACCTTTGCAACATAGTAATGTATGTGAATTAATAGTATAGCCAAAGAAGCTTATAGAGTATGGCTTGGCACTAAAAATCAGAGAAATCAGAAGAAGCACTTCCGATTTTGAGAGCACTGCTATGTAGAAGATGGTGTAGGCCTTGTGCACCTTGTGAAAGCCCGTTGCAGTTTTGCCACATTTGGAAATCCCAAAGTTGCAAAAATCCATGGCACTCATCACATTTCTGGGGCAGTGCGAGAGGTGACCTGAGAATCTATCTGGCCTTCTTGGACTGTCGTTCGACAGGATCTTATGACCTTTGGTTCGACTGTTCGATCGACACACTTTTTGCATTTCGAGCTTCTTTGGCTCGTGGAGTCGCAAGTCTGTACCTCTGTGAGACAAAGAAAATGCTCCAGCCTCTCATAGGCAAGTGCTTTAGTCAACTTTAGTCTTCGTATTCATAATCGTCGGACTCCCAATCATTGTCTTCTTCATTGTCATCTTCAAGGTCTTCCTCTTCCTCTTCTTCTTCATACTCGTCCTCTTCCACCTCAAACTGTGTGTAGCCTAAGGCACTTTCAATGCCTTTCGGCATGTGCCAACTACTGCATTCGCTTTCTGGGTTGAAATGGATTCGAAGGTAGTACTCAATGCCCTCATCCATGTCACTCACTGTGACCATGTAATAGCCCACCTTCAAGTTTCGCTGCTCTACCCAAACGACCTCCTCTCCCTCTTCCGTGTTCGCAGAACCATTGGGCAGTTGTTTCCTCAACTTTTTCAGTTTGTTGATGTTTTTTGGTGGTTGTTGGTTGCCAAGATATGCCACAGCCAACTTCATAGTCTCTGAGATGGTGCCTTCCCAGGCAATTTGCCCTTTCTGAATTTGATGCGCCTCCTCTGAGTTTGGATCCTCCAAGATGCTGTGGGCACATCTGCGGTCGCTCTGACCCAATACGAAGACTGCTTTGGCCGGGGGATCACTGGACTGCGATACGTGGACGATGTAAGTGTTGTCTCTCTCGTTGCTTTTGGCTTGGCCATGGTGCGTCATGACTCTCCATGAACCAGGGAAGAAGCGAACGATCTCCAAGGACCCCAGGTAGTACTTGAAGTCTTTCCAAGAGATCCAGAAGGTTCCATCTGCCTACGCTATGCTATGCTATGCTATGCTATGCGCTCTACCATGACAGAGGTTTCAGCCACGGCCAAGAACGGCTAACCAGGATCAAGCAACTCCCACGTATGACCCTATGAAGAGTATGAAGAGGCTATAAATCTATGTTGACCAAACATAGCCGAAGCCGAGCAAAGTCTCAGAGAAATGCTGAATAAGACATGAGCAATCTCCAACTGCTCCCACCTTGATGCTACCCTTGAAACCTGCAACTCTGAAGAGCGAAACTGCAAACTTTAGGAAATCTCTGAACCTCTTAGACAACAGAAACCTCTAAGATTCCAAACTTAGCTTTGAATTTTGAAGCCTGAAACACGTGGAAACAGGGAGAACTGTCCTTGGAGATCTTGCAACTGAGCCTCCCTGGTTTGCGGTCTTGAAGAGTTTTGGGTTCGCCCTATGTGGTTCCGAAGAACAGTTCATGCTACAAATGTTGTACTCTCCACGCCTGTGGGACAAAGTTCACAGCCTCCGCAACTTCCGGATATTGCTGCCACATATCACTGTCATCTGACCAATCTCCAGTCCATTCGGCATCATTTCCCCAGGGGTTGCGCACTTTCACAATGTGTGGGCCACCGCCACCCTCGTTGCCATATGCAGACAGGACTGTGTAGGCATGGCCTTTGATCAGGCCATAAACACCTTTGGCTTCTCCGCATTGCCCTTCACCTTCCTCTTCCTCAACATGATCTCCACAGGCACAGCCGATCACAGTCAAGGAGTCCTGCGCATGTCGCAGGAAGGATTTCCAGCGGTACTTTGCATCGGCATTGTGGAGATCAAGCATTTGCATCACCCCGCCGGTCATATCCTTGACAGCTTGACCTGCCCAGCCACCATCAATGGCATCCCAATTGTGATGAACCTTGGCATATGCCTTTTCCAAAACCATAGGCCACAATTCCATGTCACCAACTTTGCAATTGGCAAAGAGCGGTGTCTCCTCCTCATCTGGAGACATGGGTACCAAGTCATCAATGATGACCCACTCCCACTGACCCATCTTGAAGAACATCACGCCATAGACCCCTGCTTTCACGTCATAAGCCACCAGCAGCCGCTCGATAGGTTCTTCATGCTCCACACTGGGAGCATTGTCTGGAACCTCCCCTGCGTCTTCTTTGTCCCATTGTGCTGACACCTTCAATCCATGTGCAGCAACGCCAGATATAGCACCGATGAGGAAACAATCTCCGATGCTTCCTTGCACAATGTCGCTTGCATCCACAGGATCATTGATCTCATCTGCTTCGCCTTCAACAAAAACATCGCAATCTTCACCGAAGAGCTCAGACAGCCGTACGCACCTCTGGGGAAGGCCGACAGTGCAGTCATCTGGCGTTCCAGGGGGAAACAAATTTTCTTGCTTGTCAAAATAGAAACTTTGATCAAAGAATTTTTGTCCAGTCTCTTCACACGCATCCATGATCTCTCGAACCCTTTCGGTACATTCATCGCGTTTCTTGTCAAACTCATTCTTAGAATCTGTGTGAAGATTCTCCCGCGGAAGTCTGCAGATTTTACTCCTGGTGGGCAAATCTGTGGTGAAGCAGGACTCCATCAGATTCTCCCGACAGGGCTCTACTTCTGGATCTCTGTCCACATAATCTGGTCGTTGCTCATTCTCCTCATCTTCATTGCACTCATTGCTCTCATCTTCAATCACTGTCTTGGCTTTGAACTTCTTTCGTGTGTTCACCATGCCTTTCCCACGACGCAGGCCCGCACGGAGTCGTTCCAACCTGGGGCGGGACTCCATGGCGGATGGGCCGCTGCAGCACAGAAACATGCAACGTTACGACGACCAAATACGACAAACGTGAAGAAAAACAGAGAGTTGTTTTTCATGCGTTCCTGCTGACAACTGTAAAAAAATTGAGAGTTCTCAGAGTTCTCAGAGAAAAGTTCTCAGAGTGTATCTTTTTTCGATCTCTTTTTGATGCCAAAATTGTCATGCTTTTGCTGCTCTAGCTCGTGCGCTGTCTCAGCTTCTCCAACCCTCAGCTTTTTGAGCCGAGCAAACAACGTCTCCAAATGTGCGATCCTGGAAAGTCTCCACTTAGAACATCTTCAAATTCTATATATATATATATATGTATGTATTTTTTTTGGTCCATGGTCTTATCTTTCCATTTTCCATCTCCCTTCTTTGCCTTCCCACTCTGTCGGAAGAGATACACAACTGCAAAATGAGCTTACTCATGTAGTGAGTTCAGCTCAACTTCGGTGACAAGACTGAAGAAGCGCATGTGATAAGCTTTCTTCAGTGAGACCAAATCGTCTGTGCAATGAATCCAGACTTCCAACTTGAAGGCATCTCCAGTCTGAGCCTGGCACCCCTGAGTTAAACCGGCCTAAAGCTGCCAACATGCCTGCATGTAGCCCGACCCTTAGGCAGCCACAGTTGAAACGAGGAAAAGCAAATGAGTCAATGAATCAAATGAGTCTACTTAAAATCAGTCTTAGTCTTCAATGTCTTTGACAAAATGAGAAAAAATGAAGAAGATTTACAATTCATGTCTTACTTCATGAGTGTCTTACTTCAGGAACGAAGAGTTCTGAGAGCTGCACATGTTGATCACAAAAATGTATCCACCCCATGCCTTGGAGCGGTGAGAGGGGACTCCCACATCGTTCTCCCAAGAAAGGGGTTCCCAAGAAAGGGGTTCTCGACCAAAGCGGGTTTCCTTCGTGCTGTCTGAGGTGCTGCGACCATGTAGAAGTAAGAGAGGCCTGCGAGGACCGAAATTGGCCAATGCCTTGGAGTCCTCACACACAAGAGCCACCTGGGCGAGCAGAGATACACATGACATGAGATGCACTTAGAAATCCAGGCAGGATCTTGAGAATCTTGAGGATACTGATGTTCTTCACTACTTAGACTGGTTGAAGCTTCTAGGGTCCCAGCAACCAAAACGTGGAGCAAATCGCAGTCACTGCGACAGCTTCGTTGTCAAATTCACCTCCGACAGACCTCGACCGAATTGCAATTCTTTCGCGCAGAAGATCATATTATGCATCCTATGCATCCTATGCATCCTATGCATCCTACTGCGATTCTTCTATGAGGTGCTCCAGCACTTCCCATGAGGTGCTTCTCTTTTAGCACTTCTGAGCGCTTTGTCTTCCTTTGAAACATCTTCCGAAATCTTCCTACTTAAGTTACTTGTAAAATCTTGCAAATCTTCCTTAGGCTTCTTACAGAATTGCTTAATCTTCCTGAATCTTCCTAAATATCTTTCTTTGCAAAGCGTCTTCCTGCAAGTGTCATTGTTGTGCTCGACGTGCCTCATGAGGTGGGCAGGAATCACCGCCATGATCAGCGTTGCTGCAACTCCAGCGTTGACCTCGGTGCGACAGGGCTCCAACGGGGTGGGCTGTGCACTTCGTTGAGCCCAAGAGGCACTTCGAGAAATTTCATAAGCGAGGAGACCTGTGAAGATTGACCTCGGAAAAGATTCGGAGAAAAACACACACTTAAAATAATTGAAATCACTCAACTATGTTTCAGTTCTTGAAGAAATTGATTTCTTTTGGGAGAATTTCAAAAGTTTGGATCAAGGCCCCGGCGCATAAGTGCCAAACCAAGGAGGAATCATGCAGCAAATGTCATTCAGGCCTCGGTGGTCCCTTGCCTTGGGGCCTCCGGTTCCGGTTTGAAGGTGTCCGGTTTGGGGAACAATTTGCGGAGAAAATCAGAAGACGGAGAGAGACAGAGAGAGAAGAAAGGCATCGCATCTGCGTTGGATCTTCTTGACTTTTGTGAGGCCGAAGCAAAGGCATGCTGAGTGACGGTCCATAATTGCCCCAGGTCATCGCGATTTTGTGCATCGATGTTTTGACGTCTGCTTGGTTTTTGCATATTCTCTTGCGTCGAGTCTCAGCTCAATTTGGGAACCAAGACCACCCGATTACCACTTGAAAATTGGCGGATAATGTAGATGCTATTGTTTCAACCTACTCCTATTTCATATCCGGTGTTCTTGTCGTGCAACTTGTGTGAAGTTCCCAGAACTCTATGCTACGTGAAATTTGTGCTCACCTGTGACCTCTTCTTTTTCCCTGGCCACGCTTAATACAGACTGAAAAAACTGACCACAACCTATGTGATCTTTAGTCTTTCTGCTTCAATAAGCTTTATTTTGATTTCAGGTGTTTACATGTTTGGCCGAAGAAAAACACACAAAAGCAAGAAAGGTCAAGAAGGCGCTGAAGGCACTAGAAATAGCGCAGGTAATGACAAGAGATTAGTTGCACCAGCAAAGAATCCAGGGCAACGGGTGACCATGAGACGAAGGGAAGGTTGCCCAGAAAGATTCAAGGCATGAAAACCAGAAACTTATGTGAAGGCGAAAAGAGTCTGCTGCAAGGAAAAATATAATAGCAAATATGAGAGGACAAAATGGAGAAAGCGCAGCGGTATTTCGATTTGAAGAAGAGGGGAAGAGGAATTGGGAAGAAATGCATCCTTGAAAAATAAGCGAAGAGAAAGAAAAAGCAAGCGGAAAGACAAAAAGCAAAGAACAGAAGGGATACGAGAATGACATGAGAGAGAGAGAGAGAGAAAGTCAAGAAACGAAGTTCACTTTCAGGTGCCGGACTCATTGGCGTGAACTCATAGGTCTGCTTGATGGATGGCCTTGGAAGCCGTGGATTGCCTCTTCCACCATGGAGAAGTTTGTGCAAATCACTTAGCAAGACTTTTCAAAAAACCGACTTGGCACTTTTTGTTTTGCGAACGTGCATCGAAGTCTGTCACGACCGAGTCAAGTGCAGCCACTTCCAGCCACTTCGCTTCAGAAAAGAGATCAGTGGCCTCACAGCAGTTTTTTCATCGGCCAAAACGGCAACGATCGGTCTGCATTCGATGCATTCGATGCATTTGCTGCGTCACAGATGCATTTGCTGTGTCACAGATGCATTCTACGCCTCAAAGCTAGGAAGATCGATGGAGTTTGGACTTTGAATTCTCCGATCTTCTTCATTGCCTGGACGCAGAGCCGTGCAAAGTTGTGACTCAATGTCTGAGCTCAGAGAAGCTGACCTCCCAGATCCATACTCCAGTGACCTGCATGCCTGGATAAATCCTTGGTGCAAAGGAAAGAAAAACAGCTCATCATCTTCAAAGAGAAAAACAAATTCTTCATCTATGCAACTAGACAGTAGATGTACCATGTGAATCCCCACAAAGTAATGTGAAAGTGACACAAGCACTTGGCCGCTTGCGTTGTACCGATGGGGCGTCCTATGGGATACCACGACTCGTAGTCATACCACCGCAAAAACTTGTACCTGAAATCAATTTGCACGCATGCTGCACTACTGAATCGCTCGTGAGTAAACTTCAAAACTTGATCTGGATACAAAATCACGAGGGAGGCTGTTGCAACAACATCAAAATGCATCCTAGTAATACATCCTGAGTTTGTGATGCAGCTGCTTAGTTTGTGCTTCTCTTCTTTGGGTTGTTTCTCGCCTCTCTTTTTCTCTCTCTCACTCTCTCTCTCTCTCTGTCTCTCGCTCTCTCTCTCTCGCTCTCTCTCTCTTTTTCTCTTTCTGTCTCCTTTTTGTGTCACAACTGTCACAACTTTTCGGTCGCACAATCCATGCTCTGCCAGGTACTCAGTGGCGCGGTAGTTGAACCAAGGATCAAACCTTCCCAAGTACAGTCATTGAAAAATCTCAGATATCAACTAATCTCAGATATCAACTTGAGGACTTGATTGAACTAATTGAATGAAAGACACTTAGGATATCTTGATATGAAAGATATCAATTGAACTCTCAACTTGTCTAAGTGTCTTTGAGTTTGTAACTCGTGAATGATGTAGCCGAAGTCCTGACGCTAACGACGTTTCTGGGAAAACATTCTTAGACAAAGGTACCTTAGTCACTTCCTTAGTCACTGAACAACTTCCTTCCTCAGTTTGCTTAACTCAGTTTCTTCAACTTCTCCTCACAATTTGAAGAGAAAAGCAAACAAAGAAGTTGTGTCATATTATGTTTTGTGTGTGTGGATTTTGTTTGTGTAGACTACATGTCTGAAAATCATGGTTTCCAAAATGTAGTCCTTGATGGGATAGAGTCGGATGTCATAGGCCGCATAAGCACCTTGCTTGACACATAAAATATCACAGAATCTCGGAGTTTGCCTCCATGTCTTCAGGCCGAATGGCACCGCAATGAAGCTTGCTACAGATTGCTACAGAATGCAAAAAGGCTTTCAAAAATTGAAAAGCTTTCACTCTAAAGGCCATTAACTCAGCCAAGGCTCCATAGGCAAGCAGCAACACCTGTAGAAGGATTAGGACCTTGAAAATCTGCGATCCACAAGGATTGGCGACTCAGTTCATCTCAAGGAGGGGAGGCTCGATAAATCAATGAGAAACATCAAAAGCCAAGGTTCTACAGCCATGAACTCTTTGTGTTGATCGAAGACATGTTTTTCATGTTTCCTCCTCAATGTCGCTCTGACTCTTCTGCCAACTCAAAGTGGGGCCCTCTGAATCCTTGTGGCCTCTTTGAAAATCTATGCAACATGTTTTGGGGGCGCCTTGCAGACTGTCCGAAATGGTAGGCAGGACTAGCCCAAGGAACAGG
Source organism: Symbiodinium kawagutii (assembly GCA_009767595.1). Classification (NCBI taxonomy): domain Eukaryota; class Dinophyceae; order Suessiales; family Symbiodiniaceae; genus Symbiodinium; species Symbiodinium kawagutii. Next base: position 39,151 of record VSDK01007022.1, on the reverse strand, counting down.
GTCTACATTCAAGAAACAAGTTCTCAGCACTCTCGAAACAGGTAACAGCTGGATGCAACCACAAAATCTCAGCTGCAGACAGCTTTGAAGGCAAGCCTCAATGGAAGCAGAAGCGTATCATTCCTCAGCGCCAGATCGAGCTCAGCGAGGTTTTTGTCTGGGCAAAGTTTCTTGCCTTTTGAAGCTTGCAATCCGATCAATTTGGTAAGTCTTAGACAGACACAGGCAAGGATACCAAGCGGCAATTTCTGGGTCCATTTACAAATTGTCAATCCGTGGTTTGGTTTTCAGTTTCTGCAGGTGCGCGTGTAGAAAACCCTCGTCATAAGTACGAACTAACTTTGCAGCTTTTTTTTGGCATTTCGGCGGCCTTGTTTCAGGCCTGTCCATTCTATGTCTGAGATTCCGACATGCCGCCCGCCACCTTTGAGCTTTCACGGTTCGTTCAGGTTCAACCTGACTCAACCTGTTCACCTCACATCGAAGAACGTACAAAAGGATGCGCCTTCGCCCCGGTCGCCCATGAATCAAAACTGGGCTGCAAAATGCTGCGAAGAAAAACATGGCCGTCTGAAGCGTTCACACCGTGGGAGACCCACTTAAAGGGGACGAGTGTGACTCGGTGCAACGGTCTGGGTAAGTTGTGACTTCGAGATTCACAGAGATCTGACTTTGCCAAACAGTGCACTGGATCCACGACACATCTCATCTGCAAATGGGAAACGCAGCAGTTTTTCTCGAAGCTTTGGTGATTTACCAAAGATATCCAAAGATGAAGTCATGAAGTCTTAGTATCTGTTTCCACAAGCTTGGAAGTAAGACTTCTTCCAACCTGAAGTTCTTCTTGAAATCCCAAGTTGGAAGTCCAGCTTGACTCAGTGGGAGCAAGGCCGACCAGCTGCACATCGGTGCACATCGGTGCACAAAAAGCGGCCATGCACCGCCACGCTGTATACCACACTGTGCTTCTGACGCTAAGTGCTGGCCCTACATGCCTAACTTTGACGTGTTTCAAAACATGTTGAACTTGGCTTATTTCAAATTATAGATATTATGATTCTATGATTATGTTGTTACAATCTGAACTTTGAATATCTTTGAATCATGTCGAATCTAGTTCTCTATTGGATTTACACTCTGCACTCTGCGGTGCCATCGGAACATGCAGTCGATCCTTTGACCACTGCCATGCTTTGCTAATCCAAACGAGCGCTCGTTGGGGCCCCATAGGCTCGAGCTTCAAGCTCAAAACGAGCCTCACGGATGTCACGCACATCTCGAACGTCATAAGAAGAAGAGAGTTCCACTTCCTCCAAACTTGCAGAGTTCCACTGTCGTCCACCATTTCGGGGTTCCTTCTCTCCCTCCGTAAGGAGCACCAATCCGGCCATCATGCCCAAGATGCAAAGGACGTAACCCCCCATCTTCCACCACGGAGCTTCGTCCATCTCTGCAAGCACCACAATGGCACTCAGGCTGTTGGTCACGATGTTGGACCCCATAAAGACAGTCACCATGAAGAGAGCCTACAGAAAGACATAGAAAGACTACGGAGAGTCTCATTTGACAAAGCGCTTGGAAAAACTACCCCCCTCAGATTGTGATGTAGGGGCAAAATGCCGTTTGCGCACGTGGCAAGTTCAAGGAAGTCCCGACACCCCTTTCGTCTCTGTAAAGTATTCTGAGAGCAAGAGAAAAAAAACATGTGAAAGTCCAACTGCACCATAAAGAGGATTGATTCTTGTAGGTTGCGGTCCAGAAGTGTCAAACGCAAAGTCCTTCAGAGAAACAACTCCAAGCCAAGGATAGCCAAGGAGCCTTTGGAGCCTCTGGACTTCTAATCAAAGTTCAAAGTCGTCAATGATTTCTAACAATCCTCGCCCTAGAACCCATATAAGAACATACATAGCTAAAAAAGCAACTGCCTTGCAACCTGCCCTAGAGCAGAAGCTCCATGAAGCTACACAGGCCCTGATGCGCCTCATAGTGTTGGAGGCCTAAGGAGATGAAGTAAAGATTCGTCGTGGAGAAAGTCACCGCAGCTACGAGGGCAATCCACGACACTGGATGAAGCCAAGCCGTGCAGTTTCCACCGAGACATTTCTCCAAAAGGACGGCAACCTGAAACGCTAAGAGAAGAGAAACACAAATATATACATATATCTATTTATTCATCTATTCATGAGTACTCATATAGTATATAGAAGATGAGTATATAGTTTAGATGCGCATGTAGATTCTGTGTAGATATATATATACACATGAAGGAAGACACAGGTGATGATAGTAGGCAAACTGCCAACATCTTTCATTCCAAGAGAATCTACCGTTCATGAGCAGTTCTTGAAGTTATCCGACCTGAACCGGAGGATCGGGAAGCAACATCGACATAAAGACTCAGAAACATGTTTGCCCTACAAGTTGCACAGATCCTTTTCTGCTGAGAAGCAATCTTCGTGCACCACATATTCCCAGCCAAAGTTCCTGCCAAGTTCACGAAGGCACTTGTTCTTCTCTTTGAATGCAAGAACTAGAAAATGCTCAACAAATGTGCGATATTTGATAGAAAGCTCAAAAAGCCTTGTGGGCAAAAACCCTGAAAACTAGGATCATGAAATGCACTTCCAAAAAAAATGTGCATTCTTGATTCGACCTTCATTTCGAATCTCAGTGGCTGTACGGCTGTAGCTTTGAACAGAACATTCCTGGAGATGTGCTGCACAACGGTTACAGTCACGGCAGATCCACGCCTGCTGTGGCACCCAAAGAGAAGCCGCGCACTGCAGAGCCATCGGGATATTTCATCAGCACCAAGGTATTGAAGGCGAACCTGAGCACGAAGAGGCCGGCACATGTGCCAACCATGGGAAGATACAATCAAAACAGCACAAAAACCATAATATATACATATATAGTAGATATGTGTGTGTGTGTATAAATATGTTATTTAAAAAACATGTAAAATATTTCAAAATCCTAAAGTCGGTAATGCAATCCTTCTGTTCTTCCAATCCCATCATGGCGTCACCTTGAAGTGACAGTGTCCTTTTGAAGTAAAGGCACCAGGCGATAAAGCACAAGGCATAGACCATCGTGCGAGAAGCGACCATGACATGTTTGACGTACTCCGCGCTCCAGTTCACATCGTTGATTTGCCGAAAAAACACAGATGCTGTTGCAGTGAAAAAGATGATCATCGCAGATGAAAATCGGCGAAGCGTCAGCGTCTCACCCAACGAGCACGGGGCGATCAAAGTATTCCACACGATATCCATTCCTGTGACAGGTGCTATGACAGACGCAGGTGCCATGGCATACCCTGCGATGTCACATGCGGGGTTCAACGCGATTTGCAGAGCAAGGCCTCAGTCCAATCAATTTGTCACGACAGTGACACAACCACCTCTCAACAGCAACACTTCGACAGCTTCGACAACTTGCTCTCTGCTTTCTAAGACAGGTCGCCAGCAATGAGCAGAACTTGTCCTTCCCTCTGCTTTCTCCGCTCCTGCTTGCGCTTTGGATGAGCAAAAAACATGTTGCCCTGGCCCAAATTTGTCCGTTCAATATTTGCCGCTTCATGCCGCTTACACATATGTATGTATACATGTATACATACATATATACATATATATATATATATGCAGTTGTTACATATTTATCCTATCTGACACAAATATATATCTAGATATGCCTCATATACATGTTTATCATATCCAATATATTATCGTATACATTCATTAATTGATCTTAAGATGTTCATTTTGGGAAACGTCCGCATCTTCACGGCCTCATTACACCTGACTTGATGGTCCGACCCGAGACTTGAAAACCAGATCATTCCAAGAGGAAAAGCCGAAGGCTCTCAGGCAGTGATTTTCATTGGATGCATCGATACCATCCAATCATTCTCCATTTCAGTTCCACATACTACGGGACCTATGAGAATCAGCATTGTACTAAGCCACACATTCCTCCAAGTTTCCCTCCGCGTTTTCTCCATGTTTCTTATGTGTTAGTGATTCCTTTTGCTGAATTCTTTGGAAAATTATTTTCTATAATATACTAAATCCATCTCAATACGTATACTTACTATACTTATATATGTGTATATATATAATATCTTATATGCATTTCCATGAGATGTTCTATGCATTTCTGTCGTTTCTTCGATATTTATTCTCCTTGGCCAACTTGGAGCATCGCACCATCTGCTTCCCAATGGTCCCCGCCAGGGTCCCCAGGACGGCGAGACAAACCTCAGCTATTGGACATCTCTTTAGGAGACAAAGGGAAGAAATGGGAAGAATATGTTTCCGGTCGTTATAAGGAGATAAGATGAGTTAAGGATAGTTAAGGAGGTAAGAACAATTAAGGAGTGAGAACAATAAGGAAGAAGCTAAGAATAAGGAAGCAAATGACAGAAGCATATCGCTTCTACAGCACTCCATGTCTTTCAGTCAGCAAAATCCCAACGAAGCTAAGAAACTCCAACCGCCCACAGGCTATCATCAGAAGTCTGTCCGTCCAGCGGAGCTCCTGTGATGTTCACCGCCGCTTCTGCCATCCTTTAGAGCTCTGAATGCGGCATAGGTCATCCCTTGGCACGTTGCCTTCCCTGGCACATCACCTCATTACCCACAACCTGCACGGTTCGAACCGCTTGAGCCAATTGGAGCACATGAAGCTGAGAACCAGGGCTACAAGGACAGAGGAATGGACAAAGTCTCGAAAACAAATGACTGCTCAACATTGAATTTAACATTTAAGTTTAACTGCGAAGAAAGGGTTCACAAATAGAAACAGCTATGGACAACTCAATGAATGACTGTGGTCTTTGCTTTCGAGAATACACAGAGCTGCTTTTTTAAGCCAAGCAAAATTCTCAGTCTGCGGTGTCTTGATGCTTGCACAGCAATATCCTCCAAAAGTTGAAGCATCTTGAAGTCAAATGTCCCCAGCTCAAGAATGTGTCGAATTTGCGTTGCTTCTTCTTGACGCGCCTGAAACTCCAAATGGCGTTTAAAATTTTGTGATTTGGGAATCAGTCGCAGTTTTCCTTGTGAATTGCTTTCGAGATACGCTCCTTGCGCTGCTGCAATGAGTCTCAAGTCCTCGAGGCTCAAAATGGACACGTGGCTCACGTCTCCTTGGGTCAGGGTCTCCAGTACACGTCTCTTGACTCTGAGACCTGTCAGAAGCCGCAGATGGAAAGCTTTCGATTTCGAATGAATCAGCAAGCGACTGCGCCGATGGAAATCTTGTAGTACAAGGCCCTCTGACGCGGTTGGATCAAGAAATTGCCTCACTGCTTCCAACAGGTTGAAGTTCCGATGCGTCATCTCCAGGATGACATTTCCTCCTTGGAGTCGTTTGATGGTTCCAATTGCATCAAACAAACCCGCCACAAAATCCCAGGAGATCTCGTAGGTACTTCGATGGGAATTCACCAATGGACGCGTCCATGGTTTTGGGCACATGTGTCGACTTTTGAGGTCTTCAAGGTCCTTATCTTTCTCTGAGTTGTGCTCTTGCTTTGCTTCTTCTCCTTCTTCTTTTTGTCCTTCTTCTCCTTCTTCTTGTTCTTCTTGTTCTTCTTGCTCTTGCTTTGTTGTAGAGCATTTTTCTGCTTGCTTATTCTGACCAAGCCATGTCCATTTCAAAGCCTTTGTGCCTTGACTACCCTCTGTACGACGCAGCAGTCCCCCATAGAGATGTTGAAGGACCAACAAGGCAGCCTGAGAGTGGAGTGAAAAAAAGGCACAGCAAAAATGAAGACCAAACTTCACTTCAAAAACCTATCCCTGCAATTGCAAGAACGGCAGCCAGTGCTGAAGGTCATACGAGTTTCGGATTTGACAGATTTTTCCTAAATATTCTGAGATACCGAACCGCAAGTGCGCTGGTACTAGCATAAAGCTCTGGGTAAAAAGCTAGAACCACGAAACGACGGAGAAAATCTGCTTGCCTACGGCTATATTTGGTGCCACTGGTAATGTCCAAATGAGACCGGGGAAAATGCCTGGCTAAAGACCAAAGGGTGGCTGAATGGAACATTCTTTTCTTTACCCCGAACCATCAAATCCTTTGCTTGTGAAGACACAAATCAACAGTTTCCTCAATGAAGGGTATGTTTCTTGCTCCATGATGGGTACACCTTGGGAAGGGAGATGAAGAGTTGGGAAATGTTGGGAAGTCAACTTCGCAAACTTAAGAAGGGCCTTGCTCTCAGAAGAGAAATCATTCCGGCCTTGAATTCCTCCCTCGCAGTGATCTCAATCTTGCAGGACCACTGGTTCATGTAGACTTTTCCAGCTCCACTCAGAAATCCACGGCAATACTCAGCATCTCTCAGATCGGTCTTCGCAGTCTCCCATTTACGAAGATGGCTCCGCAGATCTGGCGCCTGTGACCTTTGAGTTCTCCGATGCTTCGAACCCGTTTGACATGGAATCTTCGGCGACCAAACCTTTGAGGACTTCGAATTCGAAGCAAAAAGCCGCTTTGCACAGAAAGCAATTGAGAAAAGAACTTGAAAATTGAGAAAAGACTCAACTGACTGAACCTGAAGGATTCTTTTTGACTGATGGAAAATCTTGCCCTGTGCGCATCGCTTTCCACACAGCATGTAAATTCAATCTCTTCCTACGAGGCAAAGCCATCATGGGACGAATGCTAAACGGGGCTCAGCGCAATAAGAACAGCAATCAAAGCGCCACAGTCCGCGTACCAAAATCTACCAAAATGTACAAGTTAGGAGAACTGTTTGATCAATGTACCGCTTGGTCTTTGCTGGTCTCCATTCTGTGCTGCCTTTGGTACTTGTCATGATCCATAGAAGGCAGCAGAGCAAAACAAAGTGTCCGAGGTTCAAAGCTCAAACGGCAAGACCAAGCCCAAAGGCTGGTGCGGCATGGTGTGGCTAGACACAAACACGACAAAAGTGACAAGTCCTTCTACGTGGATGAAACATGTGATACGGCCGGGACTGCAACGGAACCGGTGCTTCGTCCGCACTTTTTGGTGCAACACAAACGACCTCAATTGGTCGCCCGACAGGGTCCGAGGGTCTCCTCAGGATCCTTCATTTTCCTCGGAAGATTGGGACTCTGAAAAATGCTTCTCGAGAACAAACCCTTTTGCCTTGAAGTTTACACTCAAAGTTCAGTTGATTCCAGGTCGCTCTGTGCAAACCTCTGAGGACCCCACCGTAGCCACCTAGAAATGGGCTGAAAATCGAGTTGTACCTCAACTCAGAAATCAGCATGAAAATTGGCGTTGCCCAGCTGCGTTTCTTATCTGGGGAACGTGGATTCCCCCTCTGAAGCGGTATTTCAAGTCTGGATGAGACCTGCACACGTATTGCAGTTTTCTGGTGACATCTTTGATCTGGCGTACAATGCCAGTGAAAAGTCCCCAGCACCATCACTTTGACCACATAGATCTATTTACACATGTATTTTTATATATATACATATAATATATGTCAATCGAAACCATATATTATATGTCAATAGAAATCATATATTATATGCCGCATTTTACAATATCATTATTTATAGCTCATCTATATATGTATAGATATATATGTATATATATCAAAAAATATAGATGTATCACATATATGTTCTTTTAATTTTTGTATTGCGTGCGTTGACATCCCAAACTCACCGAGATCAGCCGCTCTGGGACGGGAGCCGTGGGCATTTCAGCTCCGTCCACAGCTCTGCATTGCATCCAGCCCAACTCTCCAAGCACTCCTGGGAGCAGGGCACAGAACGCGTTACGTACAGCGCTGAGTGTTAAACTCACCTCAGTAAATTTACTTCACTTAGTAATCTAAGCTTTAAACTTAGTGAAGTGTTTACTTAGTGACTAACTTATATTGAAGCAACTAACTTCCAGAATATTTGCATAGAAACTACACTTTGACATCAACAGACTATGATAGAGATGCTCAAGGAAAGTATTTACTTAAACTCTATGTATCAAAAGAATAAGTATACTCAATATACTGAAAAGAATCAGTAGGATGTACAAGAGTAGACTCAGTATGTACTTAGCAGGAATGGATTGACAACAAATTGAACATTCCGCAAATTCCGCTTGACAAATGCGAAAAACATAGACTCAGTTTGACAAGTTCATTAACCTGAAGACTCCAATCCATAGATAAAACTCTCAAAAAATCTCAACTTTCAATGACGTGGAAACTTGTAGAAACCATTGAGGACAAGAGATGAAGTAAAACTGAGACATAGGACACAGGAAGACTGGCTACTGTTGCACGGGAGGTCTTTACAACGGAGGAATGGTCAGGTTGAGAGATCCAGAAACATCATGAAACATGTACAGTACTGGCTTCGTTTGCAGGGGATTGATCTATGCCGCAGCTTCTGTCATTGTGCACTACTTTCATATCTACAGCAACCTTCGTAGCGATTGTGCCACCCTTGAGTTTTACTATCTTCGACAGTCCTTTTTTCAGGAAATCTTTCACCCAAAAGATTCCCGTTTTCATACCCAGCATTGAATGAAGGTCCGGGCCATCACATGTGTTCTCGCAGAGAGGGCGTACAAATATTGTTTGCAATTCAAGCTGCTTAAGGAAAAGTTCAAACGTTCTCAAAGAGGTGTTTTGAAAGAAAAAAACATCTCCCCACCACTTCAAGCAAAAGTGTTTGCCCAACCCCTGTCTCACACGAGACTGCAAGAGTTCTCCCTTCAGGTCTCTTCTTTCTTCTCATTTCACAGAAAATCATGAAAGAAAAGAAGAAAAAGGCACGAATTGATGAAGTTGGAAGTAAGAATGAATTGAAAGTAAGAATAAGTTGATGCAAAAGAAAATCTCAATGCGCTTCAGAAAGTTTCAATGCACTTAAGTTGCTTAGTTGGTCGGAGAACGTGCAAAGCCTTAAAGCCTTCACTGCGAAGCTCTCCTCAGTGATGATGGTAGGATAACGCCGATGCAGGCTGTGGAGGATAAAAGTCTGAGCCTCCACAAACACACAAAAGCCATCCATAGCATTACATAATGTGTACGTATATGTATATAAATGATTGAATGTATATGATTATCAAAGGAAGTTTCATAGAGAAACTCCGAGTTACGGATGAGCTAGAAAAGAAAAGAGAAGAGTAGAGAAGAGAAGAGTAGAGAAGAGAAGAGTAGAGAAGAGAAGAGTAGCTCAGAGAAAAGTAGAGAAGAGAAGAATAGTTCAGAGAAAAGTAGAGAAGAGAAGAATAGTTCAGAGAAAAGTAGAGAAGAGAAGAATAGTTCAGAGAAAAGTAGAGAAGAGAAGAATAGTTCAGAGAAAAGTAGAGAAGAGAAGAGTAGCTCAGAGAAAAGTAGAGAAGAGAAGAGTAGCTCAGAGAAAAGTAGAGAAGAGAAGAGTAGCTCAGAGAAAAGTAGAGAAGAGAAGAGTAGCTCAGAGAAAAGTAGAGAAGAGAAGAGTAGCTCAGAGAAAAGTAGAGAAGAGAAGAGTAGCTCAGAGAAAAGTAGAGAAGAGAAGAGTAGAGAAGAGAAGAGTAGCTCAGAGAAAAGTAGAGAAGAGAAGAGTAGCTCAGAGAAAAGTAGAGAAGAGAAGAGTAGCTCAGAGAAAAGTAGAGAAGAGAAGAGTAGAGAAGAGAAGAATAGTTCAGAGAAAAGTAGAGAAGAGAAGAGTAGCTCAGAGAAAAGTAGAGAAGAGAAGAGTAGCTCAGAGAAAAGTAGAGAAGAGAAAAGTAGCTCAGAGAAAAGTAGAGAAGAGAAGAGTAGAGAAGAGAAGAATAGTTCAGAGAAAAGTAGAGAAGAGAAGAGTAGCTCAGAGAAAAGTAGAGAAGAGAAGAGTAGCTCAGAGAAAAGTAGAGAAGAGAAAAGTAGCTCAGAGAAAAGTAGAGAAGAGAAGAGTAGCTCAGAGAAAAGTAGAGAAGAGAAGAGTAGAGAAGAGAAGAGTAGAGAAGAGAAGAGAAGAGCAGAGAAGAGAA
>VSDK01007022.1:0-26563 GCA_009767595.1 Symbiodinium kawagutii | reverse complement strand
CTTGTAGTACCTTGTAGTACCTTGTAGTACTTTGTAGTACCTTGTCGTACTTTGTAGTACTTTGTAGTACTTTGTAGTACGTTGTAGTACCTTGTATTATCTTGTAGTACGTTGTAGTACCTTGTAGTACCTTGTCGTACTGTGTAGTACCTTGTAGTACTTTGTAGTACCTTGTAGTACCTTGTAGTACGTTGTAGTACTTTGTAGTACTTTGTAGTACTTTGTAGTACTTTGTAGTACATTGTAGTACTTTGTCGTAGCTTGTCGTACTTTGTAGTACTTTGTAGTACGTTGTAGTACTTTGTAATACTTTGTAGTACTTTGTCGTAGCTTGTAGTACTTTGTAGTACTTTGTAGTACATTGTAGTACTTTGTGGTACCTTGTAGTACCTTGTATTATCTTGTAGTACGTTGTAGCACTTTGTAGTACTTTGTGTAGTACTTTGTAGTACTTTGTAGTACTTTGTCGTAGCTTGTCGTACTTTGTAGTACTTTGTAGTACGTTGTAGTACTTTGTAATACTTTGTAGTACTTTGCCGTAGCTTGTAGTACTTTGTAGTACCTTGTAGTACCTTGTAGTACTTTGTGGTACCTTGTAGTACTTTGTAGTATTTTGTAATACCTTGTAATACGTTGTAGTACTTTGTTGTTTTGCAAAGAAAGGCAGAGAAAGTTATGGAAATTTCCGTCCCGCGATACTAATTGGTTGCATGATGGTGTAATTAGTTATTACAATACCGTGATACTTTTGTAATGTACATGAATGGTGTAAACTCACGGCATGGTCTTCAAAAATAAAACAACATGGTTCTGTGGATGGAATTGATCATTAGAAAACATTTAGGAATAAATCTTCGTGGTTCGGAAGTTGGCTTGGGGAGTTGGAATGATGCCTGGAACGGATGCATTTTGGTGCTGCTTTGTTTTGGCTCATTTCGGTACATAGTTGTATTTGTTTAACAAAAATATGTCACACTCGAAAGCATTAATTATCATGATGGTTTCTCATTTGGTTCAAAGACGTAAAATATTGAAGAAATGAATTTTTTTTCACAGACAGCAAATAGGTTTCCTGTTTGGATCTGTTTTCTGGCGTGCGTGACTGTACGGTCCGTGTGCCCTTGTGCTTCCTGGTGCGCGTGACTGTACGGTCCGCGTGCCTAGTGTCGTGGCTGTACGGCCCGGCGCTGCATCATGGCCAACGTGTGGAAAGCGTCTTGTGACTTGGTGAGCTCGTGGGGGAATGTTTCGGCGCAAAGACGGTTTCGACGGGTTCGTCTGTACGTCGGAGGATTGACGGATATTTGCCATCCGGCAAACGATCATCGTTTCGATGATGACTTGCCTAAGTCGATGATTGCAGTAGTACAAAAAAAGACGCCTGCACGCTGTAAAAATACGATACAAACGGAAAACAAAACATGATCCACGCCTTTCCTTGTAACGTCGACGTCTCCTAACAACAGTGCGCGAAACCAATGCAAGTACGAAAGCACAAGCCACCCGTTGACACTTGAAAGATTTCTAGCAACAATTTCAACAGCTGGCAAAAATAATAAGCGACTGTACAGAAACACTGCGCCCAGTGCTGACGCCTCGCAGACTACAATACACAGCTCAACGACTTTAAACCACAAATTCAGACCTCCAGTCAAGCAATCCACACATTCAATCGTCTGCAAAGAATAGCTACAAAGCCCGAAACAAAAAAAATGAAAGAAAGTGATGCAACAAGACGACGACGCGCAAAATGACAACAAACCAACGCGAGGCATCTGGATTCAAAGAACACACATCCTTCCCAATCAAAGCCAAAACGAAACACAACCTGGGAAAGCTGCAAACAAACATCTGCCTCACGCTCCTATAGGCAAAACATTCCTTCCAACATCCTATAGGCTCACAATGCTTTCTATTGGAAATTTCCGCCCCCGCCTCGTGCGGGTAATATGTTACATGCCTATGTATACACTTTAATTAACATGTCAATCCAGGACTGGCTAGCTTATGATCAATCTATGTCTTGCAAGTACTTGGTTGTATCACACATTATGTCTACTGATACGTGTCAAACAAGGGAATGAAACTCAAGTTTCTTCGCCCATGACCAGCTGCCCTTTGAATGGTTGGCCCCAAGACACTGGAGGTGAAGCTGACAGTCTGTGACCAGGGATTCCGCTTGGGGAACCCTCTTGTGGAGAGCCCAGCTATTTGTGAGATAGGTTTATTACTGCCAACATCACTGGCCAACAATTAGTTTTTGAGTGATTCTTCCCCATACCCTCATTGGTTGTTGGTTGGCCATAATTCCCATGGTTATTGATGTTTAGAGTTAGCACTTGTTACTGCTCGTTACCGTCGTTGGATCTCCTTATATCCCCCCATGGTTTGTTGCTTGTTGGAGCTGGTTGGTTGCTCAACCGTCTCACAGCCGACCGACCTCATCTCGCGGAGCGTCGATGCAAACCTCACCCTGCACCGCAACTGTTGGAATGCTCTGCTTGACCCGATGATATCTTTCTCAGCTCCACATAGAAAAGCATAGAAACCATTCAAAATCTGAAAATCTAAGTTTACATCTGGAAAGAGCTGAGAGTTGAGATTTTCCCAAAGTCGATGTTAGCTTTGGGGTACTTGCCTTGTGCAAAAACCTCCTAACCTCTCTACGCACCTTTTCGTTCCCACAGCACTTTTGAAGCTCCTCAAGTCAAAAAGAACATGCAAAAATATGTCAATTCCAAAAAAGAGAGAACACGATCCTCGACTGAGCAAAAGATGTGATTCTTTTGGATAATGCAATTTTGACACCAGATGCGTTTTGTCGTGTCTCATGATGAAAAGCAAGTGGTCCCAATTGAAGTTGTGAAGTCACATCTCCTGCTGCAGTCTTCCGACTTCACAAACGGGGCAGGAGCCGACCATGTTTGGATTTTCTTGAAACCTGGGCAGCATCAGAAGCATCTGAAGTACCTCCCTCCGTACACCTTTTGGCATAAACTCTGCGGCCCCAAGCTATTACAGCCTGCCATGCAAAGGACTTTAAAGTCTCGGTTGTTGCTAATAGTTGCTCACATTTGCTCACTGACTCCAACAGCTGAAACTCATGGAAAGGTGAAACTTGAGTGCAGCATCCGCACAGCTTCAACCTTGTCTTTCTCTGCAGAGAGGCCCTGACCATCTATTGATGCAATGCAAGTGATATCCATGACCACAGAAGAATTTCACCTTCTTCTGCGGTGGTGTGTTCCTGAGTGCCCGATGGGAAAGGTGTTCATGTTGGACTGAGACATGGAAAATGTACTCAAACTCAGTATGACTCAGAACAGAAAGACTGACCTTTTAATTTATCCTTTTTCTACTTGTTCTTCTTTTTTCTATTTCCGTTTCGGCCTTTTCAGGTATGTTCATCCTTTCTCTGAGTGTTTTACATGTTTTGCTCTTTAGGGGTCTCCCTGCTCCCCTGGTCACCATCGAAGATGTTGGGTGTGCTGCACTCGAGGTGGGTCCGACAACCTCCTGTGGCTCCAAGGTGCAGTGTGCATTCGACGCAGCAAGGGCACCTGGTTGGCCGAGGCGCTCGGCAAAGAACAGATGTTACACAAAAACAATAGTTACAAATAGCAGTAAGTACAAGTAAGAGTAACTGAGAGTAACTAAGTACTGGCAGTGAATGAGAGTAACTTTAGAGTAACTTCGTACTTCTTAGTACTTAGAGTAGTAACTTGGTTGTACAAGTAGTTCAAGCAGGTAGTTGAAGTGTTTGAGAAGAAAGTGAGCCTCCGGTGCCCAGTCAATGGGTATAAGAGGAAACTAACAAGTAAATACTACGATTGAGGAATTACAGTGATGCTTCAATTCTCTTCTTTCTTCTCTAAGTCTGGCACAGAGAAAGGCCCTTTTCATTCTTCATCAAGGCTTCTTCTTGCACTTTCTGCACCTGCAAAAAGTTCGTTTGGTGCTCTGTTCCCAGTATGCCCATCCCATTACAGTTCGAAGAGATCAGGCACATTCTATGCCTAGCTTCGAACGTAACTTCCATGACAGCAATATGCAGATTGCTAAGTGGAATACAACGCACCAAGAATGGCAGCTCTGAGCGAAACGGGCAAGGAAGGACATGGGTTGGCTAAGCGACATCTGAACCTGTCCTTCGAGTCTTCGATGTTGGGATTGGACTCTGCATCTACAGCAGCATTTACATGAGGATATACGCAAACAGATGCGTCCTAGACAATCACGGGCATCTTTTACATTCTGAAATATGTTCAAACATCTTTAAACACCAACATACATCATTACATGTCTATTAAATGTCTACAATGTATGTTTTATATATGTTTACATCCAGATATCCATACAAATCATCTCTCTCTCTCTTCAGTTTTCATGTCTGGTGATGTCTCGCGCAGAAAGGACTTCACACGCCTGGCGTCTGCAAGCGTAGTACGTAGCTTGGTGTTTCCAGCTCAGGGCTCGGTCAAGCAGAAAGCAAACCTCAGCACGCCACTTGGGGCACATCGCAATGGGCCAAGTCGAGGCTCTGAGTCTTTGGCAACAAGGACTGCCAGAATCAAGCCCAATAGAGCGGCCATGCAGCAAAGCATTGCAAGAGCCTGGAAAGTGGAACGAAATCACATTATTCATCTTGCGGATATAATTCCTAAAGGCGAAAGCCATAGGGAAGCAAAAGAGTCTCGAGAGAAAAGACTGCAGAGGAAAGTTCGCAGGGATTAGATGGTGAGAGATTGTAGGAGGGCTTCATCAAAATAGCTGCTTTCAAAACGGGCAAAGGTGTCTGCAGTTTCTGTCTTCCTCAAATCAGGATTCATCTCCCATGTTGGCAGCTCAAAGCATCCCCCTGGGCTCACCATGGCTTGCGCTTCCTCCGAATACTTCACGTTGCCCTGACCAGCTCGCACTGCAAAACAAATTAAGGAAAACAGAGTGGGAAAAAGTTGGCAAAGTTACAGTACAAGGTTTTTCAAAAGCTCAAAGGCGAGGCGGCAAATCCCTTGACTCTATGCGTGGCAGCTAAACCCACCTTACCCACCAATCTCTGCCCTAGAATCCGATACCTGTCTCCATAAACCTGATGGGAGATCCAATCCGACCACGGGGGTCTTGAACAACTTGTGCCTCTGTGTGCTTTGAAGTCCCATGCACCTGCGTCTGTGTGTATGTGACCTACTTTGTACTTCCCTTCAACTGTCTCCAGTTGGAAGATGTTGGACCTTTGTGCATCTTCGCACACACTGATCATCACTCTACGCTGAGTACTCATCTACCCTGTGCTCATGCCACAGTGGCAAGTATGGAACAAATTGGACTACAAACACATCAAACACTTTCATTCTCAAGTGTAGCTTTGATTTCAACAGATTGTCCACTGATCCAACTCAGTGACTGTCTCGCCTGTGGGATTGCTCGAAATTTTGATGCTGCCACGGTCAAGGCCTTTGGTGTCCAAATGGATGCGAAGTTTCGAGTGCATAGACTGCATAGACTGCATAGACTGCATGGACTGCAGGGTCTGTCAGGTGTCGGACCATGCATGGCCATAGGATTCTGACGCACCTCAGACACGGGGGTCCCCCAACGAGGCAGACTTGTGGGGTGCCCAGGAGCCCGGACATCGCTGTCACTTCCTTAGACACGAAGTGCAAAGTGAAAGCACGGCAGAAGAAAAAAATCAGATAGAATATACATGGAATATGGAGGAATATAGAGAAAATAGAGTGTAAATAGAATATAGAGAAAGTAGAGGAAAATGTATAGATAGTTTTTTCAGACAGATATAAAGAGAAGAGATAGAATATAGAGGAAGTACATCGAGCAAGGCACTGGCCGACGTGCTCCCAGGTCAGTAACCTTGGGAATTCGGCTGAAACGGATGCCACCTGCTCTGCTCAATCACTGCACTCAGCTTTCTTAAGCCGAGCCACCTGGGTACTTCATTCATTCGGATCGCCAATGGGGGCTTGGGCCAGAACCAAAGACACCACTTGCAATTCGAATCACATGTCCTCTCTTCCAAACACCAAAATTGGTTCCACCTGCAATATCCTTGCCTTGCAAGCTGTCACTTTAGTGCTGCAGGTTCATGAATCATTTAAGGATCAATCAGAAACATAGGCAGTTGCTGGGAGCATGCAACACAATGGCGAATGCTGCCTAGGCAACCAGCAAGAGCCTCTTCCTCAGCAGTTCCTACTAAACATCAACACACACATGGCTGTGTTTGTTCAGGGGACTCTCAATTCGTCTGCTGTTTCTTTTCATCCGATGGAAAAGGCCGGCTAAAGAAAAAACAGCGCAAGCAAAAACCAGAAACCGTATCAGCAAAGAGAACAGGACAGCAATCACCGTCCATGAGTATAGAATGAACAATGACAGCAGTGCAAAATGCATTTTGAAGTGTAGGATAGCATTGCCAAGACGCCGCATATTTTGGCTGCGCAACATGATCCCATAAAGGTCGGTTGAGTGACAGGTCTACGTTGCTGGAGTCCCTAGATACCACAGTCATTCGCAGCACATTTGTGCGCGAGAGAAAGACAGGCAGCCTTACCTGTTTTGAACAGTGCCTGCATGGTTTTCTGCACGAGCAGTATGGGCAGTGCATGTTTAAGCTCAAATAAGGCCTTATTGACGTCACTGAAGCCTTGCCTAGTTATACACGCGCTCGTACCAAACTGCAAACTCGGGATAGACTTGGTCGTCATCGTAGACCACGAACTCTCGGAAAGTCTTTCGGCACTTCTCACGGTCACCGAGCAACGAATGGTATTTCTTGTCTTTGATCTGCCGTAGTAAGCCTGAGACGTGTCTCAACCTAGCAACATGACTTTTGACCAAAGCAATCACCCAATGGATATATGATATACTATATATATATATGTATATATATATATATATATACATATATTTGTAAATGTATGTATATATATAAGTTAAAATTGAGGCGCTGACCTGACAGGTCATCGATTCGGCTCTGGGAAGGAAACTTCATGGAAACCATTCACTTTCGGTTTATTACACATTTGACCCCGCCCATGGCCGCATGCAGCGGAGGGTATGGGATTCTTGCTCCTTCGAAAGGGGTGCATGCTTGGCACACATGATTTGCCTCTGGAGGGTGCCTTGGAACCCGTTTGTCTCTGACCTCTCTGCTTATCCAATCCTATTTTGCTGGGATATGACTTTCACAACTGCCAGCATGATGGCTTCTAGTTTCCAACTTGGCATTGCAACAACGTGTTTGGAGTCTACGCTGGTATAAGTTGTTTCTTACTTTGTTTCCTAGATTTTCTCAACAGTGCAGTCGCAGAACATACAAAAGTTTGCCCATTTTCGTTCAAGGTTCAATCGAGATTGGGACTTACATCATCGTTGTAGAGGATGTTTCCAAGAACTGCACGGCAGAGGAGGATACAACGATGGCCATCAGCATTCTCGCTGGAGTATTCGTCCGATTTACTGCAGGACTCGGCCAAATATATACCACGACCATAAAGAGTCCCTGCATTGGAGCCTGCTTTATCCACCAAAAAATCACCACGCGTGATCAGGGCTGCAGCTTCAGTACTGGTTCCATGAAACAGCCACACGGTGTTGCTGTCCCGGTCAAACTCTCCGGAATGCAAATCCATTTGATCTGTTTTCAGATTGTTGAGCACATGGCCAATGTGCCTCTGGTAGCACAAGTCACACAAATCATAGTCGCAGGTTTGACAACGATACCGGTCGATTCCCTTTACCTTGTTGTCCCGCAAGCATCCTGCTTTAGAACTTCTCATGTCACAACCCCAACCGTTGTCCCTTGTGGTTCCTAAGGGAACCAATGGATGGCCTTTCATGCAGAGTTTGTGTCCAGTTCGAAGAATGTAGCACTTGTCGCAGTAATCAAAATCACATTTCTCGCAGCGGAAGCGATTCATGCCCTTGGTCTGACGAAAATCTGTGATGCCACTGAGACATCCTCCATCGTTTCGAGCGTCGCATGCCCAACCATTGTCCATGGTAGTGCCTAAAGGTATAAGTTCATGTCCATTTTGGCAAACGCCAACGTCAACACTGCCTTGCATTTTTTGAATCTCATTCAGAATCTCCTCTTGACGCAAACAAAACTCTGACCAATTTTGCAAATTTTGAATCCGTTCGATTCGCACAAGCTTTAAGCGGTCAGGCACCTCCACAGGGCGCAGCAATGCGCAGCACATTGGAAGGGTTTAACGTCCGAACAGATCTCCTTCCGTTGTCATTCTGATGTCATTCGTATTACAATGTCAATCGTTAGGTGAAGGAGTGACAAAGGCAGAAGCAAATGCCCTTGAAACCCTTTTTTAGTTGAGCTGCAGAAAGTCAAAACACACAAAATCATCTACACTTGAAATTCATGCCGTATGGCGTGTAGCTCAGAAGGCTTGGTTTGACAGCCATGCTGCTACTGAAAGTGAAAGTACTAGCCTCTGCGCTGGACCTCACACCCTACCACAGAACGATGGCCTTATCTTCCTACCTGAAACCCATCTTTGATCTTTGCAGATCTTTTCCGAACTGGCATATTTGATCATACATCCAAAACACATGTGATGGTGAAAATGAAGGCAGTTTATCTTCCAAAACTGCTAGTGACCTATCGCACATGAGGTACAAAATGATGACTGCGGTAAACACATGTAGTCTTCCCGATGGCTTCAACGGGCCACAGCTTCATCACTGCACACACTGGGCACAGACTGGGCACATTCGGGGAGGCGCTCGCGCCTTTGCGCCTTTGCGATCACGTGTGTAGACCTTCTTGTACGTGGAGTCGAACAAGTTCCTTAGGGGCGCGCCCTTCCAAAACACGAATAACAAGCACTCCTTGAGCCCTGGTACCCTGAGAATGTTTGAGATTTGGGGCTCTAGACATGGCCCCACAGCCTCACCTCGAGCTAACCTTGAAGTCCAAAAATGTGAAAATGCAGTGTTTGACCCAAGATTTGGTAACATGATGTGACATGAGTATCAAAATGTGCCTCAAAAATAGGCTCGGAAATTACCAAAAACATTTCAGAATGGTATCGCTACATGCTGTGGACGCTGCAACTCCAACTTGCGTTCGAGACGGGCTCAGCATCCGAACATGAGCCCAACATAGGTGGCCCAGAAAGAGCCCAAATAGACCCAACCCAGGCACAACATGCGACAAGTGACCTTACAGTATGTCAATCCCGCCAGACAACTGGGGCCACATAGAGCTAATGCGAGCCCAACATAGCTCCAGGTTTTGTTGAACAAGGTTTACGTCACTTAATCTCACAAAATGCCTTTATCATAGTTCAAAAAGATCTATAAACTTCTCGCATGTTATCTCCTCAGCCTGTTAACATGGGTTTGATTGCGATCCGCTGATCAGTTCGGTCTGTATGTATGGTTTTTTCCGCAAGTAGAGGCCGCAGAATGGACTCATGTCAGATGCATACCTCACCCACTGAATCTCCATATCTTTGTGTGCAGATTTGTGGATATTTGCAAGTTTAATACATAGGTTTATTGAGTTTTCTGTACTCCCAACCTCCATTTGTCATTTGCCAAGGTACTGAATTGCCTCAAAGTCTGAACCGGTCACGGCAACCTTTCCGAACTTGTTCATGGTAGCTCCTCCTTCTGGGTTAAGGCCCTTCTCCATCGGAATGTCTTCCAAGAGAGTCTTGTCCCAGTATCTAGGAATCATCGAATCATCCACTGGCATACATTTCATCCCAGCTCTCATCTCCGTCTCTGTGGAAGCTTCGAGGCAAGGGCGGGCTTCAAAACATTTGTCACAAACATCGAAGTCGCAAATCTGGCCAGTCGAACGGATCAACAAATCTGAGCAACTTATTTGCATGCTGAAAAAAGCAAGGCAATACATACAACAGTCTACACAAATCTTCAAAATTCTCCCTGTCCCACAATTTCAGTATTGAAACAGCAGTGGTGGAGGTTTTCGCAAATTTGGTTTCGAACAACTTACCCACGGTTGCCGTCAGAGCTCGCTATTTTCAGATGCCAAACACCGACGTCACTAGTGTCATTAAGGTCTCGGAAGCTAGACAATTCAAAAAAAGTTTCACGAAAATGTTCAAGCACAAGCACCCCGTGTGAAAAATGACTTACACAGCAAACTTCACTTTCGGACACGGGAGTCTCGCACAAAACGCTTGCCTTTCAAAACATGTTCAAACGCAAACAAACACGAAAGAAAATGCTCATCTTCGCATCCAAAATGCGTCCTTTTCGTGAAAGTAAACTTTACGAGGTGCGGTCAACATGTTTCTGATTTCGCATGGGAAGTGCCGCACCTGCAAATCCTCAAAACTTTGCACCTCGCGAATAGGAGAATGTAGTGGGAATGTATGCTTTTGGGAGCGGTACCTTTTTTGTAGCACAACCGTGGCAAATCTTTAAGCTGCTGAGTCTTGGCACATGCAGCAGTTTTGCTACCCTGCAATGGGCGCAGCATTTCCTGTCTCTATTTTTTCAGATGGTGGCAGGGGCGAGATCTGAGACATTCAGATCGCCAGTTAAACACCGATTGGATTGAGAGATTAACAACTTGACAAATAGTTATTGACATTTGGATTAGATGTAGACAAACAAGTTTTTGAGATACGGATAGATATCAACCGATAGTTCAAGAGATCGACAAATAAACGGACTAATGAGATATGCACATGGATAGCTAGATACTTAGTTGGATAGACGGATCTACGAAGATAGATCAATGGATAGGACTGACAGACACGCAGGCAATAGATAGATAGAAATACCCATCGGTAGAAAATGTGCAGAACAAAGAAACAGGTGGACAAAGGCGCGGGTAAATGGATGAAGTTGTTAGATCCAAAGTGATCGACGAATAGAGCGATAGATGAACAAATGGCTGGATAGATGGACAAACAGATCGGAAGATACGCAGGGGATCAATAGATCAATAACTAGATAGACAGATCGACAGAAAGACAGGTAAAGAAACCGATAGGTAGGTAGATAGGTACGTAGATAGCTAGACAAATAGCCATTTTGACTAGATCGAAAAACCACGAGGCAAATAGAGAAATGAAAACACAAAGTGATGCATAAAACCACACAAACAAGTTGGTAGGCAAATGTGTAAATTAACAAGTAGTCTGGTAGATAGGTAGATATGTAAATAGGTGGAAATGGGCAGGTGTATAGATAGATGGAAAAAATTGAGAGATTTGATGGGCAGATCGAAAAGCAAATCTTTTCTAGTCAAATCCTTTCCTATTTATTCCTACACAAACCTGTGGTCTGACTCGTGCTAGGTACTGCTGCCATCAACAAAAAGGACACCACCACAACAAAAGCAACTACAACACCACCACCACCACCAGCAGCAGCAACAGCTGCAACTGTGATATCACCTTTCCAGTTGTTTTCCAATCCTTCCTAGTGCTCTTTTTTGTCTGCACACCTCGCAACGGAAACGAAAGATGCCCTTGGACTGCTTGAAGTTCACAATACCCCTCTTGCATCCATCAGCAGTACCATTCATATCGCAACCTTTGCTCCGCCACGAACAGGAACTGGAAGCACACGATTGATTTGCAGTTCAACGTAAATGCACAGGGAATAGAAAGAGACTGTACAGCATAGCAAATATCTATAGAGAGAGAGAGAAAAAAAAAAAAGAGAGAAAGAGAGTTCTTCATTTACATACGTTTTGATGTACAAAATGTACATCATTCATATTCATTCATATCGTTTTTTTTCTGAATTTCTGCCGAGAGGCCCCAGCCCGTGTCGCGCGTGAGGCCCAGGGCTCTGAGTTTGTGTCCCTTGTTGCAGGCCTTGGGCGCTGGAGGACAGGCGTAGCATCGATCGCACAGATCGTAGTCGCAGCCATGGCAACGGAAACGCGGCAGGCCCTTGGTGTCTTTGAAGCCCTGGGCCTCGACCCAAGAAATCAAGCAAAAATCAAGGAAAAGCTATGAAGTCTCATGATTTCTTCAATTTTTCTTCAATTTTCTTCTTCAAGGATAACAAGAATCTTTACTTCAACAGCCCAACAACTCGTGAGTGGTCTGACTTCACACTGTAACAATGCATCCTGTGGAAAATTTCACAGTACATCACGGATCAAATGGAGTCTTTAACCTTAATTAACTACTCATTGAAAAAAATCTGGAAAATCACACTGACATGTTGAGTTTTGTGGCCTTGCTCTTGCATCCACCTTCCCTCTCACCATCGCACCCCCAGCCGTTGTCTTTGGACGTCCCCAACGGGACGAGCACATGGCCATTGCGGCAACGCCGAGAATTCAGCTGCTCCAAATAGCACTCCTCACAGAAGTCGAAATCGCACTCTTGGCCTCCGACAAACGAGAAACTCACGAGGCAAAGTAATGCAACTGCGCACTGCTCAACCACTCAACTCTTGAAATCCAAACTGACAGCAACTCTTTTGCAAGCAGAGACATCACTGGCTCAGCAGGATTCCACTCAAGTGTTAATTCTGTTCTTTTGAACTCCACTGGTTTGGGCATTCTACAGCTTGAGGCCCAGACAACGATATCGACGCATCCCTGCTCGGGGCGACAGAAAGCAGCAAAACAGCGAACACAAACGTAGACAGCAAAGCACCTCAACAAGACCATGTTTCAAACTCCCAGGTGGGCTACCAAAACCATCAGGGCTCAAAGTCAACACATCGTGAAGATTAGTCGAGGCTGAAAAGGGGCAGCTGAAAATAAGTTTGCCTAAATCCGATCCATTAAACTTGAAGCAGTATCAAACTCATGTGCAGCTACCCCTATTCCATTTATTCCCTTGCACTCTTAGTTCAGAGAGATTGCCACTGTAAGTGTGTATATATATATATAGAGAGAGAGAGAGACACCCAAAAAATGCATATACATATATTTGAATACATATATACCTATATGTATATATACCTATACATGTATATTTATGGGTGTGCGTGTGTAAATGAATCAATACATCTATCTAAAAAAACATATGGTTCTATCATAATCAAATTGCATTGCATATTGTCTTTTACACTCAGCCTGGTTCCTGCCCCAATTCGCCTTTGGACTGGTGAAAATCCGTGAGGCCACTTCTGCAGCCACCGGGGTTTTTTCGACCATCGCATGCCCAGCCATTGTCCTGGCTGGTGCCAAGGCTGGCCAAGACGTGATTCTTTGGACACGTCATGACTGCATCTGCCCATCTTGAGCCAACAGGGCGCAGCATCCCTTGCCTTCCCCCTAAACACATCCCTTCCTTCCCAAGGCTTCAGAATGGGGGGAATAGGGGGAGAGGATGGGGGAATGAGAATTGCACAGAAAAAGGCAGCATCTCTGACATTGTCTGCTCCAAGTTCAAAGAATTCAAAGACTCCCACAGATCTGACAAACTCTTCATGGATTTTTTCCTCGCTTTGATCTTGTCACCCAGCAATGTGTACAAGATACCATGAGAATCATTGCATCAGATTGCATCAGTCATCCAGAAGTTCTGGCTGAAGTCTCAGCATTTCTACCTTGGCGGCACAGCCATGCTCTGACACAAGAGGCAAAAGTCTCTGCATGAACGGCACTTTGATCACCCACTGCTATGTAGCAAGATAACTCAAAGATCATCAGCAAATGTCCCGCACAGTGTTGCTTTCTCCGGTGCTGGACCTGTGAAGTTCTGCCAAGCCGCAAATTTCCGAAGTCCGTAGCGCTCCACGAGGAAATCAGAGACACAGGCCTGACGTTGAGACTGACAAAGCGCAAGTGCTCACAAGTTGCATATGCCAAGCATAGACCCCAGCTAGAAACATATGGTCAAGCAGTGGCACTCTTGTGGACCAGGTACCCAAATGCGATGTTGTAAAGTTGTAAAATGTAAAAAAGCGGTTGAGCGATCCCCCCAAGCCATACCTTCTGGCATTTTAACCAGCATTCTATCTGGCATGTATTCTAGCCTCCTATCTGGCGTATCTTGTGACATTCATACTTGAATTTTATCTGACATATCTTCTGGCATTCTGTCTGGCAAATATCCGGCGTTCTATCTGGCATATCTTCTGGCATCCTATTTGGCATATCTTCCGGCATTCTATTTGGCATATCTTCCGGCATTCTTTTGGCGTTTTATCTGGCACATTCTGGAGTTCTATCTAGCATTCTTGCTAGCATTCTATCTGGCATATGTTTTCGCTTTCTATCTGGTGTTTCTTCTAGCATTCATACTTGCGACTGGCACCCCATCTGGCATCTGTTCTGACATCCTTTCTGAAAATCTATCTGACATGCCTTCTGACAATTCTGATCTTCTTTCGATACGGGCAACCCTTCCATCAAGTAAGAACCCCAAAAAGCTCTTCAGCCCATATCCATAGCCGAAAAAGGGACAGCAACAAAACAGCCTTGAATACCTCAGGCTGGACCCGTTTGAAGCAATAAGTCTGTGATGGCAGAGGCCTTCATGCGATTTCATAGGCGTTCCATGTTTTTGCATTAAGTTGCTTGAATCTCGCCATGCCATCGTCCTGACCCATCCAGAACCTGTACTTTGCGGAATGCAGTCTTTCTCCGCAAGCTAGACTTGAACTTACATGCGCTTTGCCCATGCACTTTGCCTCTTTCATGCACTGTTGGAGTAGCAAAAGCAACTCCAAAAGCTCTCGGTCAGCACGATTTTCTGCTGTCCTGCACACGTGAAAGAAATGGCCAAAAACATTGTGAAGTACTTACATGACATAGTAGACTACTTAGTAGATCTTAGTAGACTTCTGGTGGATACTTTGTAGCTGCCCTTCATGCAGGCAAAGTCTTGCTGTCACGTGGCTGTCCAGCTTGACACAATGACGCCATTGTCGAGGCACAAAGCCAATGACACAGGCGAATTATCCACCAGCACCACGCGTTCCATTGGGCGACCCAAATGCCGCAAATCCTGAACACATGGCAACAGTACCAAGACGACAGTCGAAACCGTTTAAGCGAAGAATTGATGAAAGAATTGAAAACTGTGATAAGAATGGATAAAAGAATTTGATAATGCGATAAATTCATTCCAATCATCTCAAAAATGGGATTGTCTCAGATTCTGAACATCTTTGAAGCTATCGGATATTAATGCCGTGATCTTCAGGCGATCTTGGCTATTCCAAACCCTTCGAGGCCTTCAAGAAAGCCCCACCACGTTCTACACAATGCTGACCTCAGACCCATGAGAGCTGACCCTTGAGACTCGTGCAGTCCTACCATTTCACAGCACAACAAAAAGGAAAGCGAAAAGATATGAAAAGATATGAAAAGAGTGTTCTACCATTTCACTCTATGAAAAGATATGAAAAGAGTGAAATGGTCTGATTCTTACCACTTGTTCTGAGGTTTCCACGATAGAGTCTAGTGGAGATGCAGCGCCGTTCTGGGTCCAATTGATTTAGCACCTAGCAAGTTGAAAGCAAGAGATGAATTTGACATTAAAGTCTACAGAAAATCCGATCCCAAAGAACGAAGGATCAAGTTAAAATTGGTGTCCTAGAGACATGACTTTGTCTGAGCCCGTCCTGGTCGGCATAGCCTTGAGAAGATGCTGTGAAAACAACAACCTGTGCAGCGCTTCAACTGCAACACTTTGTTGGAAACTTCTAAAAATTCTCATTTTGGAATGAAGATCTGTCTAAAGATTGTTTCCAAATTGGATCTTTCTAAATTCATCGTTTCCTTTTGGAATGCTCTCACCGCACTCCAAGTCACAGCGCCACGCCTCGAAGAGTCGCGCTGCGACTTCGAGAAAGAGCCGAGCAAAGGGACGGACGTAGACGTAGCCCGTCGCCTCAGAGATCCGAGATCCGCGACACGACAGTAGGGACGGATACTGACGGATACTAGTACTACTACGGGATACTAGTACTTAGTACTACAAGTACTACGAAGATTTTATTAGTGCACTCTGTCTGCACTCCGTCTGCACTCCATCTGCACCTTCGACTCTTCAAACTGCACAGAGAAGTCAGGCCTTGGAAGTCGAAATGAAGATGATCCAAAATGCTGAATCAGGCTCGGTTTTGAGAAAACAGTCACTTGATGTCAGTTCTTTCCAGGTCGTCTTGTACCTCTGTTGAGATTGGATGAGCCATGCCTCGTTCTAACTCTTGCATGCTAGGCATTATGTAAGTTTTTACAGGTTTGAAAGGATAGCACAGCATGCTAAGCAACTTTCAATTTGTAAGCTTTAAAAGGATGTAAAAAAGGAACGGAGCCAGGTTCACTCTAAGGTGTGGACTTGGGACCAGAGGGCAGTTGATCCAATCGGCAGTGTGAGAGCGTTTCATCCAGGTCCTCAATTCTCTTTGAGAAAAGGAGAAGGAGAAGAAGGAGAATAGAGAGAGAGAGAGGGAGGGAGAGAGGGAGAGAGAGAGAGAGAAGGAGAGAGAGAGAGAAGGAGAGAGAGAGAGAAGGAGAGAGAGAGAGAAGGAGAGAGAGAGAGAGAAGGAGAGAGAGAGAGAGGGAGAGGGAAAAATAGAAAGTTTCAAAATCTAGAGGAAGCAGTTTCCAAAGAAAAAAAAGAAAGAGAGAGAGAGAGAGTGGGACGCAGCTCTCAACTCAGAAGTCATTCCTCGTCATCTCTGTTTTGAAGTTCCTTCTTTTTGCGAAGTCTGCTCTTGATGGAAAATGAATTTTCGCCAAAAATTAAGGAAGGCAATCCCAGCAATCCCAGTCCAGAACCACTGTGAGGCCCACGTTGTCCTGCCGGTCAAGTTCAATGTGTCCTGTGTACAAAAATTGATGCAGCTTTGATGTCGTCCTCTCTGGGAGGCAGTAAAGCAGGGCCCTGACGGCTGACGCTTTTGGTGTAGCGTGTTTGAAGGCTGCAACACACTGTGTTTCAATTACCAAATTCATGAACAATTGAGATCTTTAAAAGAAAAATAGATCAAGTGAGATGTTTAAAAGAAAAGTTGATGAATTGAGCTTTGAATTTTGCAGTTTTCAAACTTTGCAAATCGGTCAAAACTAACAGCTTCCTTTGCCTCTACAGGTCCAGGATCCTCACAGTCAAACCTCAGGAGCTTCCAAAGGAAAGCAGCGGCACGCGGCACTTGGATCACTTGGGCGGTTGCGCAAGAAAACGCAGAGCAGCACGGAGGTTTTCCTGCAGCTCTACAGGAATTCTTCTTCCAAGAAACGGTGGTTTCTCAATAGCTGGGGGTCACCCAAACCGAAAAACACTTGCTTCTTTCCAATAAACATAGAACACATGGAAGTTGTTCAAAAATGCACTGCCCATGTGGATCGGTCATCTAATTGAGACCACGCCGGCGTTCGCATTGTAACACCCATGGCGCACTCAGACCTTTGAGGGTTCAGCTCAGAGCTCAAAGGTACTGTGTCTCAAGGTTTTACAACTGAAACTGCAAAACAAACTGAGTAACAAAGTTGCTTGAACTCATTTACAAACTGGTATAAATTGTAGTCTGTTGCATGCAGAATCTTCGAGAAAATGCAAAATACTTCAAGCGTTTGGAACTCGACTTAAAAGGAAATGCTTACACTCGAAAGGCTGCGACCCCTCAAACTCATCGTCATGGCTGCCACTCACTGTGGCAACTGTCATGGCACAAGGTTAAGTGCGGATAAGTGCGGCTGGCATGTATCACATTGCTGAAGTTGTTGATTGAATTTGAATCAGAACTTGATTGATTGAATTGAATCATACTTTAATCCAAATAGAGCTTCAAATTCACATTCAGTAAAATAATGGGTTGTGTGTTGTGAGCTACGGGCGATGAGCCAAGGTATGTTTGCATATTGGGTGACATGTGATCTGCTACTCCCTCGTTGGAACAGCAATGAATTGAAGAATTCTCCAGCTCTATCTAGGTTGGAGCCGTGCGACTGGCCTACATGTAGAACTTGGAAGGTTCAAAACCTCAACAGATTCTTGCGAATTACTCTAATTTTCACTCGTTTTGACTTGTCGTCTTCTGTTGCTTGAGTCGCTTAGCCTTTGCCTTAGAGGTTTGAGGTAGCAATTGGACAAAAGTCATCGTTCCCACAGGACACCACAGGACACACACACACACACACATGACATGACAGAACACAGCGCATCAAACAACACGTGTGACGCGTGACATGGCGTGACATGTGGCAATCACTTTTTTGGTGAAACCGCGACGGCTCTGGGACCTCGGACTCTGAGTCACGTTGAAGTTAAGAAATTGAGAAAATTCAAGTTGAATCAAAGAGTTACTTAAGTAACTTCAATTTCACTCTTTCATTCAAATTTCAACTCTTTCATTCATTTGATTAAGAAATTTCAAAGAGAATCAAGCACTTCAATTGAAAGCGTCACTGCTTTGAACAAATTGCGAAGTTGCACTCCTTTAGATTTTTGGAAGTTGTCAATTTTTCAATTTCTGAATTGCTGACGCGCCCGACCTGATCTCATCGTTGGGCTACGAACCCTGGGTGGATCCCCACGTCGCATGCTGAATTCAGCAACTGCAGATTCCAAGGCAGCGACATTGGGAGCCTCCACGAGATAAGTCTCCAAGATCTTGGCAACGCTGCTCGTGACCTGGAGAGGAATTCCAAATCGGTTAATTGAAAGAAATATCTAAATCTAAGTTATTTCTTTTATTTAACTTCTTTCAAGGATACAACTTCTTCCTTTTTCTTCCTTTTCATTGACAAAATGTCAGCTCCAAACTTAGACATCCGTTTGATCAAATTTTGATCTTCGTCCAAGTGACTTCTCCATGTTGGGTGCGGACGGTCACCCGAACTAGCTGCTGGTTTCCCTCGTACTCCAAGCGCACCTGAGACGGCGGTTGCCAATCCAACTCCCACAACACTCCCAAGGAACTCGCAAGGGACCCGCTGTGCTTCGTTAGAATGTAGCAATGCTGAGAATTCACAAAATACACATAAAATACTTATTAAATGTATGGTTGCAATAATTTGGAATTCACAACTAAGTACTTCTACGCAGAGTAAAAGAACGAGACTTGTGTTATTTTCTGCATCTTTTCCAGTACCTCTTTGAATTTGGTTCCTGCCATTCTCACCATTGAAGCCTCTTTGAAGCTTCATCAAACATTCTGCAACTTTGCTTGCTCAGGCACTAGAATGGGAACGCTCATCATTTTGCCCGGCTGAGACGGATCAGGCGTAGCTGTGTTCAGCGTGCCTCAGGCACCAAATTGAGAAGCTATGAGAAACACTACAGACCAATGTTTCTCTCAGTTTAACTTCGTGTCTCAACAGACCACATCAATCTATGAGTCGTCTCCCCAAGTGCTTTGGACTTCGCATCAGGTGATTTCTCATGAGACATATCTGTTTCTCCTCCCATCCTCCTTCCATCCTCCTTCCATCCTCCTTCCATCCTCCTTCCTCCTTCCTTCCTCCTTCCTTCCTTCCCTCCTTCCTTGCTCCCTCCTTCCATCCTCCTTCCTCCTTCAATCCTCCTTCCTCCTTCCATCCTCCTCCCATCCTCCTTCCACATTGCTTTAGATGTCCTGTCCCTTCGAAATTCATCGCTGCCTGCTGCAAGGGTCTGCGCCGGTCCACTTCCAGGCAGCACAAACAAGTTGAAGCCCTGGAGCAGCAAGACCCAAAGCTTAACTTTGGACAAAAAAACTCACGAACTTGAAATAACTTACATAAATAGACAAAGTCACTCAAACGATCTGAGTCTAAGCCATCTAAGCAAGTTGATTCAACTAAACTCTAAGCAAAGTTGAAGTAAGTCTAAGCTTAAACTCTAAACTAAGAGTAGTTTAAAAGTTTCAGCAGACTTGTGCCTTTTGAAGGTAGTTCAACCACTGGTTTGGAGGCTGCTTTGCCTGGCACTGCTCTGCGTGGCTTCAAAGATAGCTTCTGAAAGGATCTCAACCCATGTGCTTCTGCATAGCTTCAGCCAGAATTACCATGTGAAACGGTGCCAATTCTTGGGGCAGCGGATCTTCCAAGTGCATTGCAGGACCCAACCGTGTCCAAATTTGCAGTATAAGTGCGTCAGGTAATGGGTACATTCTGCGCTGGATAAGATTCGAAGAACCGAACACCATTGAGAGTGGCTGTGGCTAAAGTCGGAGACTCCTTCATTGCAGAGAAACTGTACTTGAAACGTATGCACCGCGGCATAACACGAATCTTTCCAGTTGAAGCTCGTACTCCCTTTCCCTCATGTTGCTCTTCCTCCTTGTAATTGTCTCGTCCGAACATGTCCAAACACCACGAACCAAAACAGGAAACAAAGAGAAAAAAAGAGAAGAAACTAAGAAAGTTTGGAAAAGTTTGGAGTTCCCTCATGGCCTTCCCCACTGAGAGTAATTCTCTCGGCTGTCCAGCCAAGGACTCGAAGAAGGGCATGAATTGCGCAGGCTGGCGTCAAAGAATGCGTCAACGAATGAATACCCAAACTATGTCGACTTAGCAGCGGACCATGTCAGGGTTTGGGAGCTCATGAAACGTTTGCAGAGACAGAAACATCTGGAAGATGGAAGCGATTTGTTGATGTTGAATGTCTCATGCTTTTGTGGAGCCTGCACTTCCGTGGGAGAGATGAACTTCGTCACCACTGCAGGCCTCAGGCACAACTTCTAAGAATCTGAAGGCTCAGAAGGCAGATGAAGCAAGGACAACCAGTGGAGGCACTGGAGAGGAAGATCTTTAGACTCACATGTGTTCGTTCCCTCGATGGGCATTGCAAGACCTCGTCCTTAGACTCACAAGTCCTATCTGCCCAGGGAAGCCCAACATCTGAGGGGAAAGATGTTAAGAAGAACCCCTCTATTAATCCGGGGCTCAGATTAAAGGGGTTGGAGTCAATTGGTTGAGTAAAGGGGTTAAGTAGTGGTTGAGAAAGGGTTCTCTCCCGAGGGGACACGCACTGTGCACATCTCCTGATGCATTGAAGCACAGTGCACTGTGCCTCCAAAAAATACTGCACTTTGAGATTCTTACAGCAGTAGAGGCAGCTGTTGAGGTGGTTCACCCGGAGCAGTGCAATACCTGGGATGCTCCAACTGAGATGGACAAATGTCAAGATGCTACTTTCAACGCAAAGCGACAGAAAGGAAACAATAAGGAAAGAATATAAGAGATTAAGTAAGAGATTATAAGAATATGCTAATATTTAAATCAAATAAACAATACTTTGTAATAAATAAGAAGAAATCATTATTGTAAGGACTGTTTTGTAGAAAGGAAGTGCTTTGAGCAAAGAGTTGAGCCAAGATGCTCCACGGCATATCTCGCAGGCTGCAAGAAGGGCCGCAGGCATTGCACTTGGACAAGGTGCTGGGCCTGCCCCACACCCATCCACACCTTTGAAGAAACCTTCAAGCATCTAAAATCTATGAGTCCAATCTTTGATGCATCTAAACCTGTGAATTTCTTTGAATCTATGATGAATCGATGCGATTTATTCCAAGTTCTTTTTGGTGTTTCATGTTCAATTTCTTCCCTTTCACTTGCAACTTCCGCTCTTGGGCCCCAATGTTCCTCCTCCATGGCAGTACTTGGCAGAGTGTATGATTTGATGTTTCCTTCTGTTCACTTCATCAACCCTTCGAGATTCACCAAGATCTACATCTCTCCAGTCTTCAAAGAAACAATGCGAGGCGAGAGCCTGCTCGCCAGGCTTCATTGAGGGTGGAACCTGTCCCAAATTGCTCCAACCAAAAGGTGAACAATCGACAAAAAGCAAATTTGACTCAATTTTTGCCAAATTGTGTGCAAATGGACTTACTTCAACTTGACAGAACGCACGAATCACAAACTGCTGTCCCTCTCACCTCGCTGAAGGTCTGGACTTTCATGAAAGGGACCTTCGCTGCACGCTGCACATGACAACCTCTGACTTTATTTCACTTTTACCTCCTCCCAACCTTGTACTACCTTGTACTACCTTGTACTACCTCATACTTTGTACTCCCTACTCTTGTCCTCAGGAAGGGTTGACCTTAACTATCTGTTTATTTTCTTACTCTAAAAATCTCTATACATAAAGAAAGTATAGAAAGTTCTTGCTGTACAGAAAGTTCTACTTTCTCTCAGAAAGCATCGTGTTTCGCTGAACATCAGCGCCAGCCTCCGGGATCTGCACACGGATGTTTCCAATGGCACCCTGCGCGGTGAACTCAGCGGCAGCTGTATCGCACGGTGTGGAAAGATGAAGTCCTCGACGTCCAATTTGTTCAATTTCCAACTAGTTCAATTAGTTCGCTCATTTGTTGAATTTAGTTCAGAAATAAGTTTTAAATTCAATAGTCTGTTTCCAAAATCTGCCCTGCCTTGGAATTGTTCTTGAAGAGAATAGTAAGGCGGCCAGTGGCCGCATTGTACCTCAAGGCACCAGATTCATGTGCCTGATGACTCTGGCTAGCGATGCTTAACTAATGGTCACTCAATGCTCAATTGACAGAATCGATAATGATGATTGATGATCAGCCATGGTTGGCCATGGTTGCACAAGACCCACAGGTTGTTGTGTGGTTCATCGGCGGTGATGGTTACTACTACGCTTCATGCTGGCTAAATGAAAATCCCAAGATGTGGCGCACTCTTGCTTCATCTCCAACACCAAATGGGGAGAGCTATAGAACCTAGCAGCAATGCTACTTGACGGTGGACATTGAGGAACATCAACGAACATCAAAACAGTGTCTGTATGTGTACACAATTCTTATAGATGTGCAAATCTGGCAAGCTCACTTGAAGATTCAATTAAAACTTTTTATATCTTCTGGAAGATTGCGCTATCACTGGCCTATCTATACAATGGCTACCTCACAGTGGGCAGGTCTAAGAGTCTACTTTGCCAACATGCACTTTGTTCTTTGAACTATGATTCTCTTCTTTGTTACTTATTTGTCTCATATTTGATTCTATTTTTCTTGTTCAATGTGTCATTCCATGCCTTCCAACAGGTGCCAAGCACAACTGAAGCCACAGGTCCTGGAGACATCCCAACCACGCACCATCCGGATCTACCATGCCTTCCCAGTGTTACCAGTGGATGGTGAACAGCAGCTCACAGGTCTTGCTCAACCATGATTCATCACAAGTAGTCATCTTGATTCCAAGACAACTGATCACTATTGACACTAAGGCGACCACTGTTGACAACTACCAAGTCGACCACTGTTGACAACTACCAAGTCGACCACTACTCAGACTATTCACCACTAAGCATGAAAACTTCACCACTAAGCATGAAAGCCAACCGTCATCACTCGCTCTCCTTTGGACTCGGTCCACTGGTTCCATTCGCAGTAGCTTCTGGGGCATCTGCAGCACTGTGCACTGCTGAAAATGCCAACAGTTCATGAGCTGTTGATGGTTCCCAATGCTCCAGGATGGTTAATGATGGTTGATGATGATTGATGATGTTTCATAGTGGTTGATGCATAGTATTCCAATACTCGTTGATAGTCTGGTTAATGCTGACAATGACATCATGATAGCCACGGTCAACAGGACTGTGACTGACCAAACAGTCTTCGAGTCTTGCGCCTTCTGAACTGGACGATTCAGACCTCAATGGGAACTCCGCATTGGCAACAACGCACTTACAAGTGAAATCCACTGAATGGAGGCTAGAAGAACAATAACCACAATGACCACAATGACCACAATGACCACAATGACCATCCTGCTGCCCTTGTGACAAACGAAACAACGAGACTAGGACACAAATCGCACCAAATGGCAGCCGCGCAAAGCACAAAACTCTGAACGTGAGAAACCGAAGACCGATGCATTTTTCCGCCCAGTTTGAGGACTATGCTCCGAAGCAGCCTGCACACGGCAAAAGGGCAATGCCAGGGGCAGAAGCGAAACATGTCATACGGCAGAAACATGTTGTTGCCATATTTGCTAAAAAAGAAACAATGGCACTTAAAGGCACAATTGCCACAATGTTTGACATGGTATCAGTTGGTGGCGTTTGGTTTATTGAAACAATGCGCTAATGGTACCACCCTGCTTCCCGGCTTGGAAGAAGGGATCAGCCCAAACCACTGCAAAATTTCCTTTGAGCAAGTAAGATGAAAACTACATCGCTGTGGATCCCTGTTGTTGCCACAGAAATTCACTGTGAAATACTTCAACGTCAACAGAAACAACTGGCACAAGTGGTGGAAACATGTCGAAGCCGAATCAAAATTTGTAAGCAGACTACTCCTGGAGGAGATTGACTGCTGGCAAAAAAAGACAAAAACATACAAGAACGAAGCAGGTGCTGACGGCACCTGCGGGCTAGGTCTAGCTGTGCTGGCTCGACCTTATCATCTTGCTGGATTGATGCAAGCAAACCATCCGCACCCACTTTACCATGAGTTCCCTCCGCTTCACCCATTTCATCCATTTCATTTCATCCATTCCATCCACTTCACTCAAAAGTCTTGCTTTCTTGCCTGCCTTACCCGTCTCGCCCATCTATTGTGCAAAATCATTCTTGCAGATGTGCGGCTCGTTGGATCAGGAATCTCCAATGCTTTCCCATCCACTTCCACTTTTTTGCCTTTCAGAAAAGTGCACAGATGCTTGACATCTTTGCACCTCTGGTTTACCCAAGTGGGTGACACTGCGTGACTTTGTTAGCAAAAAAATGTGCTGCACCTCCAACACCTCCCGGTTTGCTGTACATGCCGCCTTCGCTTCGGGCCGCCTGAGAAAAAGTAGCTCTCAAAAGTCACTTTGAAGTTTATCTGGTTGAAAGAAACAAAGACAAAACAAAGACAAAATGATCACAGAATTTTCAGGACCTTTGAAGTTCAGTCAGGATTTTGCTGCTGTGAAGTTACTGAGCTTAATAGCTTTGGGATCTCAACGCACTGCGACACCGCCACCTCTTCGAGCTCAGCGCGTGTGTGAGCGCGATTCTTGGAGGAGAACTTCAAACGCTGGACCTGGCGAGAAGAAACCAAGAACTTCCATTCTTTCACTTGTTTACTGCAATGTAAATTGTGCAGAATAGAACCAAAATTGAATAAAATCTATAAACAACCATAATAATAAAATGAATAAAATAGGTACACAATACAATAAGTATTGGACAAACACAATAGAAGAACTCAAAGAAAAAAGCAGTTTGAAGTTGGTGAAGTCAGTGAAGTTGGCGGTGGACTGTTTGGGAGAGCCTTGAAGTCTTCAAAGATCTACAAATCTTTGATATTGGCATATCTTGCAGAAATGAAAAGACTCAGCAAATCCAAACTTGAAATGGAAACTGCTCCGAAACAAAAGTCAGGCCGACAAGCGGATTGTTTCTCTGCACGCTTTCAGCATACCTCTTGGAGCAAATTGCAGAGGAAGTCGTTGAACCTCAATCCCTTGTGGCATTAGAAAGCAGAGCAAAAACAATCTTGACCCTGTCCGGAAGCAAGCGGAGACACCTAGGTTTGGCCTCCTTTAATTTAAAAAGGGGAAAGGAATGGAAAGAGAATAGAGGAGAAAAGGAATCTACTTTTCCTGGCTACAGGTAAAAAGATGGAAAAAAAGAACAGAGGAAGCTCTGGAACTGACTGTACAAATGGCATAAATGTTCTCTCGGCGCACGCTGGCATTGGTGAAAGAACTTCGTCAAGCTTGTCCTGAAAGCTTCTTGGAGGTGCAAACATGTTCCAAGACTTGGCTTTTGGTGAAGGACAGTCTCCAATATCTTGGAGGTCTCAGACAGGTCTCCAACAGGTCTCTGTCTCCAACAGGTCTCCAACAACAGGTCTCCAACAGGTCTAAGATCAAACTACTGCTCTGTTATGGGTTTCCTGATCCCGTGCGAGCTGAAGGAGCTCCACAGTGCGCTGCTGTAGGTCGACATCAGCACTGTCCTGGACACTGACACTTCAAAATTGGTAGCACTGTCGACATGTTTACATCTTGATACATCTTGTTTACATCCTTAACTTGTAGCCATGGTACCCATTACAATTCAAAGACTGATTCTTGAGTTGCTTCATGTTCAGAGGCCTGGCCTGGATTTCCCTCAAGAAGTTGCCCACTTCTCCGCTCAAAGATTCGTTTCCATTCAGAAGCTTCACAGATGCAAGCAGAATGATCGCCTGTCGGGGCTTGCACACGGCTCAATGCTGCCCACCCAATGTCAGTCCTGTGACTATCTACGGTTTGCAAAACAATTCGAAATTGAAACTGGTGTGAAAGAATGAACCTCTTTGAGTCTTTTCCAGGCCCTTTGAATCTGCTTTGCTATCTTTGCTCAGAACAGTCTCTGACTAATCCTTATGGAGCCGAGCAATGCCTAGCAGTGGGAGCCTACAGCATGGCCTACAGCATGTGCTTCGCTGCATTGCAAGGGTGACTCAGAAATTCCCACTGCCACAACCCAACTTAACCCTTCTGTTTGTTACCATGGCATGAAACCTGACCCCCAAAAAAGGAGCTTACAATCTCTAAAAAGAATTTGAAAGTATTCATAATCTCTAAAAGAATTCATAATCTCTAAAGTCAGAAATCATCTAAACTTCTTTTAAAAACGGAAAATATCTTTCTGAAAAAATTACTTTACTTCGAGTGATCCCCACCATGACATTTCAA
>VSDK01006991.1:110219-151758 GCA_009767595.1 Symbiodinium kawagutii | reverse complement strand
TTGGGACATCAGCTCGGTGAGGGAGGCCAGTTGGCCATCAAGGGCCTCTCGAGAGACCGGCTCGCATAGGTGAAACTCTGAAGGATCACGGCCTGACAATGTCAAGCTGGCCAGAGAATCATCTCGCTCCTGTTGATTTGCGACCTCCTGAGCTGCTTGCATGTCATCCTCCGGGATGTCCAACATCTCAAAGGAGGCGACGGTGTCGACTTCCGGAAAGTCCACCATCTCCATGTCAGCAGGCAACTCCGAAGCCTCTTCGGGCATCACGGGAGTAGATGAAGTCGCCATTGCGATAGTTTGAAGGGTGCGGTCTAGCCTAAAGATTTTTCTCAACCAAAGTGGGCACCCAACCAAACTTGAGCCAAAATGGTGAACCATTTTGGCCATATGATTTTGCAACACATTGCTTGCTCTACGCAAGCTCCAAGCAATAGCAAAAATATACATATATGACTATATATTATATATATTACACAATTCATATTGATCATTCTATTCTCATGTCGGACAAAACCTGAAATCTCCGCGTAGTCAACTCGCATTGCTCAGCTTTGCACTGGTGAAGGCAGTACTGGTCAGCCAAACCAGGGCACCCAGAGCTGCCACCTGGGTCGGTCTTCGGTCAGCGGGACAGCGGTCCAAGGTCCGCAGCTTTGAGAAAACCACGGAAGCAGCTCCGCTTGGCCGCATCCTGAGATCAACTGTTCAAATGTCTCACTGTCTCACATTAAGCTTCAAATGAAAAAACATATGAAAAAAAAACAGAATTCAAATGTGGCATCTCTTGACTTGCATTTTGAAAGTGTCATTGGACGCTCCCACTGATCCCAAACCCTTCCTTGCAGCGCTCGGAGAGGCTGGCAGGACGGCCGTTTCCCAGCTGTTGAGAGATAGTATTGCGCCAACCAAAACACTGGAACTCTGTCGATGCGCGACTGTTCACTGTTGCCAAATAAGTCAGGTGCGCCCCATCATTGGATATCATTGGTTACTATATGTTACCATCCGTGATTGCTGCGGTGTGACCTGCTGTTCTCATCTCGATGTTGTTGCTATCCATGCGACACTTCCAAAGATTCGCCCACGTCCATCCACGTCCATCCACGTCCATCCACGTCCCAGATCTTGTCTTTTTCTCCCAAGGCCAGAGAAACATCCGGTGCTGCAGCTTCTCCGTCCGCGCTGCGCATGGCGAATGTCCATGGACCCAGGCAGAGTGGGCCCAAAGAAATGTTGCAGACTCTGAGGTCTTTCGCGGGCCACCTCAAGCGCGTGACTGTAACCACATGTGTTTGAATACGCTGCTACAGTGCGGTGTAGGAAGTCTCAGTTGTAACAGTCAGAAGTATCAATCGATTCTGATAGAAACACAATGGTGCACGACCAGCCTTGTGTGCCTGGGGTGTCCATCGGTTAAGCAGCGTCATGGTACTCAGTGAAGCGGTCAGAGCCTGACTCCCAAGGGTAGCAGATGGTAGCAGGATTTAGCAGGTTTACACCACTTTGCAATGAAAAACAAAACCAATGCGGTCATTGCCATCACCCTTGCCTTCACATGCTATGTTAAATCCAGCCAAGACCGATGGGGTGCTCGCAGCTGTGGCCAAAGCACTGGACGTGCCAGGAGTTTTTGCTAACTTGGCTGCTGTTACTACTGCATTTTGTTGTTTTGAGGGATCTAATTTCACATCTTTGTTTTCGGGATAGGTGAAAGAGGCTTTGTGTCTATTGACTCTTCTTTGACGGTTTCATTGTTGGTTGCGGTTTCATGTTCATCACGTTTCATCACAAATGTATTGTCTTGCTGGGGTATCGCAGTAAGCGTCGCAATACCTCAGCGAGTATGTGCTAAGTACTGTCAATTTTGAAGGGAAGTTGCAGACATTGCGAAGATCGTTTCTGACAAATGTGTTGGTTTTTTGAAGACGCTTGAAGCACAGCTTGCAATGAAGAATAGAACCAAAAGCCAACCCTTTTTCCTACAGCAGGGGTTTGGGTGGCACAACAGCTTTGATGTGAGGGCATGCACATCCAGGCACAAAGGTCTATGCAAAGCAGATTTAAAGTGCCTTCGCAAAGGCATAGCCACAAGCGTTTTAGGCGCAACATTTTTAATGCGGCTAAGCGGCTTCGTTCACGGGACTGCAACTCTGCCGGCCTAGCATGTCGGCTAGCTTTCGTTACAGTTTCTCAGGCAATTACAGAACATTGCTGGTGCCTGTTGTGGTTTGTGAAAGTTTGTGACTAGTGACTATGACTGTGACGACAATGGCATCAAAGTTGTACAGCAAAGCTGGCGCCTTTGGGATCGAGTCTGTAAAAACTCCCCGAGTCTATGAGCCTCGTGAGTTGATACATGGTGGCTTGTTGTCTCAAATTGATAAGTGCAGTGTCCCCAGGTTGGCAGCAAACCAACTGAAGAACTCAGGGGACTCAGTTGGTAAGTCTGAATCAGCAATGCGAAAAGGGTTCGAGGACAGCCTGAAGGATTGAGGCCATGACTGCCTTTCACCCGGCGATGTCAGAAATACCCCAGACCTGGGATTCTTTTGTCTCAAACTCGCAGGAGAACCAACATCAAGACTCAAATCTGGTTCGATCTCCTTTCTGAAGTTGCCATCCGCACTGCTTCATCAAAGATCTGCCGAAGTCTTTGAACGCTGCCAGTCACCACTTTTTCTATCCCTCCTGCCCACATGCTGTCTCCAATGCCACGGCTCAGTCCTAACAGCAGTTTTGATTGTGAGGCAAGATAGTGCTATGATGTGCTATGTGCCTTGAAGAATTTCAAAGATGTTTTACACGATCGTGCTTAAAGAGGCATGAGGAATGCATCCATGTGCATCCAAAAACGAATAATGAAAGCTGCGTCCTTGGTCTCAGCGAAGCCTTCGCGCTTCTCGCTCGGTCTCCAGAAGGGCGAGGATGTCTCCTGGAGCTCTCAGATGCGAGAGTACCCTTGCCACAAACACCAAGACACTTTACCTTGAAACATGAAATCAATTGAAACCAAGGCAGCTTGCACATGCTTGCGCTACATTTCATTGGGCTAGTTCGCAAACGAAAAAGGTAAAAAAAAAGTGGTTCAGTTCTGCTCGATTCATAGGGATCCTGTACCCATTCAAAACGGTTTATGACGACGGCAGCAGAATCAAATGAACCCCAAATCCGCCCGACCAAAGGTGCCCAGTCGTACACAGCAGGTACAGTAGCTGTAGCACTGAGTGGCTAAGGAAAGACATGTCTCAACCTTTCAGGGTCTGAGACCTCCCATAGCTCGGCTGGAAAAACTGTACAGACTTTTAACGACTCGCATCCCAAGTTGCGAAGGTTTTGGGGATGTCAGAATGGTCAAAACATGTTGTTTATGGCCATGCTGGCATGTGAAGGATCGATCTCTTTGCAAAAAAGATTCACATTTCGCCTTGTGGTGCTAAACGTGTCCTGAAATCAGCAAAGAAAAAGACCAGCGGGACCCTGTAAAGGAGTGATGGTTTTGCCAAAAATGACGATAAAGCAATGTAAATCCCGATGTAAGAACAGTTTAGACTTTAGACCCCTTTCTATGAGAAAAACAGTGAAAATCAGTGTTTTATGATTCTATCAAAGAATCATTCCCTAGGAGGTCCCGTTCTCAAAAGAAATGGCGACCAAAAACGGTTCCAAAGCGGATAGGAAGTGATTGCCTTCCTGAGTATGGGGTGAACAGCTTGGCGAAATAGATCCAATGAGGACCCAAATATAGATGACATGGACATTCAATTTGCGCGTCAATTGTGATGCAAAATGGGCAACAACGACTGCAGTTGATGCTACCAGTAGGGTCCTGCTAGTGCCAAGATGCGCCAGGAAGGTGTCTAACATTGGGTCCAAGATGGGACTAACATCTGACATCTGCCGCATGGGCCCAATATTTGCCGAGAATCGGTTTCATGGTACCTAAATCAAGAGAGTCCGCTCCACAATGCACAAGCAAGTGCACCTCATAACCAAACCCCCTCTTCTCATATCTCTCATCTCCTCTCATCTCCTCTCATCTCCTCTCATCTCCTCTCATCTCCTCTCATCTCCTCTCCTCCTTCTTCACATCCCAGTGCGAGCAGTCTCAGTTGCGAAGCAACCCAAATACTACTCAGACTCAACAGCTTTGTACATGTTTTTTTCGCGAATTGTTGCTTTGTTCAAGCATGTTGAAGCAATCGTTGCACTGGCTTGTGAGCGCCACCTTCTCGGACAGGGCCCTTCACGTTCCGGATCAGGGATCGACCAGAGAGCTCAGGAGCGCTCTCAGTCATAAAGACAACGCCTGAAAGATTGGCATGAAATCCACAGCTGTCAGGGCCAGCAACGAACAAATGAAACATAAGCCATCCTAAACTCCTAAGCCGTGAATCTCTAAAATATTGTATTGTTTCCGATATCTTCAATAAAATTGACGGCTCTGTCAATCCCAGATTGTAAATTTCTGGTGCAGTCAAGTGACGCACTTGGATAACACCACCACGGGATCCGGTTCGACCCAAGATCTTCTCAACCCTGGCCAGCTTCACCTCAGAGCTTCCAAATGCTTCGAAGAATGCATCTAGAACTCCCACTACAAACTCCCCCAGCCAAGCCCACCTCTGACTTTGTTCAGGTCAGCTTACAATCCTCTCGCCTTTGTTACATGTCCCTCGCAAGAGTTTCTGGTGCCAAGCCGAGAGACGCCGCCCGCGTCCATGGCAGCACCTTTCTGTTCGGCAGTACTAGGAGGGATCTTCCAGAGCCGCTCGTGGCAACCCCAATCCAGGTCAGTCAAACAATTTCCAGAGCTCATGAAACCCTGCAGCTCCATCTTTCCAACGTGAAAATGATCTTAATCAATTTCACATCATTTCACTAGGTAATTTATACTCATTATACTCAGTGAACAAGCCGGGCAAGAGATGGCGAGAGCTCGCCCGTCCACTTGCAATTCTGAGTGTGATACTCCTCGCACCAAGAATGAAGAGGTCCAGGATGGTCCAGGTATGTCCAAATGATGGTTCGTCGACTGCCTGCACTAGGTTCAGAAAGCAATTCTTCAAAATTCTTGGCCCCGAAACATCCATGGTTTGCTTTGACTTATCTTAGGCTTCTGTTGAGCCCATGTCATGTCCATGCGCATGTTGCATTATGTTGAAGACATTGCAATCCCTCATCCTAAACACAAACAAGCACAGCCTGCGAACCCAAAAACGAACCCAACAAACACAACTGGCATCACCAAAGCGGCACCCCCAGGCCGCAGCGCTGAGCATTCCCTGAACTACAAACAGTTCCCTCAACGCCGCAACACGCCACCTCGACCGCGCCGTCACACCACCCACTCGTGGCTCAGAACGGCTCCCCGCAGTCGCACCTCTCCCAGCCGAGAACCCTCTGGAGATGAACATCTTTGACAGCAAAACTGCTGAGGAGCTAAGCTGAGGAGCTCCTAAAATGCTACGGTGCTAGTCTGTGGCTCCTTTCATTTTTGGATTTTTTGCTACCCAAATGTGGTACCCTTCAGCATGCCGGGCCTCCCGAAGACAATTGTCCCGCTCAAGCATTGAACACTTGCTCTGCTCTCCGGAAAGCAACCGGCGCAGCGATTCAATGGAAAGAACATGACCACAGCTTGAGAACACCATGCGCGAAGAAGTGTGTTCTTGTTCTTCGATTGTGTTTTGGCCCACGATATCCCAGGACACAAAGGCCTCCCTGTGCGGAACCTCTGTGCGACTCCACACTTTTCGTTGGAAGTTTGTTCTCAGGCGGGTCTCTTCCTGTCAGTTGAACAGTTTTTCCTAAAGTCCTCCGTCTTCAATATCTTGGTATGAATGTTTCACATGTTGCTCCAAGACTTTCACCTTGAGACCATCAGAAAATGCTACAGAAAAGTTTCAAGCAACTGAGCATTCATATAGTTACAAACTAAAAAATATCTTCTGAGATAACGGACAACCGCCTGCAATTATTTTTGCGATGCTAGAAATTAGTACTCTATTTCTATTTGCACACTACGTCTTCGAACCATGTGTCCACCATGTCCACAAAAGACTGCTGCCGTTGCAATCTCCAGCTTCAGGCTTGAGAAATGCAACTTGAGCCAACATTCAGCAGTTCCTTGAATTAACAAACAACACCAGGAGTTATGTTGGCTGGATTTATCAAGTCCTAGATGTCACAAGTATCAAGAGAAAACAAGTAGCTATTGCAATCAGGGTTGCTTTGTCACGGAAATATTGCAGTCAGGGCTCCCTATTGTTGAGAACGAATAAGAAGACATAGCAGGTTCATGCATTTTTTGGTTGCTGATAAGTCAAAGGCTCTGACACGCAGCTGCTGCTGTCTTTTTTATCTCGTTGACAGGATCATTGCGAAGAAAGACCCCGTATAACCTGCAACGATTGGTGGGTTCTCCGATGCTGTACCAACATTGGCTACGCGTGCAGCCAAGTAGTAGGTCCATGAACCTGGCAGGGTCAAAAGAATCTTGGTATCTGGAGTCTTTGGCAGGGCCACCGCACGCATGTTTCAATGCATTTTCAGTGGTTTTCATTCGCTGCTGAATGTGATCACAAGTATCCTTTGATTCTGATAGAAAAAGATGCATCTCCTGGCCTTGCGAACCTGGCGTGTCCACCAAAAGCCCTGTCGGGTACTCACTGGAAGCGCCGTAGTCAGAGAAAACCTCACTGCCAAGGGCAGCAGCTTTGATCAGCGCAGACAAACACGACCCCTGCTATGAACCTCGGATCTACAGCACAGTGTAACAACTCAGGGTGGTAACCATGTCGAGGCCAAACTCCTCCAGGCATGGTTTTGTCTACCGCCAAACTTCCTCTGCTGACTTGAACATCAACTGTCAGAAAATTGTCTCCTCCGAAAAACCCAGGTTTTGGTCAGCAGAGATTGAACCCTCCTCGCGCAAGGGAGAAAGCGTGGCTGAAGAAATCAAGTCATGCGGACGATCACCTTGCCACCACCACCACCACCATGACTATAGACAACACTAATAGTTAGCGGCAAAAGGAGGGCTGACCACAAGAAAGTAGACAAAGATAAAACACGAAACGATCAGGACAACGGTGGAACAACCACCGGCAACACCACAACTGCAACAACCGCCACGTCCTCGACTCCAATCTCAACACGTTGAAAGGGCAGCAGAGCGACAGCAAGGTCAACAAGGGCAAGGGCAGAGATGGAAATGGCAACGGAAACAGCAGCATCCACAGCAGCGGCGGTAGTAACAGTGGGACTGGCAACAAAAAGTGCAAATGACGTGTGAATGTCAAGAAAACAGCATCATTGCAAGTCCAACTGCTCGAAGCTCACAATACAGTTCAAGGTCTCTGTCAGTCAACCCCCGTCCTTTCTTCTAAAGATTGTGAAGTGAGCTTCGTAGAAGTAACTTTGTGGGTTGCAGTCAATATGATACCTTGGGAAGAAGTTTTGAAGCCAAAAATTGGTCACACGATCCAAGTCAATCGAACTAGGTGCTTGGCACCAGAAGGACACGATCTCTCGGTCTCCTGATCTCAGAATGAGTCTGACATGAAACCTCCTCATGTTCCTTCGCTCAATCGTACTGGATACCCCCTCCCTATGTCCCTCTTCGAATACATGTTATGTTTCATTATGTTTCTTGCCTTCTAGAACTTCACTCTCCAACCCGTCAAATGCACTTCGCTCCTCAAGCTG
The DNA here is from genome assembly GCA_009767595.1 of Symbiodinium kawagutii. Classification (NCBI taxonomy): domain Eukaryota; class Dinophyceae; order Suessiales; family Symbiodiniaceae; genus Symbiodinium; species Symbiodinium kawagutii. Next base: position 144,048 of record VSDK01006991.1, on the reverse strand, counting down.
CACGATGCAGACATGCCGGGTATTTCCGTCCAAGTCCCATCGTTGATCTCTACAGGTTCTAGTGGTCTCATGGGCCTCAGGAGAGCCGGACCATGCCGGACCCACTCGGTCTCTCAGTGTCAAACTCTTCACGTAGTGAGTTGATACACTGCTTTGTCTTCTGCCAAGTCACCCTGTCCCATTGCCAGGCAACCGAACAAGCGCCAACCTCATTGAAGCACTGGCAACTCGGAGAACTCACGCAACTCTGAAGGATCGAGGCCATGACTGCCTTTCCCCCTGCAATGTCAGAGATACCCCAGACCTTGGATTCTTTCAACTACCCGCAGAACACTCAACAGCAGGATGCGAATCTGCTTGAATTTCTTTAAAGAGTTGCCAGCCGCACTGCTTCATCAAAGATCTGTCGAAGTCTTTGAACGCTGCAAGTCACCACTTTTTCTATCCCTCCTGCCCACACGCTGTCTCCAATGCCAATAATTCAGTCCTAGCAGCAGCTTTGATTGCGAGGTAACAATACGCCTGAAGACTATTGAAGGTAGAAAACAAGTGTTCGAAGTGGCACAAGAGAACACAAAAAGAATAGAAAGAGAATACAGAAAGAGAATACACAGAGAAAGAAAGGCGTTTACATTTCAAAAACAAAGTGATGGCTGTGACAGTCAGCGAGAGAAATCACTGTCCAAAGCTGTGTCCTTGATCTTCTCAGCGCAGCCTTCTCGCTTCTCGCTCAGTCTCCAGAAGGGCGAGGATGTCTCCTGTAAGAAGTTCTATGTGCAGCAGTTTGTCTTAGAGTCTTGGAGTCTTGGAGTCTTGGAGTCTAGTTAATGGCAGTTTAACATAAGACAATTCTCTCAAAAGAATTCTGTCAAACCCAATCCCAACGTGTATTGACGGCATTGCATCTATTCACGTGTGTGTGTGTGTGTGTGTGGGTGAATCTAAATATATGGTCAATATACACCATACAAGTGTATATACAGAGAGATGCAAATCAAAGGGTTCTATAAATGCATGCACCTAAGCAAGTGACAAATCCTACTGCAGTTAGGTTCTGCTTCATTCTGGTTGATTGATAGGGATCCCATAACTGTTGATGATCTCTTCTTACAACCCATAACATTGCAGGTAGCAGAATCAAGCAGGACTCCACATATGAATCAACCCATGGGACTCTTTCAACGTCTTACTGCTTTCAGAGCCCATGATTGAACATCTACTGTCTTCTGACCGCCACCTTCTCGGACAGGGCCCTTCACGTTCCGGATCAGGGATCGACCAGAGAGCTCAGGAGCGCTCTCAGTCATAAAGACAACGCCTGAAAGATTGGCATGAAATCCACAGCTGTCAGGGCCAGCAACGAACAAATGAAACATAAGCCATCCTAAACTCCTAAGCCGTGAATCTCTAAAATATTGTATTGTTTCCGATATCTTCAATAAAATTGACGGCTCTGTCAATCCCAGATTGTAAATTTCTGGTGCAGTCAAGTGACGCACTTGGATAACACCACCACGGGATCCGGTTCGACCCAAGATCTTCTCAACCCTGGCCAGCTTCACCTCGGTAGCGCCAGGTCAGTGTGAGAGGCTTACATAACGATGCTGCGACGCATGTCCTTCGCAAGAATTTCTTGGGCCAAGAGACGCCGCCCGCGTCCATGGCAGCAACTTTCTATTGGGCACTAGGAGGGTTCCCGAGCCGCTCGTGGCAACTCCAATCCAAATCCGTCAAAGAATCTCAAGGCAAACCTTGCTTATTGAGCACTGCAGCTCTGTCTTTTGAGTGTGTGTGAGACAATGAATTCTACACATCAATCCGATCTAGTTGTCATGTCCATGAGACATAGTCATCCAATATGCCAAAAGTGTGCGATGGCGTGTCAGCCTTTCGATACTGAGTTTGACACTCCTCGCCCGTTGTTAAAGCAGCTCGGGCACGATAAAGATGAGGTCCAGGTGGAGGCTCGTCAACTGTTGCCTGCGCTGGTTTGATTTAGTGACATGAATCGCAAGTAGAGTGTTCAAGATCTTTCAAGAACATCTTATATACGTTCTTTCATGTTCAAACTCTATTCATGTACTCTTATATGTATCTATATGTTATCTTATCACATGCTTTCATTGAAGATGTCGTTTCATCGATCCTGGTTTGACATGGATTTGCAAGCGCACCATAAGCATCGTCCGTGGTTGGCTGGGCCCAAGAGCACGAACAGACTGCAGCCCTCTGTCCTTAGCACATTGCAACTGCATTCAGAACAAGCAAACAATGACATGCATTGTGGAAGTGAAATGAAGTGAAGCAGAGTCAAGCGTCTGCCAAACCATCAAGGCCAAAGTCATCACCTGAAGTCCCAGCTTCGCATCATCACTTGCAGTAGCTCTGCGAACCGACAAAATGAGGCCCTAACGAACCACCGTGAATCGACCCCGATTCAGTTCACCTCAATTCATTTGGGCATCCAGCTTCTATGCTGAAACCTGTTGTGCTTCAAATTTGTTGAGTGTGCTCAAAATCATGAGGAAAAGGTCCGGGCTGGACCAGTTCGCAACGTAATGAATGGTGCAAAGCACCAAAACTCGCTCACCAGGCAACGTAGTTATCACCTGCGAAGCCCGAGGCCAAAGCGAACCAGTCATATGCCCAATCGCGGGCAGTGAATGGGAGCGGATATAGAAGTGCTTGGACAAATCTTTCGCTTGGAAGCGCTCGCAACAGTAAGTGACCAACCATTCTCCCTGGGTTTATCCTTTCTTGGTTTTGGTGAGCCGAGGGTGCGGGCATCAATCTGACATTGCTCAAGAAAATGATGGGGTCAGAGGTGGACCCTTCCCGAAACATCTTGCACTGATGGCAAGGAGAGAACCGATAAAGGGTTTACATATGTTTACATGCATCATCCCAACATGAGCCCATATGGGGATCCTGTCCCTGCACACAATAAGGGTGAAAGAAGGCGCGCTTTGAGGTGGCCTCGTGTAGTCCGTTCACATCGCGCCATGGACCAGGAGGAAGACTTAGGACTTCATCATCTTCGACCCATGAGACCTGGATCGAATTCCACAGGCCAGAAGTAGCAGTGCTGAATCACGGCATTCCATCTGATCACAAGATGGGTTTTGTTGAAATATGGAACATTCAGATTGTACCGGCTTTGTGTCAGCGTACTCCATCTTTTCTTCGGTCTTGTGGGCGCAAATACAGGAGCAAATCAGCTCGAATCTGAGTCAAAGACTTGCTGGACAGGCAAGGTTAGACCAAATATCTGCCTTTACCAGCACGAAGCCCATGGAATGCATAGATCTCCACTTAACAATACGCATCTCGCGCCGTCTGCCTTCGCTCCTTCTTCTCCCCCACAACAAAATGCGAAGTTTCCCTGCAGGTGGTGGTTTCTCACAATAGGGGACCCCAAAAATGGATGATTCACTACTAACAATCTAACAATGATTGAAAAGGATGATAACCGGGGGATCCCCTATTTTGAGAAACACCCAGGTGAGCCAGGATTGCATCTCCCTGACCCTTGAGACGAAGCAATTGCAAATCGCACCTTCCAGCAGTTGCAACCACCTGAGCCATCAAAGATGTGACTGCGCTTGCGCACTTGGTGACGCTTGCAACCTGTTATTCAGCGGCCTGGTAGTCCAGCTCAGCTCGCTTCAATGGTTGATCCATCCAAGGAAGGCAGATATGGTGGCTCCTTGTTGGCGCAGAATCCAGAAATCTCATGAAATCAAACAGAAATCTTACGAAATGTCATGGTTTTGGAGAAGACTGCGCTTGAGGTGGATTACACCGTTGCACAAGTCGCTGGTCGAAGCATACTGCTTTGGCAAATCTGCTGCACAAAATCAGCCAAGAATCCAGGATCTTTGCCTGCTGTACCTGTCACACAGCAAAGAAAGAAATCGTGCGCTTGACCTGTCGCAATGAAACCATTGTACACCTGTGCCTGCTACCATCTGCTACCAGTACATACATGTCAAGACAAGGCGCGAAGAAAACGATGATGATATAGATGTTCCATCGCGTCTTAGAAGCCAATGAGACTCCTGCAAACTGCCAATATTGGCCAAGAACCCTATAAGAAAAATAAGGAGAAAGCATAGGGAGAGAAGAAAGCCAGTCTGCTTCAGCAACACTGCTCTCCTCTCTATCGGATTCTGGCGTCAGAAGTGCATTTGCCACCACAAGGATACAATCCTTTCTCAAGCAGCTGCGTGGTCCCAACAACATGATGACAATTCTCAGAGCAACACCTGATGTTCTTGTGTGACTGGGGACCAGTTCATTAATCTTCCAAAAGAATGCTTCCCGGCACCAAGTAGATGCTCTTCAGGATTGAATGCCTTGTAACCTAAAAATTGCCTCAAAGCGCGCGAATTGATACAAATCAGTATGTTGTAGCCACCAAAATCTTCAGAAACCTTGGACAGCGGTTTGTGAATGCATCCAAATGAATTTCAGCAATTGTGGGTACGCACGTTACCAGCGTCTAATACGCACCAACAGGAAATGGGTCAGAGAAGTATTGGAAAACCATGAAAATGGGCCAGGAAACAATGAACGGGACATGGTCAAGGCATGTGAAGACAAAGGAAGCAAGAAATGTCTAGGCAAACGATAAAACATCCCAAACCCTGGACACCAGTACTGAAAACATTGGAAGACTACCAAAAAGAAAGACCGAGAAAAGGAACGCAAAGGAACGCAAAGGATTACAAACAAACCCTGGGACCACCCATAGAGAGAAAGCTTGGGAGACTGCTGAAGCAAAATGCCAATGTTCAGAAAGCCTGGCACCATCAACACTGGGAGGCAAAGCTTGGAGGAACATGTCCAAGGGCCCGACCACCAGCACCAGTGTTAAAGGAAGCAAGTGACAGCAAGTGAGAACAGAAATCTACTGCCCGGTACTTGAGCAGAGAACTCTACTATCAGTTTCGATTGATACTGTAATTCAAAGTTGATAAATGTGCTCTGAGTTGCTATGATGTTTTCCACTGGAATCCTACATTCTGAATGCAAATTTGCTGGTCCTCCTCTGCAGCCGGTTTGACCAGCAGTTGCTGGCCCTTCAAAGGTGTCCAGCGCTCAGCTTTCCCATCGACCTTGAGGCAACAGATGCAAGAGCTACCTCCCAATGAGACACCAGTCATCATGGTAGGTAGATCCATACCTATAAACCCCCGACACCATCCGAACCATTTCCGAAGCAACATATGTGGCAAACCAACAACTACGAACTGGTTCCCAGTGGGGTGCGCGGGAGCGCTTGAACAGCTGGTCGACAATTGATGTGAACTGGTGAAGGTTGCTCATGAAGGTGCAGGTGATGAGCATCACAATGATAAAACACGATTGATTAGTTTGGATGATGAGGGTGATTGAGAAATGCTGGGCAACAATGAAATGTTTGAAAATGAATGATGATGTCGAATGACAATGGCGGTGGTGGCGATAATGATCGCCAGATTGATGGACAAATGTGGATGAAAAATGCCCATGATGGTTCGATATCCGGTTCGATGATGCAATGGATCAGCACAAATGATAATGATGATCTCGTCCGAGTAGAAGGCATGGCCACAGACCTTGAATGGGAGGGGTAAGGGAGATCTCCCTGTGTAAGGACTCACATCTCTGCCTCTAAAGCAAGAATAGACTCGCCTAGCACCACATTATGCCGTAAAATGTATTTCATGATTTTATACTTAGATTCAGTTGTCTTGAAGATCATTGAGGTCTATTGGTGGTTGATCGTAATTCTTGGTTCTAAGATGTTCTAAAATGTTCCAACATGTTCTAAGATGTTCTAACTCTATTGATGGTTGACCAATGTTGACCAATGTTGACCAACGTTGATCATTGGTTCTCCCTGGTTCTACCACGATGGGCATCTCCATTTTCAGCGAAGCTCGTGGAGGTCCAAGGCATCCACTCGCTGTCGATCTGTTGATTGAGATACTGACACCTTGGCTGCGCAGCTTGGGAGTCGCTGTTCCAAAGCTCGGCCAGGGCATCGTTTGAAGGCCCGCAGGGCCCGCATCCACCTCCTAGTCATTGCTTATCACTAGCCTCAGCTCACCTGCAAAGATTGATCTACGGACCTTGGCACCCCACTGGATATGCTGAAGCGCAAGGTGCAATGCTCTCCAGGAGCTGTTTCATGGCCTGAGATGCACTTAGGCCAATCTCACATCAAAATCCAACATTTCTGCATCTGTATAGATTACCAGAGAGGTTCTCACAGAGACTTCGTGTGTTTCGGACGAAGGTATACACCATCATGCTCGTTTGCTGGACATTGTGCCTCTATCGGATCCTCTGAAATCTCCGATGCAGACTCAGACAATGCCTGCAAATTTGGACAGCCAATGAACACTGACCATCTCACTGACCATAACACCAAAGCATCCAACGCCTCTGTTTCAAGCATCGTGCTTTTTTGCTTTGCCATTTCGGTGATGAAGGCTTTTTGCCACAACACCTGCACTTTGAAAAACTGCGATGAAAAGCATCCAGTGATGTTGAAATCGTTGAAGATCCGTTGAAGTGTTTTGAAAAAACCTGGATGTTGCGTTGAAGAAAACGGCTTCGCACCTGCTTGCTCAGCACCTGGTCTTCAGGCGCCATGGCAACTGCTGCGTCAGCTGCCTGCGAAGCCAAAAAGAATGCCATCAGAAGATTGAGTGTCCAAGGTCTCAAAGGGGGGATGTGTTTGGGACACAGGTCCCCAAGATACATCAGTACATACATCAAAAGATAGTATTCAAGTGGTATGGAAACCTGCGGAAACATCATTGCCATACTTAGCAAGCGTTTGCTGATGCAAAAATGAAAAAGTGTTGAAGCAACGGTAGACAGGAAGCAGCTAAAAGATGTGCTTACAGCATCTGCCTGAGAGAGTGTCCGTGTATGCCGTACACGCGCACCTGTGCCGCTGCTGCTTCCACGAGCTTTCGCTCTTCATTCGGATCCTCGGCACTCGCTTTGCTCAAGCCCAACTCTTCGCCATGTGAGGAGGTCCTCATCCTGATCTCCACCTTGAAATGCTGTAGGTCTCAGGTCCTGAAGAGCGTTTTGAATCATGTTTCGATGCTCATGCTTTTGTGGGGCCAGAGGTTCTGCCTGTATTCTCCGCAGAGCTTCCTCACGAAGCTCGTCTGCACCCCTGCATTCGAGAAAAAAAAGGGGCCAAAAAACTAAAGCCAAGGAGTAACTGGACTTCAAGGCCACGATTCAGCATGATTCTACGCGAAACAAAGGCACTTTGATCATACTCAAGCTGTTGAGATTGTGCCTGTGCGGGTTGGGATACCTGGAACGAAGCGAGTTCACATGACTGGTATGGAATTGTCTCACTGTTGAAGATGGACATGTTGGATTGCTGGCAAAGTTACCCTGCGTGCGTCAGCACTTCTGCTTCCTCCATCTACAAAACCAATGAACTGAACCAGGAATCGGCTCTCGGAGACTTGCAGGCACTAAATTCACTAAATGGCACTAGAAACCCAGAAGTCCTCATCATTTCTTATCCACCCCCAAACTGCATAGCTGCATAGCTCTTGGTGTGCATGATTCTTGAATCGTCCATAATTTGACTGAGGTCAGCTCCAGGCAAATATTAATCATCTCTCATCTCTTTTGATGGCAATGAAAGAATCTGAAACTTGCTGTTCTTCTTCCAGTGCCAACAAGACTCATATTTTTTACAACATTGACGTGTGCCGGCCGCCATGGGGGAGTCTTAGCTGCCACTGGTCAAGCCTGAATCTTTGGGCCCCTGGACCAAAGAACAAGTGCATAAACCAAAAGGTGAAAAGTGACCCAGGACATCCCAGGACATTCCAGGATCCTACAATCCTACGCAAACGAATTCTACGAATTGACTAAAAGGCCTACCAAGGTGACCAAGGTCCAACTTTGGGCCGAAATTCTGCATTGTTGCAGTGTCTATATAGGCACGATGTCTATCGATGTCTATATAGACCATGCTTTGCGCCGCCTTTTCGAGAAGGGAAGTCTTCCACGAAGACTGCGAGAGACTCTGCGAGAGAAGCCTCGAAGCTTGTGCCGCTTCTGCCAGCTGAGGAGGGCCGATACACGTGGCAAGGCAAGACGCTGCGATACATTTGGGGTTTCTAATGGCCCCCGCCATTCGATCAGCTTGGTGCGCCCAGCCCTAACTTGCCCAGGAGTCATCACAGAACGAAATGGTTTCAGATTCGGATCTCCAGTAAAGTCCTGCAGTGTAGAAGTGAGCGCCTGCAAAGTTGTTCCTTTCCCAGGTTTAGCTTTCACAAAGTAGTACTCTAAGGAACTGCTGAAGGCCACGAACTCGCCTCTACTACCACTTGGGTTTGCTCTGAGGTGTCGGCTGGTGCGAATGGCAGATTTCAGAGACTCTTCTGCAGCTTTTTCAGGTGCATCAAAACACGTGTGGCTTTCTGGCAAAGGCATCAAGAATAGGCCAGCACCAAGAACGTTGGTGATCCGCAGCTTCTTTGTCTTCTTTTCAACGTACTGAACAACTGCCTCTTTCCTTTTGTTGCCAAGAGCACGATATCCGAGTTTTAAGAAAAGTGCATCCTCAGCGGGTGCGAAAACGCAGTACAAGACGTGCCTCATGGGCAGGTAGGCCACCAATCTCGACTCAGGCTGCCACTGCTTGAGAACGAAATTGAAGAATGAATTGCCACAGGCTAACCAGCGTCCACCTTGCTTTGCATGCTCATCCAATGGAAGTGTCAGCCTGTAACTGGCTGATTTGATGGGAGCAAGTCTGCCGTTCTGCAAAATTCGTGCATCTGCTGGCAGAACCCCTCCCGTTATATGATTTGCGACTGCTCTTGAAACTGGGACGTGTCGCTTTGTGGAATAGGGTCGCAAAATCTCCAAATCTACCAGGACACCATCCACAGAAAATACAAGGTCGGATAGCTCAGCATCAATGTCGTCAGCCAGCAGAAGGCATTGAATTCCTTTCCAAAATGGCTGAGCCTCACAACCATCGTCACTGTCATCATCGCAAATCGCAAAGCTGTTTGAGTGCTTGGCGGGTGAGGTCGATTCAGCCACCGGACTCCGGCTTTGAAGGCTCAGTTGGTGCTCCTCTCAAGGGAACCACTCACGTGTACTATCATGCACGAGCTTTGTATAATTCAAAGTTGCTATTTGAAAGTGCTTTCTTACCCCCACCATTTTATCTTGTGGCAGTTTCGTGAAGCTTGCAACCTCTTGCTCAGTCCATGGACTGAATCATTATTGTCTGTTCTGTTTGACCGATGGTAATGATTGATGTTTATGTTCGCAAGGAAAATGGTGGTTGCCACTCATCCTTCAAAGGCATAAACAGGTGTGGTGGGTTCTCAAACTAGGGGTGCCCCTAAATCATCCTTTCTTACTGTAACCACTTGTAATAGTAAACCAGCCATTTTTGGGTACCCCTCTTTTAAGAAACCACTTTGTAGAGAGATCAAAGCATTGATGCCACCAAGGCAGCAAAGGCTTCCAAGGATTCAACAGCAGCAGTTAAGCTTTGTTGGCCTGCAACCACTAAGCTAAGCTGGTAGCAAAAGACATCATCATCATCATCATCATCATCATCATCATCATCATCATCTAAGAATCTATTAAGCAACAAATACAGTAACCAGATGTAACTAGCGAGAACTAGCCACTGTTCAGCCATCAGTCAGCATTGTTGACCAGTCCGCAAGCCCAAGCAGGAGTGCCCCCAGTTGCTTGCAACAATAACTTTTCATTCAACCCTGACAATTGTGAAATTCAGCGGAAATCACCAACTGTGGCCAAAATAGGTTGTGCCTTTGGTTCCCAATCAGGCCTGCAGCACAGCAGAGTTCATCTGGCTACCAGAGTCCCAAACGTTTGTTGATGCCATAGCGTCGCGTCATCAACCTATCGGAAAAATTCAAGGAAATCCAATGCAGCAGAAAGAAAACCGCTCTTTCTGCAGCTTTAGCAGCTTCCACTTTAAAACTTGGGTCACAAATGTTTGTTTTTTTTCTTTCGAACTTCCTTCGATTGGCCCTCCTATTTCGATCATGCAGAGGGTAGCTTGTGACGTATGCCTTGAGGTCACTTATCTTAGCAACAGTTCCTAGGTTGGAATATCCTGAGCCATGCCGCGCTGCCGAGATGCACACACCCCAAGTGCGATCAAAGAATGTGTGCTGACAGGCAGAGCTCTTCAATTCTCAAATTCAAACCAACTACAACCAACTAAATCAAAAATGCCCTGGCATAGGATCACTTGCCAAAATGAAGTAGGACAGGACTTTCATTCTTAGTTCAAGAACAAGGTGCTGTAGCATGCTGCCGCCCTTCTTTTCTCCAAGGTGCCATGCTGTACACAAGTGCTGAAAGTCTGCAACTCCACGCCCTGGCTCCGAGCTGAAGAAGGCCAAGGTAGTTGGCACAGCAAAGATGGGCCAAGATTTTTCAGTTTTAAACGCGAGACCGTTGGTATAAGTGCGGCTGGTTGATGCATGGAAAGCCGTTCTGAAGCGGCACGTCAGCAACTGATCCAAAGCGTCAGATTGCACAGATGAATGGTCTGTCAGCTGTACTTCTCCATGGTTTTCTTGATCTTGATCTTCTTGATCATGTCTTACTTCTCCATTGTTTTCATCACATGAATCGTCCGTCTCTTGATCCCCGTGATTTCCTCTCTCGATGAACTTGTGCGCAGCAAGGCCTGGAAGTACCAGGAAAATGCAAAGGCTGCGACCTTCGGAGTGCGCCAACTCCAGCGCTTGCAGCAGTTTCTCGCAAAGCCGGAGGACCACTCCACGAACAAAGGGGGGATTGACCTCGAAGAAAACTGGAGTGCCAGTGGTGCCTTGCTTTTCTGCAAATCTCCCAATGCTCATCTCTTCATCCAGAAAACGTCCCAAGGATCCAAAAAAAATATCCAAGTCATTGAAAGCAGAGCAAAAATGCCAACCAGACCTGCCACGACACAACTGGGGAGATGCAAAGGCCTCAACTTTGACAGCACCACTTCTCTCATCCGCAATACTTTCAAGAGCATCGAAGGCTATGGAGGGAATAGCTGCATGGAAGCCTCCTCCTTCTTTGTGGCCAGGACCACACATGGCATCGTAACGGCAAAGCAAGCAGAAGGTGAGATCCCAAAAGCTGACATCTTCCTGCATGAATGCTTGGAACTTGTGGGTCCAAGCTTCACCTGATGTGAAGAAACTGCGCGAAACAAAAGTCAAAGAGAGCAAGAGAGGGAGAGCGAGGGAGAGATATAGAGATAGGGATAGAACTAGAGAGAGAGAGAGAGAGGCAGGGAGGGGGGAAGATGCGAAAAAGAAACACTAGCTAGCGCACGTGAAAAGGACGGCAAAAAAAGGACAGACTGACAGGCAATCTTTCCCAATTGTATCCAATTGTACAGTATTGAAACTGAAAGTTGTTCACCTGCTTTGTACTTGAGGCCCAAGAGGTGGCGAACGAAAGCTTGAGGGTGGCAACTCGTTCTGAAATGTCAGGGAACTGGATTGGGCTCTGCCGCCATTCCCGCGAAAGGCTTAAGAGGCTCCAGCTTGTCCCTCCAATGTGTTTCCTCTCTGTATGTTTTCTAACGCATGTTTTCTTCTTCTCTGTATGTTTTTGGTGCATTCGTTCTTCCTATCTCTTTGCTGCTGATATGTTTCTTGTTCCTCGCTGTATATTTGTTTGTGTGTTTGCGTGTTTTCTTCCCTCTTTGTACGCTTGTGGTGATTTTGCTTTCCCTGCCTGTACGTCCCATTTATGCTCATTGGTTCCCGTTCAATTCTGGTACGCATCTGCTTCTGTTCCATGTGCTGCTGATACTGTATGAATTTCTTCCTTTCTGTATCCTTTTGCGCTTCTTCTTCTTCCTCCTGCCTTTATGCTGTTGATATGTTCCTTGCTGTTACTCTTCCGTATAGGTTTTTGGTATGCTTCTTGTTCCTTTGTGCATGCTTTTGGCATGCTTGGTATTCCTGTCTGCATGCTTCTGGTATGACCTTCTTCCAGTTTGTAACCTTGTGGTATGCATCTAGTTTCTGTCTGTCTGTTTGTATGCTCTGGGTGTGATTCTTCTTCCTGTCGCTGTCTTTTAAACAGCGCTGCCACTACCAAGGCACCGCTAAAGCACCAGCACAAACAACCACAACCACAACCACAACCACCACAGCAACAACAACAACAACAACAACAACAACAACAACAACAACCACAACGACAACGACAACGACAACGACAACGACAACGACAACGACAACGACAACGACAACGACAACGACAACGACAACGACAACGACAACGACAACGACAACGACAACGACAACGACAACGACAATGACAACAACAACATCATCATCAACGCTTGCAAAAACACAAGCATTAAAACACAACAATCCGAATACCACCAGGATACAGTGTTCCTACTTAATGGGTCGCTGTGCAACTGAAGTTCAGTGTAGAGAGTTGATAGGCAAGAGTAGGCAAGCCTACAGAAGGACCTAGAGATATCCATTAAGTGCGCTCAGTGGCTTGTTGGCATGTTTCTCTCCTGGTGTGCCTGGTGACTGCTTTGCTTGCTTCTTTATCTTTCGCCCACCCTGACCCTGGCACGACAAGTTACACCCCTGCCTGCAATGTCAGAATTGGAGATCTTCTCAGCCCATCTTGCCGCCCTCCGCATCAGTTTCCTGGCGTTTCACAACTGAAAGGCGTGGCACACCACAGCCGAAGGTGAGACATGCAATTCAATACAGTTGCAGTACAAAGAGGCAAACTATGAACTGTCAGTAACATAGTTGGACCACAAACATGAAGAATGAATAGCAGTGACTTGTGTCTGGATCCGTTGATGTTCACATGTCGCACGTCATGAGCACTCTTTCATCTCGCTCAAGGGGGCAGCAACTTCAGGACGTTGGTTCTCGAAGATGCAACTTCAGTCTTGGTTGACTGCCGTGATGGGCTTGATGGGCTTGAGTGTTTCACCAGGTCTTTATTGATGAAGCTGCTCACAAAAGCCGTGTAATCACCCAGGTTAATCACTCCGTGATGCCAGTTGTCCGGGAAGTACAATATCTCACCTGGATTGATCACACATTCCTGCATGTTCGCCAAGCGCCCTGAGCTTTCCAGAAGTGGCCTCTCCTCTAGGTACCAATGAAATTGAGACATTGAGGCATTGAACTGCATCACCTTTTCAACCTCCTCGATCACTGGATCTCCTGGGGGAAGGAAAGCGAAGTGTTTTGCCCCATCAAAGACTTCAACAAAGGCGGTGTTGTGAAAGTGCCATGGCGCCCCAGAATATTTACCACCCAAGCCAATGGTCACGGCTGCAGCATCGTGGGAGCAAACCTCACACGGAGGCAGCAAGTAGGTCTGGCGAAGTGGTGCCCACTGCTCCCCAAATTCTCCAAAAACATATCGATTCTCCTCAGCATTTCTGCTAATCGGCCTTGGCAACCACTCTGTCAAGTATTCGGCCAAAGTCATTTCAAAGTGTCCAATTCGCTTGCTCCCAGCCTGTGATGGTGTGCATGTCACGTTTCCCATTGAGTGCAAAAGGACATCCCGTTCCAAACTCTTGGCCATGTCATGGTTCCAACCTTCAGGAGATCGGACCACATAGGGCTCATCAATCAGCGGCAAATCCTTGGATGCACCTGGCCACGGTATACGAGGGATGGTGCATGGTATGCTCGAAAAAAGCCCATTGGCAGCTGACAAGTGATCTTTCGTCCCTTCATAAAGCGACTGGATCCTTGGCACCGTGTCATCTGCTCTTCCAACGCAGCTTTCATCCCAACAGTTATGGCTGTCTTGTGGGAGGTCAACGTGCTGTCCAGCGAACTTTTGCGCAAGTTGGGCGACTGCTATCCCAAACAACTTCCACTGAGGCGGAGTCGCCATCTGCTTCTCTGTCCATCGTCAGTAGCAAAACAGTCATCACTGATGTAGCATGGTGTAGTGACAGAGCTTCAAATGTTTCTTCTCATAATGCCATGTTATTTCATAAATCAAAAATGTGGATGTGCAAATGCAATACTTTCTCTGTCAACATGACCACGTTGTGGATTGAAATATAAGTTTGGCAAGTAAGCGGAGCATGCTCTCTACCGCATGAAATGAGACTTGAGCCACAACATTGTTTCACTGTGTTCCTCCTGGACCAGTTTGCAATCTTGTGCTCGTTGCCTCATACTTGTCAACATGTACAACGTATTTTGCCATGTTACATGTGAGTCATGGTTGCACCACAAATCACATTCTACGGCAGAGTGCTTAGCACATTGGTACATAATGTTACATGCCAGTATATCTGTAGATTATTCTATCATGTGACCCAAATTGAGTAGCCTCTTGCCTCTATATCTTTAAGTTCTTGCCTCTGTCAAGTTCTTGCCGCCAAGCGGGGCAGCGGTTGAAAACTCTTTCGATTTGAGTTTGAATGTGGGGCACTGTGGACTGACGGTAAAAGCAGCAAAAGATGAGAGTCTTAGCCATGCACAAACATGTCAGGCCTACGCAAGACGGGCAAGGGCTGATGGGCTCAGAGTGAAAGTTGGTGATGCATCGCTTCCACTCGCAGCATCCCCATCAACTTCCTCGTCCAAATCGCTTCTGCAGTTGATTTGGCTGTCAAGTGAAAAGACGTAACATCCTCGTTTTGCATTCAAGGTAGCTGAGACTTTCACAGCTTCAAGGGTACCTGCAGATATCACCGCAATTCTTTCGGCAGCCAAGTCTGCTTCATTCGCAAGCTCCGAGCAAAGACTTCGCACTTTGCTGGAGAACTTTGCATATTGAGAACTTTGGAGAACTTGGCAAGACTCAGAGTCTTCTGCTTCTTGTCGCTCTGCTGCTCCCAGCTTTGTATCTCGCATAGGCCCACAGAGGTCACGCTCCAAACCCTCAGCAGCTGCTCTCAGCAAGTCCTTAGAAGGCGCCTGACCCCCTAAGAGTGGATCTGTCCCACCTGCATTGAGACGTTCCATCAGCCAGCGATTGAACGCCTCCCTCGGCAGGGGCGCACCAAGGGAGTCAGCTTCACGAGAGAAAGAGATCTTTGGTTCGAAGAGAGCAATCAGATCTTCGTATTTTTGGCTTAAAAGCTTCCGCAAACGTAGTACTTCTTCGCGACGCTTCAATTCCAAGCTGGGACGCGGAGGACCATTTCCTTCGAAGACCTTCTGCACGCGCTTGAACCATAGCCGTTGCAAATCTCTCCATTCCCCGTCTGTTCTTCTGCGTTTTGCAGAGGGTTCAGTCTCCATGCCATGGGCAAGCAAGACCCAAGCTCATGGTGCTTATCCGAAGAAGGAGATTCTTCTTTACACTTTGCTTGCAAAACAAAGTGTGCATCGTTGTTTTAACCATCTTCCAAAATTGAGGTGCTTTTGAAAAATGCATTGATTTTGAGACTCTCTGCCCCTTGAAAGCCGAGTGATTTCTTCACAAGATCTCCATGGAAGGTTTGTCAAATGGTCTGTGGAATTTTGCAGAGCATTCTCTTGATTGGTGTCCGGAAGGAATGGCAAAAAAGCGAAGATTCTAAACTGCTTGGGATGTCTCTATTTTGGCTTGTTCGGTGTGGACAAACAGCCCCTTTAGGGCGATGACTGAGTCTTTAGGCGCACTCATCACGCATGAGCGCAAACATGCAAATGCGTGCCTGAGTCCTCTAAGTCTTTGTACATTGAAGGACATGTTCAACTAATCATTAGATCTGAACAGCTCTCTTCCATTCTTGGAGCTTTCTTTTCGTCAACCTGAGAGGCCATGCTCTTGCCAAACAAACAGCAAGACCAGGAGGAAAGTTAACAATGACTTAAGACTCTTAGGACCAAAGCAAATAAATAAACAGACCACGACGACAAGACAAGTCGAAAATCCAGCTGCGCCGCCGACTTCACTGAGATCTTTCCTTTCCTCAGCTTCCAGGATGTCCTTTCTGACCTGGATCACAGTTTGGTGTTGAATCAGTCAGCAAAATGGAGATCAAGATCTCAAAGGAAGCATAAAAATGAAGGAAATTAAAACAAGAATTCCTGAAATCAAAACACGTAAGACATTGCATTGCTGCCATAGTGTTAGAAGTTCGCAAGGCAGAAAGACACTTCGAAGGAGTTGAACTCCTGGTGATGTCGGCAACGCTGCTGGGCTTCAGACTCCACCTGGAAAATGGCACAAGACAAGGAGTCAGATTTCTGTTGCACTCATTACAACCACATCCCAGTCTAGCATGCTATCACACATTCGCATACATTCCCATACATTCACTACATTGGTTTGATCATGACCTATGCTCCTACTGTTGGCTTGAAAGCCTCAAGAGCATCTCCCACACCGTACTAGTGAGTCGCAACGTGCCGCAAGCGTGTGGCAGCCAAGGAGCTGTGTGGCAAAGTGGAGCCAAGCGCAAAGTCCAATCAGCACAGGTGTTGGCCTAGGGCGACTGCCTTCCCTAGACACTGAACTGTTCCTTGGAAAGAGATGGAAAGAGATGGAAAGAGATGGAAAGGGATGGAAAGGGATGGAAAGGACATGGAGATACTATGGTCAAGATGATAGCCTGATAGCCTATGGAAAGCAAATCTGGAAACTGGAGCAGTAAAACAAAAAACTATCGTCATGCGGTTCCACTGGCTATAGCTTTCGCAGCTTGGGTATTGGCTTTCGTTTTATGCATTGATACATGGTTTTCTTGAACAACTCCCACCAGAGTTCTGAGATCCAACCCATCCACTCAACCTTCACTGGCCGGCTGAAGGATATGCCTTTGCAACGCAAGGAGACTGTGGCCCCTGCGGCTTTCGTGGTCGGAACGCCGTGCAAAATCACCACCAGCTCCTTGTCCTTGCTCAAAACCTTGGAAACGTGGAACAACACGAGGTCATTGACGCAATGAAAGAATCTTAGAAAATGTATTGCATTGCAATACCTTTGAATAGGTTGGAAAATGTTTCAATATCTTTCCAATGTATCACATTGATGGAGATTATGTCTCTTTATCTTTCAATGTTCTAATTGGACACAGGAAGCAAGAACCATGCCTCGATCTGCTCTTCTTTCACGTATTCAGAGGCCCCTTGATAAAGGTCCTGGAGTCATATGGAACCAATGTGGACTGCCATGCACGGCTGCCATGAAACTAACAGGGCTCTTCTCCGTGTGCCTTGTCAGCCTCCACAGTGATGGTCGCAGTGCTTTGTGAGTCTGCAAAAGTGTAGTGTTCGATGGTTTTTTGGATGTTTCCATCCTGGCTGCGTTTCAAAGTGACAAAAGGATGCTGCTTAAAAAGCTTTGTTCAATTTGTTCATGTCTTTTTCAGACGAATTATTTTCCCACAGAATCACAAAGCTCCTTCTTGACAGCTGGCATCTGGGACCTGTCCAGCTCAGCCAGCACTTTCAACCTCAGTGAGCCAAGCACTCCATGGCAATCCTGTTCCAATTCTCAAAGTAAGATGCTCAAACGGCTCCCTGTTTCTGAGGCTCACCGTGCGAGCTCTTCCGCACTCAGTTCTGGCGGCGCTTCCACCTCAACTTCTCAAAATTCTCTTCCCAAATGTTGAAGCCAAAAAGTTGAGAGATGGGCTGTCGCTGCCGCTGGTGCTTCAAGCCGATCTTCCCTGTGCATTCACTTGCTGCATTTGGGACATTCGTTCTTGAATGAGTTGAAGTGAGTTGAAGTGAATTGCCAAGGCTATCTACTGGTACTGTAAGTTTTTCTCGTCCTGTCGAAGCCAGAGCGCTCATTTTTTGACTTCTCCCGCAGCACAGTATGCTCATGGATGCTTATTTGAGGTCGACGATGCAGCAGCAACGCGCAGAGCATCAACCAGCTACAAGACGCTGCAGAACTCGTTGGATCAAAATCCACAAGTTGAGGAATGGAGACAGAGGAGACACATTGAACTCCTCAGAAGGCTTCCACTTGATCTCAACCTCCAGTCCTTTCAACGGCGGAAGTCCTGACAATGAGGTCCCTGCCATGACCACCTTGATAGGCTTTGTCAGCTCGTCCCAGAACATTCCGGGCGTCTTGGCCAAGGTTTCTCCAGGTTGTGGTTTCTCAAAAATAGTGGGCATCTCCAAAGCTTTCTGCTCAGACGGTCAATCCTAAGGCCTGTCGTAGCAATTGACCTTGGATCGGTCGGTCTTTCGATTCTGATGCGACTCCTCTACGAAGCTGAGTGATCTGAGTGTCTGACTTAAGACTGCCGGACCACCAAGAATTTGCTCTTCCGACCTGACACGGTACAGAAATTGTCATAAGAGCGAAAATCACATTTCAGCCAAGCTGTAAGGACTTATATATCTGTAAACAGGCTTGTGCGACAATTGGCCCAACTCATCACCATACTTTGCGTTGTTCAGGATGAGGACGTGTCCATCTCGGCTGGACGGGCTGGAGGGTAGGCCGGAGGGCAAACCGCGGTAGAGCGTTGTAGTCGCAAGAGGTCATACAGCATCAGAACCATCCCCACCCCCAAAGAAGTGCAATTTTTGTAATGTCTGCCCATTCAAGTTTTACAAGCTGTGTTTCGCAGCTTGCTACTTCCAACATCTTCGAACTGTGACACGAAAATGGTGAGCTTGAGACAAGCGGACTTAGGAGGTCTCCCTGTTGGTGCATGCTTTTGAGGCGAGGCTCTCAACTGATCTCCAAGGACTTCTTGGAAAGGCTGAACTGACCATAGCTCTTCCTTCACCAAGACTGCCACCAATGTTGGCAGGAAATGTTGGAACTCCAAAACCTTCTACTTTCCACTTTCTACCTCTCTGACTCAATGCAAACCTGTGCTTAAAATCACATGAATGTCTGACTTCATCATTCATAATGTATGCTGACATGTGCTTACAGCATCTGCTTACATTTGTTACAGCAGAAACTTCCAAAGTCCCATGAATTTCCATCTCCTTCTCCGGGTTGTTGGCAATCAGAGCCTGCGGTGCTGCGGTGCTGCTTGGAAGTGCTTCCATTGCCCTCACCGTGGACCTTGCTCACCCGCTGGTGATGAACCAGAGTCACTGGAACGAAAACATCCCGCAGAATCTCCTGAAATGATCTGCATCTCAAACTATCAAGATCTGCATCTCAGCATCCCAAGCAGTTCTGCAGTCAGCTGCGTCCTGCCAGTAGAACACATCTGTCCTGGCAACCGCAGAGAAAATCTCCCCCGATTCGGTGCCATCAGCTTTAATTGTCATACGTGTTCGCTTCACAGTGGGATGATTGCAATCAGGTGAATCCGAGCCAAGGCAATGCCTCAGCTTGCGCTTGCTCTGTGTTGTATCTGCCGAGATTCCTTTGACTCAAAATCGCCGGAAGCTTTTCTTCAAGTCGGCCGTGAAGAGCATTGAACCTCAAAGCTACAAATGCTTCAACTGCTTCCCTCCAGAATTTGGAGTTCCCTCTACATCTATCTATAGTCTATCTACATACTCATTTGGAATTTGTGTTTTCAAAGTGATCCCATTCCTTAGCACAAATCTGTGCACCCAGCCATAGCTCTGTCAGCTCAGAGTGAGGACGGAAGGGACCCATGTCCTGGTTCTTGTGAAGTGCTCGTTTGACGTTTGACAGGACATGCATCCTTTTAAGACATGTCAGTGGCCTCTTCAATCATGCCAGCTGTGCAGAGACTCCTATCAGTTCACCCCATTGAGAACCGTCATATCCTTGGAAAACACAGTGGTACAGTCTGGTCTGTCAGAGGCACAGTTTCCATCCAGCATCAAGGCTACCTTTGCCTCTTCAAGTCTCCCACCCACAGCATCGCACCGATTGCTTTCGATAAGATCATAAAGCCCTTCAAGACTTTTCAGGCAAATGGTATCAACCTCAGGCGACATGAAGCAGACTGGCGCACTTCCCACTTCTGCATCCAAGTTCCAGACATCAAGGTACACACCACCATAGTGGTGGAGCAAATAGCAGCCTGCAGTCAGCGCTGGCCCAGCAAGCAGCTCAAGGTGCTGCCAGGTGCTGCCAGGTGCTGCAAGGTGCTGCAAGGTGCTGAGGAAGCGCACGCAAATAATCTGCTCGATGTGCCAAATGTAAAAAAGGATATGCAGGGTGAGGATCTGGAACATATTCTGCCACCTCAGAGAAACACATCTGGAGAGGGGCACGGGATGGCACAGGTAATGAGAACATATGATAACAGCATAATTTTATCCACGGATCTCACGGTCTCACAGGGTGGATTCCGTGAGTCTGAAATGACAGGTACTGGGCCCTTAGGATTTGTGGATGAGAGAATCCCTGAACTCTGACAGAGAAGTTTGACATTGCTTGACTGTCTGCCCATCAATGCAACCATGATGCGTTCTGGGGCGTGACGAGGATCACAGGCCTCTGGTATCCAAGATCAAGATGTCTGATTCGTTGAGATAAAGACCAGATCGAAGTCTGTGCGTCAATAATGTCACAGAGGCAAAACGGGTCCAATGCACAGCTTGAGACCAGAACAATCCAGCGTTTCTTCTCACCGTCTGCATGCAAAGCTGCAAATGTGCTGGCCTCAGAGAAATTGAAGGCATACATTGCTGTCATTTCACATCATTGCTGTCATGGCATATGCACAGGACCGCTGTTCCGACACTTGAACTGAGGCTCGCAGCATTGGGTTATTCCCAGTCCAGCACATCCAAACCACACCTCAAGAGGCGTGCTAGGGAAAAGTGAAAGCAAGACAGTGCAAATGCAGAAAGCAGTCGAAACTGATCCAAAAGGTACAATATTCTCTGAGAGCTTTGCGGTGCAGTTTACCCTTCTCCAGTCGTGGCCTTTGTGTCAGGCAAATGATGTGTCTGGATGCATTCAACTCACAATTCCGCTGCATTGCTGCATCATTTTCCATTCTCATTCCATTCAACTCACATTGTGGTCTCATAATTTTCTGAGCCACCAACTTCCCACCAGTGGCACCATGGACTGCTGGACCACCTTGGATACATCGATTGCCAAATGCTTCCAGTGTCACCCCGATCCAATATCTGGCCTGTGGAATCCCAAACAGGCTTGGGACCAATAGACAAGGGCACCTGAGCTGATGGATTCGGCAGCTTGTGGGTCTGAGTCTGTGACCTTCACAATTTGGGACTCACTGCGACTCTACTACGTGGCCCAGGTCGTTCACATCTTTGGTCACTACATGTCGCTACAACCCCTTCCAAAAAGTCTGCAGCCATGACACTGTGGTTCTCATGAGACGCCGGCCCAGGACGACTCCAGCCTCAAGAAACGATCGTTGATTGTGGAGATGATGTGTGTGTGATCGGTTTGCTGAGGTATCTGGCCCAAGCATTCCAACACTCCTTCTATGCTCTAAGGCTGTAGCGCCTGCCACTGTGGACGCCAAAACACACGGGAGACTGCTGCCACTGCGGCAGCTTCGATGTGAAGCATGTTGAACCTCAGTAGATTTTGACCATGCTGCAAGGATATCCCATTGCAGATCATTCTCACTAGATCTGTGATCTAATGCAGAGCCAGCAGCCAGTGGGGGCGCGCGAAGAGCTAGTGCCAGCGGCCTCTGGGTGTCCACACCACCACAGAGCTCATCCAAGCTACAAGGCTAACTACTCCCACATCAGCTGCCTCAAATGTCGCAAACGTGGTTGGCTGCTCGGAGATATCGTACTCATCCTTCCATGCATGCCTGCAGCAGTCAGCCTCTCTTGGAGATTTGACATAGTTGATATCCAATATTCTGAGTGCTGACTGCATGTCATTTCCTTGTCATTTCCTTGTCATTTCATTGTCTCCATAGGTCGCATTTGCTAAGAGTATCATTGGCTAAGGACAGCTATGACAACGACGAATTTCTTGCCTCGGCGCCTTCCGCAAAGCCGCTGCGATGATTTCAGCTGTTTGAGAGGAAAAAACAATTTCTGCTGACACTTTGTCTGCAACGACGAGTCATATGTTTGGGGATCATGTGGATTAGAAAATCAAATATGTCAATGCATTCATGGTCTTGCTTGAGCCAAGATCAGGTCAGGTGCTCGTCCTGATGCCTCACCAACCATGTTCTTTCTCGAAACGAAGCGCCAATGCTGCTACCAACTTTGCATCGGCTGACCTGTCTGGTGCAGCATAACCTCCAGGTGTTTCGCCATGCTCAGCACCACGCGCTATCACCTGCAAGTGAGTACTGGCCATTTACTGATAAAGATAGCTGTCAACACCTGCAACAGTGATAAAGTTTTCTTGTCTCTTACTGTCTCTTACTGTCTCTTATTGTCTCTTACTGTCTCTTACTGTCTCTTACTGTCTCTTACTGTCTCTTACTGTCTCTTACTGTCTCTTACTGTCTCTTGTATCATTTGTGCGACTGATCACACCATTCGCAAGTCCTGCCGACAGATATGGACACTGAGGCATGCCCCCTTGCGTTTTCATCCAAAGATATCTGAGTATGGAAATTGCAAGGGCAGAGGAGACAATGTGCTGGCAGGGATATATAGGTAGAGACACTGAGATAGAAAGACGATGCTGGCAAAAAAAGATAGGTTGAGACAGAGAGAGAGAGGGAGATATAGCATAAAATAGCTGACAAAAAAAATTCACCGGTAAGGGTAGAGATGGATGAAGATTTAGGAAAAAAAATCCGGCACCCCTTTGCAAACACATGTTTTGATGGTTTCTTGACTATCAACATGGGGCGGCGTGCACAGGACTTTTTTGGGTTGGTAGAATGATCGGTCTTGAGTAAACCCATTTTGCACAGAGCCGCCAACTGCTGTCCTGAAATGGAACCCTAGCAGGGCGCGCTGCATATTCGAGGTCTGTGACCATGGATCAAGTTGTGGATATTGTTTTTGAGTTGCCATAGAATATGCTTTTCCGCCTCAGCATACTTAGTCTAACTCATCACGACTGTCAGCGCGTATCCAATCATAACGCTGATTCATACCTCTTGGTTGCATGGTTTCTTTGACCCCCCTACTAGTTTGCAGAAAATGGGCGTGAGAAACCTTTCTGAATGGAAGATCTGCTCGGCAAGGGTTGCGATTGAACATTTTTCTGGGAGAAAGCTACTTGCATCGGGAGAAAAGAACAGCACTGGGGGAAAGGGCTAAGCCACCATGCACTTGCACAAGAAAATTATGCAATGGATGCATCCTAAGGGTGTACCTTCAAACAACAAATACTTCTGTTTCATGGCAGCCAGTGTCGGAGAACGAATTTTTGATTAAGCACCTACCATACCTCTCTCGCACATTCGCCTCTGGCGTGAGACCGGTGTCGAGGCCGAGCCGTTTAGCTGCGCCAGGACACCCCAGTGCAAATTACCAATTAACGGTCAATGGCAAGCGCAGTGCCGATAACCTACGAGTTGACTGCAGAGCAGAACACAGGGAACGCAGACCTTCGTGTGGGAGCACCAGTCGACCACAAACTGCAGGGCAAGAAAACTGGGCTCCCAAAAACCGGGCCGATTGCGTGGAGGCCACCGAAGGGCCCCACGGAACCTGGAAACCCAACCGCACAAGAATGCCCACCTGGCGTTTCCAAACCTTAAGAAGCGTACAAAAGGAAGGCAGAACAAATGCCAAAGAAGGATCCTTTTGCAGCAAAACCCACGCACCCTCAAAGAAGAAGGGTGGCAAATCCCTGGTGTCCCAAACATGGGACCAAAAAAGTTCCAGCCAACTTGTGTCGGTCCAGTGAGTCGGACCACGCGGGTCTTGGGCACTCGGGCTCCATCGGAAGGACTGTAGCCATCGATGGAGGTGTCGGGCAAAACAGGGTGAAGGGGCACCTGAGTAATCTAAATCGCAGTGCGGGGCAGCACGAAGATCACCAAACACCAGAGGGTCAGTAAGGAGGAAAGGTTGTGGATGTGCATCCAACTGCTCATTGGCAAAAATGTGGGCAACACCAGCAAGGTAAGTCGCCATGCTGGAGGCTTCACGGGAAAGGACCTGCACTTGAGAAACCAAATCTCGGTACAGTGGGGTCGCACAAGCACGGGCTGCGCCATTGGCTGCTGTATCGACCCAGTGATTAAACCAGGCATGTACCTGTCAGGACCTTCCAGTCGTCGATAATCCTGATGTGCCCGATTGCACAGGAAGGCAGATCACACCGAGACAGGCCAAGGTAAAACGTTCCCCAAAGATCTCTGTGTTGGAGGGGTAAGACAGGAACCACACCTGAGGCCAAACACGACAAAAGGTAACGGGCACGCTTGACGAAGGCCAAACAGTCAGAAAAGAGGTGAAGTCTCTTATAGGAACCAAACGCCACAGCACCAGCCAAAACCTCAGCACGAAAGGGGGTCTGTAAGGAACCAGGGCACCTACCATACCTATCCGTACCTGGTAATCTGCGGTGCAAATTCGCAAATGATGAGTACATCATATGATCCAATTCGTACACGGATGATGAGTTACACCGTGCGGCTGTGCGAGTCACTGTTTAACCGGAGCCGATGCCCCGAGCTGAGCGAGCCGATTCTTTGGGGAAGTGCGCGCCTCGGCGAGCTGCTGACGTTGAGTCACTTCCTGACACGACATCTTTATATGGGCAAATCGGTGCTGCAAAAAAATGACGTACAAACTGCGAAACTGCTATGTCTCCATTGGAATGTGAGGGAAACAGGAAACAGTTTCGATTGCCAGTTCCGTTCTTTACCACTTGCATCCAGGGCCGAGTACAAGCGCTGCAGTTTTGATTTTCGTACAGTAGTTGTTTTGATGCCAAGTAAATGAGGGATTGAAAAGTTCTGTAAATGTTTCTAGGACAACATATCAAGAAGGTTGATTTCACCATTTACAGCACCGCCCCATTTTTTGGGTGCATGCGTGAGGAAGGCTTGTTGGATTACCGAGTGTGCAGGAAACAATTTGAAATCTATACAGTAGAATTGCTGCCCAAAGTTTAAGACTAAATTCAGTGTGACTGCAATTCACCAAATACGAAAGCTGTTTTGGGCGCACCGGACTACATGTAGGGGAAAAACACATGTGATGTGTATTCCTCTCAAAAATACTAGGAAAACAGTCTTGAGAAGTTTTTTTGCGACAAAAGGAGGGCCGGTATGAAGAGAACAAGTGACAACATGCTGTCTGCAGTTTTATGGGCAAAGTCTGATGGACAAAAGGCTGAAATGTTTGCTGTTTGCAGATATTGTCGCACCAGGTATGATGCGATGAACTTTAGGTGTTCCTACCAGTACCTGCCGAAAAGAAATCACCAAGTATCAGTCAGTATGTTGGAAATACATGGCCACTCGCTGGATGCCTTATCTTTAGTACCCAAGTACGAATGAAACGACTTTTGCCGCCCCCTTCTGCTTGCTTCCTAAAACCCCATATATTGCTGCTCTGTTCCTCCCTGTTTCAGTATGTTTCAGTCAGGAAACAAATCTGCACTGCCGTTTGCAGGGTGGGCGGTTGTGGCTAAGCCTGGAGACCAAGCCGCGCCACTTTTGCTGGGGCGCTGCACATGTCCGACTACTATCAGCCTTGTCGATGCCTGATAGATGCTTTTAGTACGGTTGTTAAGTGATGGTCATTACCATTGTTGATATTGTTGACAGTTGTCGCGTAATGTTTGTCTTCTTGAAGAACTAGCCACCCCCATTATGGGTCAAATGGGAGGCAAGAAAAAAGTTGGCAAATCTCCTCATCGTGATGTTGCCTCAGGTTGGCCAGAATGAGACACATATCATATAAATGCTGTCCCGCCGAATCATTAGGCCTTTGACTGCCAACTTACCATGATTTGCCCGTTGTGCCACTTTACAAGAAAAACAAATGCACTGAACTATTTGTTCAAAGTAAACTCCAACAATGCCAGTGAATTGCTCTGAGTCATCTTAGCATCTCCCTGCCACGTTCTGAATGCAGCCTTAGATTTTGAGGGCCTGACTCCTCTGTCTCTGTCTCCAGGCTGCCTTTGACTGGGTCAAGAATAAATCCAAGGTCCAAGAATAGAATGACTATGAGCAACGGGAGCAAGGTCCGCTTGCGCCAACCTCCATGGGTAGCCGCGGTAGTGAGCAGAGATGCGGCATAGTTTCGAATATCCTGAAACTGCCGAGTCATTCACAAAGCTGTTGGACTGCGGGGATGAAAGCAAAGAATTCTGACTGAAAACTCTTGGCAGTGTCCTCTTCTGTCAAGTCTTTGAGCTTTTTACCGCCGAACATGTTGATTCAAAACACTGTATTGAATGGTGAAGGCCTTGTGGGCTATCAATCAAGCTGAACACGTGGTGCTCTTTTTCTTGCTTTGAAGCATGAAATGTCGCTGTTTTGTGAACTTTCACTCATGAGAATTGTGACGTTTGGATTTGGGTGGTAGGATGTGAATGGATGTGATATGCGTTTTCAGTTCTTGCTGTCTTCCTGTCCAAGCGTCCATCGAATGCGGCTTGTACAGAGCCAATGCGGCTTCTGTGGACTCAAGCTGTACATGCTGGGGTTGCATGCTAGATATGATTCAAGGAGTACTCTCTAGTGTACTCCTCATGTCAACAAAAATGCCAAATTAAGATCCACAAGCAACATCCATTTCAATGAGCAGGGCAAACGGAAACAAAACCGCACATGCTGCATTCTGCAAGGCCATGGTGTGGAAAGAGCACCAGAAACTGCTCACAAGATCTCAAATCTACTTTTTGGTGCGTCTCTTTTGATCGGTTTTGGCATAGATGCCTGTGACTGCAGTCCAGTCAAAATTGAAAGAAAACTGCGCACGTTTCCATTAGCATTTGGCCTCGCGGGTCGATCCAAAGAAAAGATCAAGTACTAGTACCAGCTTTGGTCAAAGCTGAATGCACCACAAAGGCCAGCAACATTAGCTGCAATGTTTCCAAGGTCTTCACACCATCAAGGGAGCTGAATTGTAGCTCCACAAGGCCGGTGCACACCTTCAGACCTTCAGACTTACAAGCAAGGGATCTAGCACCACACATGAACACTGAGCATCACTGAGCCCTATCTACAGTACCATGACGAACAACTTGTGGATATGATTTGGCTCATGTCATCGGATGTCATTGCAATGGAACCATCCGAAGTCCTGTCACTGGGTCGTCAACGCTATCAGATGAAGAGCCGCTGTCCTGGCCACAGTCAGCATGTCATGGGCGGTCAAGTTATTCAATCAAAAGGCAGCTTGTAGACAGTTTCGTTTCAAGATGTTTCAAGATAATTACAAGAGAAGTGCACAGAACTACAGCAGAGTGTTGGTCGTAAAAGCAGCGGCTTCCTCGTCATCGAGTGAATGCAAGGATCGCGTCACTTTGGATGGGGACTTGCTATCCTCATTGTCACCAATTGCCATGTCAAGCCACAGTGTTGCCAAAGAATGCCAGAACTTGCATCGATTGCAAACGGCGTTTGTCGTCCAAATCTTCCAAACGGACTGACTCTTCAACACAGGCTGCCACTCTTTGGACAGAACAACGGCCCAGGAAGAAGGTTGCGACCAGGAGGACTAGCATCAACAGGACAGCGCCTGACTGAGCTATGGGTGTACTACAGGTTACGATTCAGCAGTCCCTGTCCATAGCATAAAACTCACCAGCCTACAACGAGAGGCCACATAGATCGTGGCCTTGGAACTCGTAAATTGTCGTGCCACTTTGAGGCCATGGCTGCCATGGCTCACATCAACTTAGTGCTCTGAGTTTCCCTGCGCTGGAAGAGGTTGTGGGGCTGAACTCCTTGGCGGCAGCGGTGTCTAACTTGGACCCTTTTGCTTGGCAGCTGCGCTGTGGTTCGAATCCCCGAGGCTCTGGCAGGTCTTCGTCGGGCGCCAACAGAGCACGGCAAAGTCCATCCTTCGAAAAATGCCAATCTGAAAAGAAACAGACAATAGTTACAAAGATGTGAAAATATGTAAAAATTACAAACATTCTTTATGTTTCTCTTGAAAGCATTACAAAGGCTCTCCAAAGAAACAAACACGGTGCAATGTTTGTGTGCGTACCTACCATACGTGTAAGGTGTATGTGTGTGTGTGCATGCATGTGTGTGAGTGCATGTGTGTGTGTGTGCATGTGTGTGTGCATGTGTGTGTGTGTGCATGTGTGTGTGTGCATGTGTGTGTGTGTGCATGTGTATGTGTGTGTGTGTGTCTGCGTGTGTGGTGCGTGCGGTGCGCCAGAAGCACGCAGTGTGTTCACACATTGTGTGCGATGTACGATGCGAGCAGAGTGTGATGGGTGTGGCCTTCGTATGAGGTGAAACAGTCCGCTTGAACGCTGTGCCAGCAGTTTTGCGGTGTGTTTGTGTACAACCCTGAATTTATTGTTTGTTTGCAAATGCATGATATATCATTTAAGTTGACTAGGACGTCTGATGCTAGGTTTGTATGATCTTGTGTGCTCTTCAAGTTTGATTTAGAATTGCTGCAATAACCGCATGCACAAAAGCGAAATGAGGAGGAAGTCGAAGAAAACAAATACATGTCCTTAGTATCTTCTGTGAATGGCGGTGCTGTTCCGCTTTAATTCATAGCATAGACAAAACAAGGAGAGATCGATTCGTCACAAACATGCTGCTGCAAACACTATGTCTGAACATGTCATACCATGCCAAGTATCAATATGTTTTGGATATTTTTGGATCGTGTCTCTGTGCATGATTGTGATTTGAAACAGTACCAGTACAACACAGCTGTATATGTTTGTCAATGCTGTGATGATTTGCGGTCATCGTGCAGTAATTCACATACTGAACATGGATGAGCATGGTGTCCCTTCAAAGCCTTCTCTCTGACATCTGTGCTTCAGACTTTAAACACGTATATCATATGTATCTTTAGCCGTAGTCTTCTAGACATTTCTTGACTATTTTGAAGAGCATATTCCTGCCCAGCTGCTACTATGTATGCTTTACTACTTGTATTACATCTGTCACTGGGCCACCATCATGGCTGAGGCATCCACATCAGTCTTTGGGCCACCGAGATCGCTTGGAAGTGTCTGTCATTGCCTTCTGTTCCAATATGGCTAGCCACATGTGGACAACATACTGTGACATGGCGGATTTGTCTCCTCCATCTCCTGCACAATCTCGGCCCGAATTCCCATCAAATTTTGCCGCCTTTGTGGTCAAAGCAGCAGCATTTTGGAAAATACAATCGATACAAATGACAAGTGTGGCAGCTCGAGTCATAGTTTCCGCATATTGCAGCTAAAGGTCAGAATTGTATCAATCGCCACCTTGGCCGCTCAACGGTGCACCGCACGAGATTGAGACGGAATCAAAAACGCATGGGCATGGAAAACATATGAAGATATGGGCCAGTCAGCCGAGTCGCATTCATTGCATCGCGGTCGCTGGTTGCCTGCTCCATATCGAAAATTTTGAACCCAGGTCAGCGAGACATGACCCACGATCAACCAGTTCAGTGTGTCCACTGCCATCTCTGCTACAATCCACACATCGATGTCTGAGTCTCAAGCATCAACAATTTCCAGGTCCAGCCCTGCAACATGGCGTTCAGCTTCAGTTTTCCCAGTCTGAAGTTGGACACCAAAATCACCGGCCTTTTTGAAAATCACAACTTCCTTGACCAACTCCTTGTTGCGGGAAGCGCAAAGTCATGCCGTTTCCCTTCCTTAGTCGGTTGAAAACAACAAGCACCGGGACAAAGTGCGGTGAATCCTTCTTTTTGCAAGATCTGCCGACAGTATTCTCAGGACAACGACATTGACATCATTGTTTCAATGGGCAACCACGATCGCCCACCTTTATATAACACTTGGGCGACCTTGTAGTTCCAGCATGCCCACACTATCAATATAAATTGGGACCTTTTGGACATCGAATCTGATTGGATATCGAATCTGAGCCCTGTGCATCGCAGTAGTGAGCCTTTTGATCTGATAACATATTTGCAAAATATATTTTCTCTAATCGGAACCTGGAGTTTTGGATCCCTGCTTCCTTATTGTCTTGGCTATCCTTACTATCTTTGCTATCCTTTCTCTTTTCTTACTTTTCTTACGTTTTTTCTCGGATGCGTTTGCTACACTGGGTGGACAAAAAATCAAACCCCAAGCCAAGGAAGAAAACAAAAAAAACTGTCCCGAAATCTCAATGTTCCAACATGCGCCACTGAATTGGTAGAGCTGGGGGGTGATTTTTTGTCCACTCGCGCAGGGCGCGGCGTGATGTTTCATGGTCAGGGTTTGATTTCATCGTCCACCTGGGGTAACACTTCTTTGTGCCTTGAAACTTTGCTTGTCACTTCCTCAGGGAGATCTCAGGCAGGGGCGTCATTGACATCGTTGCTACAATTGCCCACTGGTTAGACTTTCACTCAACGGAGGTTTCTTAAGGTTTGCTAGTGAGTTGTTTGCACTTTAAGCGAAAACTTGGGCAGTCTTCAGTCAAACTTCTTCTAGATGTTTTCAGATCAACTTCAGCACTGCTCTTGTTGAATCCTCATGGGGGACTAGGCTACTGGAAGCGTCTAGTCATGTCCTCACTGCGGCTCTTCAAATTGGGGAAACAAGTCCGTGAAAACTAGATTGAATTCATTAGAATTGCAGGTCACATGCAACCAGCGTTTCTTGTTTTTTGAAAAAACATCAATGGATCTTTCAGCAAACTGCAGGTTGAATTGGCAACTCTTTCGAACCCTTACTTGGGACTCGCCAGGGGGAAGTGCCTCATTACCTTCTGGGTTGAAATTGAACAGCCTGACTGAAATAGGAAAACCCTTGGAACCTCGTCTCAACATGAAGGTTGTAAGTCATGATGTGTTTTTGTTTGCAAACAATTTGTGAAGCACGTGATGGACACGGTTTGGCTATGGACTTCGAATCTGAGTACGGCCCAGAATACAGAACGTTGTTGGCACCACAGCGAAATGTCCATTCCTATCTTCAAGAATCTTGAAAAAGGCTTGGAAAAAAGATCCGTCCATTTTGGGACACAACCCTTCCATCGTTCGATGGTCAAAAACGTCCCAGATTTGTTTGCTCACTATTTTTCTCAGAGGTTGCACAAGGACTGCGCAGTGTGTTTGCACATGTTTTTGCCTGTACTTTCCCATCGCCATTGGTAGCGACGCAAGCATTTCCAGAGATTCGTGTCCAGCCTGTCACACAAACCCACTGTCCGAAGACGCGCAAGCGGCAAGCGAGTGTTAACATGCCCTCCCCACCCCACCCCACATGATCCACAGAGCATCAACCTAGTGTCCAAAGACGGACGAACTTTCACATCCCACCGCAAGCATCCTGCACATAGCATCAATTGGTGCGCCAATGTGCAAGCGAACATTAACATGCCCACCCCACCCTACCCCACCCCGCCCAGCCCCGCCCCACCCCACCCCACATGATCACAGAGCATCAACATATCCATTTAGCAAAAACTGTGAAATGTGTGGGACGGAAACGAGTCCGTTGGCATAAACGTGGTGCCAGTACTTTCTTAAGTGCACCCTGCGCCGTGCCACCTGCCTCTCAGCTACCTATCACACACTTGGGTGAGAAGAGTCGCTTAACAGGATTGGGTCCCTGCAAAGGCCTCTTAGCGATAGACATGAGTAAGACATAGCTGAACAGAGTAAGAGTATTGTTGCAAAGCGGTGTCAAAAACTGACACCCATGTAGTATCCCTTTCTGGAATGTTGACATATGTTGTCCTTGGATTAGCTAAGAAAAACAATGTCATCTGTTGGCGTCTTTTGCCTTTGCTCTGTTTGAGCCGCTAGGCACCACGGAACTTCAAATTCGGCTCTTTGAAAAGTGCTGTTTGGGGGACTCTCAAAGTGTATGCGAGCAGGGAAAAATTATCAACTCGGAGTTAATTGCTCACCTTCCTTACGCAGTTTCCAGAATTGCGAACCAAGCTGACAAATTATACAATAAATGACATTATCATACATTATTATACTATAACTATATCTAATCAATATGATAATATGATCCATTTAAGTCCGGCACAATCTTCCCTTGACGTGACCAGTCCTTGCATTGAAATCAAAGTCTTTGCACAACACAGAAATTCAAAGAAGCGCTGTATCTGAGACTTAGATGATCTTAGAGCCAAGCTCACCGAAGTCCAGGCTTGTGAGCCGAAGGTCGTACTGGCATTCGACCTTACTTCGGCGAGGACTTCGCTTAGCGACTGTGAAAGAAGTTCTCTGTGTAAACAATGCTTTTTGAAAGGAAACACCGAATCTCCAAGCGTGTTGATGAGAGAAAACCCGGGAAGATCTTCAGTCTGTGATGCAAACATGCCGCTCAAATATCTGAAGAGGCTTGTGGAATGTCTTCGTGTCTCCACCACAGGTATTCATGGGGCAGACTGAAGCCCCAAGTACGCGCAACCGGGCTGCCATCTGAAACAACATGGAAATTGAGGCTCTGGCCCCCAAATTCAGATTTTCGATGTCCTTAGCCCCAAATTTTTTGCAAAGCTGCAATAGGAATAAGATCAAAGGGGCACTCACGCCCACTGGAAATACCAAGGCTGGTACAAATCTCACAAAGCCATCATTGCCAACGTAGACGCGTGTTGCATCTCCAACATTGGCATCCTGGACAGACATGACAGCCATGTAGAACTTCCAGATTCCAGCTCACAAGGGCTGTCAACAAGATCTCGCGTGAAGCCTGCATGAAGATGTTGTAAATCCTTCCATCTTCAACCCACCCATCCGCTGTGGGTGTTAGTCTCACCTCAAAAGTGCGACACAAGGTCTCGACACAAATCGTACTGCGATTGAGCAAACAAAATGGAAAATATGCAAGAAAAATGCAAATAAATAAACATATTTCAAATAATTCTGCAAGCAGGTTCCAAGAATTTTCAGCTGAAGCTTCGCAGGGTTTGCCTCCTTGGTGAGTTTCTTGTGGCTGAGCAATTCCTGTCCAGGTGCCACCGGTGCAGCGAAATCATATATCAGCCGGAGATCGTTGTAGCAGTGACATTGACGTTTTCAGTGACACGGCAATGGAAGCAAGTGCACGGCGCCCAAAATATTAAATTGATTCAAATAGAGTCAAACAGGCAGGAGAGGACGTTACAAAATCACTGGTGACCAAAGTGAGCAAATGAAAATGCCTGTCCGAAACTTGGGAAATTGGAACTACAGCCAAGTCCTCAACAAGGAACTTCCCAGCAGCTGTGGTGTTCACCTGCTTCGCAGGTGCACCTGACCCGTCATGATGTCCAGTCGAACCAAATCAAACAAAAAAACAAGATGAAACCCACGAACCCGAATGCCCTCACCTCAATTTACGCAACAGGTTATTGCTTGAACAAGGATGTCAGTCAAGAGCAGCGTCATTTTTTTCACGATGCGAACATCGTCATGCTGCAGCGCCGCAGCATGCAAGCGAAGTAGTTCCGGCGCGCCAGCACCTGCCAAGACATGACAGAAATCACACCAGTTGCATCGAAGCAACTTCAGTGACACATTCAATCGAAAGCACCTGTGCACCACGCACTTCAGTGCAGCGCTCCGTCCTTGTATTGAAAAGAAAGCCACGTCCACATCGCAGCAGATGAGCGCAGCAACGCCGCCGCACTCTAACACCTCCAAAACAAAATTACTCACGTCGTCTAATCTTTGAAACCAACCAACGTACCCATAACAGCAACTCCCCCCCCAAAAAAATTACAGCATCATTCAAAACACACAAAAACTATATATAACATAGCAATTATATATATATATATATATGTCACATTTCATTCGCAAAAACAAAATCCCGCCTGCCGTTCGTCATCTGCACGGGGACCCCGCCGCCAATGCCACGCGCCGTTCCGACTGGCTGTTCGTCATCTGCACGGGGGCACCGCCCCCAA
>VSDK01006991.1:83112-94864 GCA_009767595.1 Symbiodinium kawagutii | reverse complement strand
GCATTCCTCCAAACCACATGCCATGTCTGCCTGCAAGCACCATCAACCGTCAAATTCTTTGCTGACTTTGTGCGACTTGTCATTCTGACGATTCTGCTTTGAAATCCACGTTGGGTCGTTTTAGGATACTACTTGTCCATTGAAGAATTTGCTGATGAAGCCTGTAATTGGCCAACAAATGGGCAAATGTCACGTATTGCATGATATATAAATTGGCTTCTATTTTGCAGGCAGACTGTTCAGAAGCACTACATCAAGCACAAGTTCAGTTCCATGCATGACTATTCCGAATCAGGATATCTAAATACTTTGCCCTCTGATGGCAGCACCATATCATTATGTCCGTGGCGAAATTAAGTCCAGGTCAGTCTGGTTTATAGGTCCCAGGATGCCCGGGAAACATATCGAACGTCAGTTACACCCCTCACGGTTGAAGCAAAGAGACTTCATCCATTGGAAACATGTGTCTGCACAATAACGCAACACAAAAACATTGTGACAAAGGACCACACTCTCATCCCAGTCTTCAACCGTTTGTAGTTGGGTGTATAAAGCGAAGAATTCAAGTCGCATGCAGTTGGCCGTTGCTCTCTTCGTCTGCGTGGCTTTTGCACGGCGTAGACTAACCAAATGCAGAGTATCACAGCAGGAGGATGCAACAAAAATTCAAGTCCATCTACAGTATATCTCTATTCATGGTGAGGCAGATTCTTTCAGAATTTCAAACATTGGGAGGCACATAATGAGCTCTTACACTGGCCAATTTTTGGTTTGAAGGGCTACAGTTCACAGTCTGATTCGCTGCATTTAGATAGAGGGTTATTCCCTCCTCATATGGCAGCCAGCTACAGACCAAGCATCAGGAACTTTCAGTAATCACGGGGGCTGGGGGCGGTTGCTCGTCGCTGGTTTGATTCGGCCGACCTCAGAGGCACAGAAAATGCACCGCGGCCCTCAGCGCTGGGAAAGTTACATGGAATCCCGACCTCCTGTGGTCCCTGTGGTCCCTGTCGTTGCATCTCCTTCTCCAACAGGTCTTCTACCCTTGCCCTGCGCTGTGTGGCCACAGCCAAGGGAGCAAGTCCATACAGCTTACCACTCTGCTTTCGCTATTTTCACTGTTCATACATGACAGCTTCCAACTGTTGCTTTCACTGTCAGATTCCAACCCTAGTTCAGGGAATACAAACACGTTGTTTGAAAGTGCGAGACCAGGAACGGTTCCAGTACCTTGCCTTAGCATCGTTCCTCCCCTTCTCGCCTTTCTCGCCTGGAAGATTCTTGCCATCCACACGCCAAAACACTCAGTCACAACGATCAACATTCCATGTAGTCTCAAACACATTCAAAATCTTCCGCCGAAGGTTGTTTGGCGCTCAGCTGAGATGGAGAGGAAGGCAGGGGGTTCAAACTCTTGGCCACAGGAATGACCAGAGTGCTGTGGAAATCGAGGTAG
Source organism: Symbiodinium kawagutii (assembly GCA_009767595.1). Classification (NCBI taxonomy): domain Eukaryota; class Dinophyceae; order Suessiales; family Symbiodiniaceae; genus Symbiodinium; species Symbiodinium kawagutii. The sequence goes on along the minus strand of VSDK01006991.1, from coordinate 93,408 downwards.
TCATAAGTCATAAAACCAAAGTCACCACAGCTGCTGAAAATGCGTAGAAAAGTCAACTGTGCTGCTCCCGCTGCCTCCATATTGGTTGCCTTTACCCACTGCCTTCCCTTCTTTACCACGCGGCTCCCTGCCAGAGTTGGCTGCTTCATGATCAGAACATCATGGCTATAGCCTGGCTATAGCAAGTTGAAACTTTTAATCTTAGAAACTGGCTGAGCCAACAACCGCCACCTGACGTAACTGCTGCCACGGTCAGGCTTGAAGAAAACAGGCCCACCAGCAGCTTCAGCACTCCTCCAAGCTGGCAGTACTCTAGTGCTCCCTCCAGGATATCTATCTATAATTCATAATGTGAACTTATAAATCTCTATGTATGTATGTATATTATATATACATATGTATATATATATATGTATTTCTTTATTGATGTTTTGCTGACTTATCAATTAAATTTCTATATACCTTATTTCTTTACTCAGTTGCTGTATTGGTCAACAGCTACTTCCAGTGTCAAAAGAGAGGGCTACACAAAAGGGAAATCTTAAAATCCTACTGCTCTGCATGGTACTGTATTCGTCAGATGTCTCCCACAAACTGGATCGATTCAGGATGCGGTCCTTGTCACCCAGCCTTTGATCCCTGGGATGGGCTCGATCGACTCGATGAACATCCGTGCAATGCCATTTTTCAGCATCTGTCAAAGCAATGAGTCGATGAAGGCAGAGGTCCACTGCTGCTGTGTTCTCTATGTATTTTGTACGGGAATGTATAATATGCATGTACATTCATGTACATGAATATGCTATGCATGACGATCTTTTTTATTGACAATTTGAAACTCAGCCCATTTGAAGCAGTCTTGCCTTGTCTTCTCCCACTTGTGCGACCAGAGAACCGGCCAACAGCGTGCCAACAATATCAGTCTCCATCTGGCAAAATTCATGAGTGAAGAAAATATAAGAAAATGCATGATGCAAGCACCGAAATAGACTCTTCAAATCGCTGGATGCACGCCCAATCCAACTCGTACAATGATGTCTCGGTCGTTGACAGCGCGCCAACGTTGTTGCCTGTCATGAATTTTGCTTCGATAGGCGTTCCAGTTGGGATTGATGAAATCGCGCATTGGCATTCAAACAAAGTTACTATACATGATGCTATCTGAGCAGCATCCGAAAGAGGTAGCGAAAGACGTTACCACAGCAAGAACGGCAAAATTGCTTTATTCTCCACTGCATCGTGTCTCAAAAAATGGAAAGTGCAAGGTTTGCATCTTCTGTATCTTCTGTGTGACAAAGTCAAATAAAAGTACAACCTATTATGTATCTGAAGCAAGCAGAAATATGCTTTGGACTTTAGAGTGCCACGTTTAAGATAAAGAACAAAAGCTCCCCCGAACTCTCAACAGCCTCTAAATTTCTAAATTCTAACTATAAACCTTGAAACATTCTCTTGTTTGAATGATTCATCGTCAGCGATTTGTAACATTAATACAGCATTGGCGTTGCTAAAGTCGCGATGTGATTGCTACTTTAATTGGACGGTTTCAAGTCCGGACCTCAAAAATCACACTATTATGAAATCATGCAAGCAGTGGCATTTTGACAAGAGAGACAGAGAGGTGACGTGTGGAATAAGGCGCTCCACATCTATCATCGTTCCTAACAAGCATTGGGCGCGACTTAGCATTTCTCTGTGGAGCACCAACTGTTGTAGAGCTTTCTTCGTCCACAGTATCACTGAAGGCTTTGGAGTTCTTTATTTTCTCAGACGTTGGAACGCAGGGCATGCCTGGAACCCCGTCCATATCGATCTCCTTTGCCAGCCTACAATGCATCAAGTACACGATGCGGCCAAGCATATTCTTCGGAATGCAGGATGCATCAACCACTCATTTGTCAAATGGAAGGCACTAAGAACTGCCAATCAATCTCTGATCTTTTCCAGCTTCACATGATTTTATCTAATCATTGTCAAGACTGAGGTGGCTGGGCCTCCACTGGATGTTCCTCTTCTTTCGTTTCATGTCTGAAGCCATCATGTTTGAAGCCATCACCTTTTGTCATGGCAGCTGATTTTGTGGTTGAACACAACGAGTGCAAAAAACCAATTGAATCATAAGCTAAATCTGTTTGATGTGTGTCTGAAACTGTCTGTGCTGCAAGAGAGGCACTATCCATGGCCTCCCTTTCTAAGATGCCAACCCTTTCCGTGAAAGCCTCTGTCTTCACCAAATTTGCCCTTTCCATCCTTGCCTTTAAAGTGGTCGTCCTTCCCCCTGCCTCACAGAAAGTGAAGCCGGAAACGAAACATGGCATCAGATGCACCAGATTCAGATATCGAGCTCTGAGAATCTCTGCGAGGTAAAAAAAAGTCTCACAGTTCCGATGTTCCAACAGGTTCCAACTCAAAGAATTGCGACAAGAATGGTATGGACCTATGGAATGGTGTCAAACAGAAGCAGGGTGAGTGCCTTTGCGTTCTCCTTTGGCATCACCCTTGAACTCATATCCTTTGCCATCCAAACCTTTGCTGTCACCTTTTCCCTCGCTCAAACCCTTTCCGTTCTCATGGCCCTTGCCGTGATCATGGCCCTTTCCACCTCAACAAATCTGCACATGTGCACCCCTGACGCATCATTGTGTGTGGTGTGTCACTTGCGTCCTGTCAGCTCAGCTGGGGACCCACAAAAGCAGCTCGTCTTCCGGGTCTCACCTCAAAGCACAAGTACTCCCAAAGGCTCCCTTTGGGACTCCCAAAATCTTCGCGTTTGAAGCATTTGTTTGAAGCATTTTGAAGCTATGACTGACATCTGAAATCATTTCAAACCTAATCCAAGCACTTTGCAAGGAAAGTGTGAGATGCATTGAGATACTGCAAAGCACTGCAACTGCAATGATGCATGATGTCATTGGTCTGCGCTGAGCCAGCCACCGTTTGACTCTCTTTTGCCATTGCCACCAATCTGCTGCCTAGCACTGGGTTTTATGCAAAGAAGCAAGGCTCACAAGCCTCATCGGAATCGAGCCTTGCCACACAGGTAGAAAGCCATCTCGGATTTGCTGTTCGTAAGTGGGACCATCCTGCATGCCAGGGAATAGGAGACACCTTTCAAGGAATGCAGAGACACTGTACATGGACAAAGATTCCCTGACCCTTCCTGCCAACCATCTTCTGTGCGCTCCCACCATGCACGTGCATCACGTGCGTCGTCCTAAGCAGCAGCTTGAGCAGCAACTGTCTCCACAGACTGCAGAGATGTTTGAAGCCGTCCCAAGTGGCTGGCTCTGCGTCGGACTTCGCGTGGAATCCAGGGTTCGGGATCAACAGGCACAACATCAGCATCACGCCTCAAGGAACCCCATTGAATGCATATCACTACTGAGTGAAAGATGGTCCATTGAGAACTGTTACGCAGTTTGTGTACTTGGCAATTCAACACCGTTCAACACAAAAAGGACCACACGCTTCCCGCTCTCGCACTTCGCGCTCTTTCGCGGCTTCTGACAACGACTTGCTTGCTGCTTGAAGCATCTTGCAACATACTGCCTTGTTTCCAATTTCTCTCGGATCCATTGTTCCATGACCAGCTTCAGAATTGCCTTCATCTCGTTTCTTTTCCCTGTCGCGTCTCTCCTTCCTTATTGCAAAAAGTAAAGATAGGAATATAGATTTAGAGAGAGAGAGAGATAGTAACATTTTTCAAAAAAGAACTAAAACTGTCCAAAGCATTGGGATTTGTGCTACTCGCAAGATGTAAAGTTGCATCAAATGCCTAAGTATCGAGCTCCCGCAGCTCCCTTGCGTACTGGTTGCGGCGACCTTGGTCAAAGGTCTCCCTTGCACCACTCAACAAGTTTCCCCAAAACATGGGTTTTCAAGCGTCCTGAAACTCTAAAACATGATGACCCATATGACTGAATGTCAAGGGCAAAATGTACAAAAAAAATGGTCGCATATGTTGCGCTGGCATGTTGCAAGCTGAGAAAGTGACTCTTGCTGATGGCTCTGATACGCTTGCCACCCTGAAATGTAAGTTGTGTGATGTTCAGTGTCGGCAATGCATGTCAGAGTTTCCATCTCTCAGCAATTGCAGATCTACAGTGCCGGGCCACATTGGGATCATCTTCCATCTCGTAGCGCGTTTTCTGTACATTTGACTCATTGATCATGGCAAGAAGCCTTGGTCGTTGCTGAATTCAAAGCTGAACCCCAGTGTTCCAAAATGTTCCAATCCTCCAGTGTTGCGGATCTGTTGTATCCCCACAAACTAAGGCAAGGTCTTGTCTTCAGTGGTTCCACCCAAGATTTCCTCGGATTGTCCAAGCACGTGCATAAAATACTACAGCACAAGCAACAACATTGACAGCGAAGGGAATCACCTGCAACCCTAGCAAAGCATCATCTACGACCCTACCGACGTACCCTTTAGGGACATTACAGTAATTAGGGGGACAGTGGAGCAGTGTGGAGGGGATCAAGTTTGCCTGGAGCAACCAGTGAACACTAATCCATATCTCCATGACTCAAGGTGGCATATGGAAAAATATGAAGAAATGACGCGCACAAACGTTGCACCTACCAAGCAAAGGCTCGGCTTTCAGGGATACAAAGTTGGGAAGCCAGTGACATGAAAAAAAATCACAACCGCTATCACCACCATTACCACCATCACCGTCACCACCATCACCACCATCACCACCATGATCACCATGACCACTATGACCACCACCACCACCACCACCACCCATGACTCACGACCCACAAGAACAACCACAGCATCCACAAGACCCACAACAACTACAGTAACTACAGCAACCACAACAAACACAACGGCCAGAACAACAGGAATTAAAAGGGAATTAAAAGGGGATCAAGATAATGTCACTTAGAATGCAACTTACATCATGTAACTATCTTTTAACTTCAATTCTTTAGGGCAAACTTTTTCTGGAACTGCCTCTCAGCTGCAACCAGGCTTCAGAGCTCAGTAGGTCGGTGACATTGACCCATCCAGCTTCATCGATGTTGACGTTGACCTGGCCAAAAGAAATGTGCTCCAGGCATGTCTGGAAAACTTGTAGGATTTGTGGCGCTAGTGATGAAGGACCGGGGTTTGCCCGCTAGGCGGCAGCAGGGATTCTGCTGAATCGAAGAATGCGGAGTGTATAACGCTGCTACGGCTGGCTTTTTTCAAACGCAAATGCACCCGCACACACACACACACACACACACACACACTCACTTGAAAACACCCTCCCGAGCTGCACATGACCAGTTGACACACATTGAGCATGGCAGTTAGGTTCCTGCTCAACAAACTGCGCCCAATCGTCACATTGATAGCTCTGATGACCTCCTACCGTCACCAACACCCGACTTGATGATATCCTTCTGCAAATGACCCCCTTTTTTTCATTTGTTTTCCACGGACTTTGCCAGGCTTGCCAAGCACTCTGTACAAGGGCATAGAGAAACGCTTTCAGCATCTCTGGAAACATGGTGCAAAGCCCAAGCTAGGTATTGCAAACGAGTTCCTTTCAGAAGAAAAAAGGGACCAATGATTGAAAATGCTCGATCGAAAAAAAAATAGAAAGTCCAAAGAATGTCACAAATCATTTGACAACAGCTTTGACAAGCAATTCTTAAAAATGCTCAAAGCACATTCTGCAATCTTTGTAGATCCCCTCCCACCTCTCTGGATCGTGGCGGTCTTGCTCCGCAAAACTTGATCGCTACTTCTCGTGAAAGAACCCGCGGACGGGACCATCCTTACTATGTGCCATCGAAAGGGGTGATGGCTCACCACAAGAATGCCTCAGGCTCAGCTCCAACTTCAAACTCAAAAGTTGGAAGCAAAGGGACATTTCTCCAAAGAGTTTTCTGATACTCCTTGTGTTTGGAGTTCACCGAGTTCACCTTGCCTTTCTTGCCTTTCTTGCCTTTCTTACCTTTCTTGCCTTTCTTGCCGTTCTTGCCTTTCTTGCCGTTCTTGCCTTTTACTTGCGACATCTTACAATTGTATATCACATCACAGCATACAGTGAATGGGGCCTTTCGGCAGGCTTTACTCCCGCATGCGTAGTTCTGGAATGTGACTGGGACAGAGGACTCATGTGGCCTGCAAGCTTTTGAAGTAGCGCACGTCCCAGTGACAATGACAGTTGGAAAGAATGGGAAAAAAGCAATCAAAAAAGACTATATAGACAAACATAAGAGCAAACTAAGAGCCTTCGCCAAATGTAGACGACCTCAAAACAAAGCTTGAGCATCTCACAATATGCACTGAAGCATGAACAAACATGATGAAGGTCTCAACTATCTCCGGCACAACTTCCAAGCTTTATATATCCTCCTGGACACTGCTGAGGACTGGACTCTGATTGCTGGCGTTGATACACCCCTCCATCCAAGGACGAACGCCGCGAAGCGTCATGAGCCCGAGACATGGGTGACAACGCACGTCCTCAGGCATGTTGATCTCTACCATTGTGACCTGTGAATAACTGTGGCACACTCTGCTGCGTGAATGCGCTGTATGACCTTTTGCGGCTGCGACGACTGCTGTCCTGGAAGTATTGCTGAGTCTTTGCTTCCCATCGTTGAGTGACTAGTATGCTCCTGCCAAGATGCTCCATTCCATTGATTCTAGTGGCTTCTGTAATACGAAAGCAACCTCTGTTCATACTTAGAGAACCATGTAAAATGTGTACAGTGTACAGTAACAACACATCATCAAAACATGTTAATCTTAGGCGTACCTCACCGCACTGAGAAGGGTGCCTTGTATGTAAAGCATCCTTTTTGGAGAAAAAATGAAAAATGAACACGCTAATTATTGTGGGCAAAAGCTCAGCAAAAAGAGCAAGCCGAAGACAAATCTTTCGGAGATCTGTTGTCTTCAGATTGCTCCTCCCGGTGTAAATGCGCTCTGGACAAGGGAGATGCCCTGGATCCTTCTGCAGAGGTTCCAGCCGCAGCCTGACTGCAAGTCATGAGTTTCAAGAGTTTCAAGAGTTTCAAGTGCACCAGATCAGCTCAGTTTCCTTCAAGTCAATTCGAATAGTCATAGAGTAAGAGTAGCTCAGTAGCTCAGTTTGCAAAAAAGAAACAAAAAAATACAGACATTTACAAACCTTGATCACCTCCTACGCTTTTCATAGCTCTGCTCGAGTCACCAGCAAGGACGCAGGTGCAGGCCGCCGAGCATGGGCCGCAGCTAAAGGGGAAAGATCCCCGTGAGACATGGTGTGTTGTATCCTCTGGTGTAACAAGGAAACGCAGAAAAACGCCGGTACGGGTTGCTATCATGTCCTGTGGAAACATCTAAACATGAATAGAAACGTTGAAACGGTTGAAGCATTTTCAAATACAGCGGATCTGAAATTCTCTCATGTTCCGTGACCTTGCAGCACTGCGCACTTGTAAACATGCCTAGTGAATCATGCAGCTCATCTCGAGCCCCGAATGCAAGAGTTTGAGGATACGAGCCGAAGTAGCCATGTCAAAGGGACAAAATCGACGACAAAATCCACGAACGTTCGGAACCTTTGCTAAGCCTTCACAGCTTCTCACAGCTTCTCACAGCTTCTCACAATGCCAATCTCACCTGCCTTCTTGGCACCATGACGAAGAATCCACGAAATCTTCTTGGAAATCTCCGTGCGCTCATCATCTCCAGGCTTCAAACTGGCAAGTACTTCACACTTGGCATCACCAAAAACAATGGAAGAAAGAGATCCAACTGCAACTGCAAAGAAAAAGAGCAAAGCTCAAAATCACTATTTTTTGCTCTCTCTGCAGACAAAGGATGAGTATTGGGAATATCCCAGGATCGGCACGTGCTTGGCACAATCCTTCAATGAAAATAATTTCTGTACATAGATAAATACCCCCTCAGCACTGCTCCAATGAGCAGCAAACGGCAAAACCTGCCGAACACAAAAAATGCACAAAAAATGGGTCGCGTGAATGGGGCTTGGACCTTAGTCGAAATTTGGGCGCTGTGGTCCAAATCGATCTATAGTCCCTTGTGCCAAAAGTGGCTCAAGACCCTACAACGCGAGAGAAAAATGTGCCAACTAGGCTTGAGGTGTTGGTCACCTCTTGCTTCAAAGCTGTCTTGGCCTCAGATGCCTCAGCATTGAAGGGCACCGATGAGTGGTGGAGGAAAATGCGAACCTTTCCATCCTGGCACTTCTTGTATCCAAATGTGTATTCCACCTTGGTCTTGCTTCCATCAGCAGCGCTGGTGAAGTCGTAGTTTCCCATGGCAATGGCAGCATTACCATTCAGTTCGATCTGGTGGTTTGAAAATACAACATCGCTCCAACCTTTGCCGCCATTGATTGCAAAGCCACCATCCTCAGCAATTCCATCAGCTTCCTTCACAGCTTTGGCACCCACAAAGTACGACATGGCCTGGCTTGCCTCAGGGCGGAACTGGACATCCTTGGCTTTTGTTGGCTTGAAGAGCACGTTGCCATGACCATAGCCGTACAGTTCACCAGCTGCATTGGCAGCTGCAGTCACATAGTCTCCGCCATCCTTCCTCTTGCTTCAAAGCTGTCTTGGCCTCAGATGCCTCAGCATTGAAGGGCACCGATGAGTGGTGGAGGAAAATGCGAACCTTTCCATCCTGGCACCTCTTGTATCCAAATGTGTATTCTACCTTGGTCTTGCTTCCGTCAGCAGCGCTGGTGAAGTAGTAATTTCCCATGGCAATGGCAACGTTGCCATTCAGTTCGAGCTTGTGGTTCTCAAACGCAACCTGTGTAGTTGAGTGGTTTTTAGATCCTTTGTTAAAAGTCAAACTTCTAGTGGTTGTATGGTATATCAATCATATCCCAAAAAAAAATTACACCGGCATAGACCCCAGATAGAACATGTATGGACAACAAGGTTGGGGTAGGGAATCAAGTAGGTTCTAATGTTTGATCAAGAATTGTTGTCAATGATTTCGATGAAAATGTCAAATGCCATGCTCTCAAGTCTGAAGGCATCTTCTGAATCTTGACCTGAAATTTTCCGATTTCCATTTCTTTTTGGAATAGAACTCTTCTTTCTCCTTGGAATGGAACTCTTCCTGCTCTTGGAATAGAACTCTTCTTTCTCCTTGGAATGGAATTCTTCTTTCACCTTGGAATAGAACTCTTATCTTTGGAATAGAACTTTTCATTGACCTTGGAACAGAACTCTTCTTTTCTCCTTGCAATAGAATTCTTCTTTCTCCTTGGAATACAATTCTTCTTTGACCTTGGAATGGAACTCTTCCTTCTCTTGGAATAGAACTCTTCCTTCTCTTTGGAATAGAACTCTTCTTTCTCCTTGCAATAGAACTCTTCTTTCTCCTCGGAATAGAAGTCTTCCTTGACCTTGGAATGGAACTCTTCTTTGACCTTGGAATGGAATTCTTCTTTCTCTTGGAATAGAACTTTTCTTTCTCCTTGGAATGGAACTCTTCTTCGACCTTGGAATGGAACTCTTCTTTCTCCTTACAATGGAACTTTTCTTTCTCCTTGCAATAGAACTCTTCTTTCTCCTCGGAATAGAAGTCTTCTTTGACCTTGGAATGGAACTCTTCTTTCTCCTTGGAATGGAACTCTTCCTGCTCTTGGAATAGAACTCTTCTTTCTCCTTGGAATGGAACTCTTCCTGCTCTTGGAATAGAACTCTTCTTTCTCCTTGGAATGGAACTCTTCCTGCTCTTGGAATAGAACTCTTCTTTCTCCTTGGAATGGAACTCTTCCTGCTCTTGGAATAGAACTCTTCTTTCTCCTTGGAATGGAACTCTTCCTGCTCTTGGAATAGAACTCTTCTTTCTCCTTGGAATGGAACTCTTCCTGCTCTTGGAATAGAACTCTTCTTTCTCCTTGGAATGGAACTCTTCCTGCTCTTGGAATAGAACTCTTCTTTCTCCTTGGAATGGAACTCTTCCTGCTCTTGGAATAGAACTCTTCTTTCTCCTTGGAATGGAATTCTTGTTTGACCTTGGAATAAAATTCTTGCTTCTGTTGGAATAGAACTCTTCTTTCTCTTTGGAATAGAACTCTTCTTTCTCCTTGCAATAGAACTCTTCTTTCTCCTTGGAATAGAATTCGTCTTTGACCTTGGAATGGAACTCTTCTTTCTCTTGGAATAGAATTTTTCTTTCTCCTTGGAATAGAACTCTTCTTTGACCTTGCAATAGAACTCTTTTTTCTCCTTACAATGGAACTCTTCTTTCTCCTTGCAATAGAACTCTTCTTTCTCCTCGGAATAGAAGTCTTCTTTGACCTTGGAATGGAACTCTTCTTT